>CM059189.1:102464259-102678732 GCA_030323885.1 Branchipolynoe longqiensis | reverse complement strand
GGCACATATAGGTTATAGCTTATTCTGTGACTATCAAAGGGCAGGTATAGGTTATAGCTTATTATGTGACAATCAAAGGGCATACATAGGTCATAGCATATTCTGTGACCATCAATGGGCACATATAGGTTATAACTTATTCTGCGACTATCAAAGGGCAGGCATAGATGATAGCGTATTACGTGACCATCAAAGGGCATGCATAGGTCATAGCGTATTCTGTGACCATCAATGGGCACATATAGGTTATAACTTATTCTGCGACTATCAAAGGGCAGGCATAGATGATAGCGTATTACGTGACCATCAAAGGGCATGCATAGGTCATAGCGTATTCTGTGACTATCAAAGGGCATACATAGATCATAGCTTATTATGTGACAATCAAAGGGCACATATAGGTTATAACTTATTCTGTGACAATCAAATGGCACGTATCGCTTATAGCTTATTCTGTGACAATCAAAGGGCATACATAGGTCATAGCGTTTTTCATGACCATCAAAGGGCATGCATAGGTCATAGCGTATTCTGTGACCATCAATTGGCATTTATAGGTTATAGCTTATTCTGTTACAATCAAAGGGCATACATAGGTCATAGCATATTTTGTGACCTTCAATGGGCATGTGTAGGTCATAGCATATTCTGTGACCATCAACAGGCACATATACACTATAGCTTATTCTGTGACAATCAAAGGGCATACATAGGTCATAGCATATTCTGTGACCATCAACGGGCATGTATAGGTTATAGCTTATTCTGTTACAATCAAAGGGCATACATAGGTCATAGCATATTCTGTGACCATCAACAGGCATGTATGGGTCATAGTGTATTCTGTGACCATCAATGGGCATGTATAGGTTATAGCTTATTCTGTTACAATCAAAGGGCATACACAGGTCAATGCATATTCTGTGACCATCAATGGGCACGTATAGGTCATAGCTTATTCTAAGACAATCAAAGGGCATACATAGGTCATAGTGTATTCTGTAACCATCAAAGGGCACATATAGGTTATAGCTTATTCTGTGTCAATCAAAGGGCATACATAGGTGATAGGTATTCTGTAACCATAAAAGGGCACATATAGGTCATAGCTTATTCTGTGAAAATCAAAGGGCATACATAGGTCATAGTGTATTCTGTGACCATCAAAGGGCACGTATAGGCTATAGAAAATTCTGTTACAATCAAAGGGCATACCGCTCTCTTCCTCTAACTCTCTCTCTACCCCTTCTTACTCTCTCACTCTCCCCATCCTCTTTACCGCTCTCTTCCTCTAACCCTCTCTCTCCCTCTACCCCTTCCCACTCTCTCACTCTCCCGATCCTCTTTACCACTCTCTTCCTCTAACTCTCTCCTTCCCCACCCTCTCTCTTTCACTATCTCTCTGAGGTAGAGGCAGGAAGTGGGATGCGGGAGGCAGGGAGGTTGGAGGTGGGAGGCGGGAGGCACGGAGGTGGGAGGTGGGAGCTGGAGAGGCGGAGGCTCGGGTAGGCGCGGAGGCGGGGATAGAGAGGCGGGAAGGCTGGGAGGCGGGAGGCGGGAGTCAAGTGGCGGGAGGTGGGGAGGAAAAGAAGGTGGGGGGCGGGAGTCAGGAGGGCTGGTGGTGGAAGGCAAGAGGTGGGGAGGGGGGAGTAGGAGGCGGGAGGTGGGAGGAAAAGAGGTGTGCGGGCAGGCGGGACAGCCGGGTCAGAGGGAGGCGGGAGATGGGAGGCAAGAAGGTTGGAGGCGGGGTCAGGAGGGCGGGTGGCAAGAGGTGGGAGGCGGGAGGCAGGGAGGTTGGAGGTGGGAGGTGGGAGGCAGGGAGGCGGGAGGTGGGGCAGGGAGGCGGGAGGCGGGAGGCGGGAGGCGGGAGGCGGGAGGCGGGAGTCAGGAGGCGGGAGGGGGGAGTCAGGAGGCGTGAGGCAAAATGCGGGAGATGGGAGGCGGGAGGTGGGAGGTGGGAGGCGGGAGGTGGGAGGCAGGAGGTGGGAGGCGGGAGGTGGCGGAGGGAGGCAAGAGGCGGGAGGTAGGAGGCGGGATAATGTTCTGCTAGGCATGTCATTTCCTGTACTGTGCTGCGCACGTGTGTGTGTGCGTTTTGCGTGTGCGCGCGTGTGTATGTGCGTGTGCGTGTGCGTGTGCGTGCAGGCGGGTGTGTGTAGTGGCGTTTACGTATTATAGGCACGGACTGTAACGACTGTGCACACGTAAAGTTTGAGGGTAGTTGAGTACACACACCAGTGTATGTAAGTCTGTGTGTGCATGTGTATGTCTGTCGGTGTGTGCGCGGTTTATGTTTGTAGGCTACATATACACACCCTAGTTTGGTGTGTACCCAAATTCTACACGCCCCGACCCCCCCCCCCCCCCCCCACACACACACCTTCACCCCTACCACCCACACAAACAAACACAAACTACACGGAAGTCTCCCCTGTAGCACAGTAGGAGTGAATGGCGCCGTTAAAGCTGCATAGTCAGATGAAATCATCAAATTTTCAAAACCAAAAACACTTGTCTAGATTTAATTCTACATATCCAATTTTCCAATTTAGATACTCGTGCACTTATTAATAAGCACGTGTTGTTGCATAATCCGATTTAATCAAACCTGTTTCTGCTGAAAGCCTAGGCCGTCAGAATTTTGATGTGCTTACCAAAATGAATTTGGCATGCTTTCACTTCACATATCTACAAAGGTAAGGCCCGGTCACATATACGTTAATGGACATAGTTGAACGTAGTGGAGGCTAACGTAGTTGAAGGTAGTTGAACGTACCGGCATCCATACTTCTCCATCATGCTAACTTGGTAATAACGTGGGTGGGCCGTGAGTTTCGATTTAATCTTTGGACATGTTCAAAAGAGCGCTATGTCAGAGGCTAACATACTGTGGCGAAGTCTCCATACTCTTAATGTACTCTAGCATACTCTAGCATACTCTAGTGTATTCTAGCATACTCTAGCATACCCTAGCATACTCTCGCATACTCTAGCATACTCTAGCATACTTTAGCGTACTTGGACGTAGTTGAACGTAGTTGACCATAGTGGAGGCGAATGTATGTTGAACGTAGTTGAGCGTAGTTGAACGTACCGGCATCCGTGTTGTAATGTATTTATCCATACCAAAACCTGCCATACCTTAACGTTTTAACCGTAGTTTAACATACTTACACCATGTTTGACCCACGTTAATCTATCCTAGGTTCAACTACGTTCAACTACGTTCACTAAAGTGTATGTGGCCAGGGCTTAAGCCACTTAAAATGAAATTTACTTCAAACTAATGTAAAATAGACATTTAATGTATTTATCTCAGAAAATGGCAGAAACTCAAAACCTATCGGACTATGCAACTTTAAAGCGGCATAGTCCGATGAAAAAACATCACAGCTTCGAAACTAAACCACTTAAAGGAACATAATCCGATGGTTTTAAATTTCTGCCATTATTTGAAATAAATATATTAAGTTGATCATTATAATCTACCTACTCTTACTTTAGTTTGAAGTGACTTTAATCACAAATAGTTAATCTAAGATATATTTTAAATGGAATCATGCTAAATTAATTTTGGCATTCATATACATGTTGAAATTCGGCCACTTCAACGGTAACAAGTTTGAAAAAAGAATTGACTTAATGTTCGCTTCTTTTCCACAACAAATATTTAATAATGTTGCAGTGTCTAAATTGGATGTGGACAATGAAATCCAGATAAATATTTTGGCTTTGGAAATTTGATGCTTTCATCGGACTATGTAGCTTTAAGGTAAAAGTAAAGAATCGTATACTGCTTAAAGTTGCATAGTCCGATGGTTTTGAGTTTCTGGAATTTTCTGAGATAGATACATTAGGTTGATTGTTGTAATGTACCTTACTTTAGCTAGAAGTTACTTTTATTTTAAGTGACTAACTTTTGAGATATTTGAAGTGGAACCATGCAAAATTAATTTTGGCAGGCACGCCAAAACTCTGACCCCCATAGGCTTCTGCAGTAACAGGTTCTATTCAATTGCCTCAGTATTCTCTTCTATGTGGTGACAAATGTTTAATAATTGCACCCGTATCTAAGTTAAATATGTAGAATCACATTTAGATAATTGTTTTGGTTTTGAAGATGTTACATTTTCATCGGACTATGCAGCTTTAACCTCACATAGAATCTCAAAACCCTGGGACTATGCAGCTTTAAATAAATGAGGAACAAAAGACAAACACACAACAATCACCTCCCCAATCCATCCGCTCTTAATAGTTCCGCCACGTACTCTTACGATTCATGCACTCGGCCTTATTTGATTTCTTATATGAACATTTGTAATATATATATATATTATATATATATATATGGATAATATATACCAGTTGTGTTGCTCCTTATCTGTACTGGAGCTATGCTTATATATATGTTTTTTCAGCGGTACAGTGAGTAGCGGTTTCAGTGTGGAGGGGTGGTGGCGCCACCATCGGAGCTGGGGTTGGGGAGGCTGGAGCAGTAGATGACTAAGACAGACTCCATCAGTCCATGGACTGAGTGAGTGATGGGGGAAAGGAGGGATATACTGGGTTAATATACTCGTATAATTCTTATACAACATATATATATAAATATATATATATATATATGAAGAAATGCTTATACGACGATACTCCTATATATGTGCATATACACACATATATATATATATCCTATGCAAATATATGTATATATATGTGCATATATAATGAAAAATATGCCTATGCATACATGTATATCTCGGTGCGAAATGGCCGAGTGGAGGTTCGCAGGCCACCAACACACGGTGGCGCTGCAGTAGCGCAGCACGGGATCGATCAAGTCGGGCAGTGATAGGTCGATATACATATTAATCGCAATTAAATAACAGGAGTATTACTGCACAGTAATAATTCGAATAACAATAATGCAGAAGCTGCTCCGCCTTTTTATATAATGATAATAAATTATCCTGTCTATAAATAATAGGGGAACAATATATTATTATTCCTCCTGACGGCGCATTGATGGAGTGCCCCCCCCCCCTTCCCTCTGTAGGCTCGTGAATGTATGCTGGGCGCTCCCCTTACCGCTCACACACAGGAGGAATAAATGCATGTATACCTGTATTTTAAATATATACATATGTGCTCTATAATCTATTATGGGAATATAAACAAGGACACGATCACTTATCAGTTCTCCCTATATTAGTTATTACCTTCTGTACTACTGTCATAGGACTTAGTTATTACCTACTGTACTATTGCCATAGGAGTTAGTTCCTGCACCATCCACTAGGGTGCCACCTGTGAGTGGCTCCTGGCCACCCGGATACCAGCTGCGTCTGGTCACTATCGCTGCCAGACCCGCTCGGACGGTCAGATAATAACATATACGCATAATATACAATGCGTCTATAGCAGTCCGTTTTTGTCGGTTCTCAATCTCATCTTGTGTGAGTCCGGATGTGTTCAATGCCCAGTGTCCTACCCCCCCTCTCCCCCCCTCTTACCCCCATCTCTCCCCCCCCCCTATTCCCCTCCCCCCTCCACCGTCCTTGGTTATTCGAGGCCATTTTGGTGAATCTGCTGAGAGAATCTCCTCCCCTCGTCTTGATTGCTTCTTCTCATTCTTCACAATCATGTTGAGGGAGCGGGACGTAGCTCAGGTGGTAGAGTGTCCACCTGTGAAGGTGTGGGTCATCTGATTGATCCTGCTCAGTGGACCCATTTGCAGTTTGGGCTATTTTCCATTACAATCTGGTTCATCAAAGGCTGTGGTATGTGCTGTCCTGTCTGTGGGAAAGTGCATGCATGTAAACGACCCCTTGCTGCTTATCGGAAAGAGTAGCCTATGTGGTGGCAGCAGGTTTCCTCAACAGAAATATGTCAGAATGACTAAATGTTTGACGTCCAATAGCCGATGATAAAATCAATGTGCTCTAGATGGGTCATTAAATAAAACAAGCTTTTTTTCTTCACACGTTGGAGCAGATCTTGAAACTTATCCACACTGTGCAAATATTTCTGACGATTCCTTCTTCATGTTCCACATGCATTATTATTTTACTGATGAGGCGTTGAACCATTTTATACATATATATCTATCTATATATATATCTATATATACTGTCCATTTACCACCATGGAGAAAATCATATGGTAGTGCGAATAGCATAGAACCATAAATATTTTGAGTGTCCCATGCTTTGGAAGAAACATATTTGCACATATTTGCACATATTTGAACATATTAGAACATATTAGAACATATTCGAACGTATTTGAACATATGTGAACACATTTTAACATATCGGAACATATTTGAACATATTCTAACATATTTGAACATATTCGAACGTATTTGAACATATTTGAACATATTTGACCACATTTGAAGATATTCTAACATATTCGAACATATTTGAACAAATTTGAACTTATTCTAACATATTTGAACATATTCTAACATATCTTAACATATTTGAACATAGTCTATCATATTTGAACATATTTGAACATTTGGACATATTTGAACATATTTTAGAATGTTTTAACATATCTTAACATATTTTAAGGAATATATATATTGTTACTTATAGTTAGTTATAAATATATAAATACATAAATACATGAATATATAATTACATAAATAAGTAAGTACACAAATGCACTGATACTTACATATGTATATATATATATATATATGTGTATATATATATATATATATATATATATATATACAATGTTCAGAATGGGGTGTGCTGCACACAATGCAGCACATTCCACTTCCCCATCAACATGTACAAACCAAATGTGATTGCTTCAACGGCTGGAAGACCAGTGCCTCGATGCTCACAAAATATGTATTCAGATGAATACAATATATATATTTTTTAATTGATGCTTCATCGGACTGTGCAGCTTTAAGTCAAGGAGGCAGCAGTGGCGTTCTCTGTGGTGGAGTGGTTAGAGTGTCTGACTTTTTTCTAGGTCAGATTCCTAATCTGAAGGTCGGTGGTTCGATTCCCTGCACCCCAACCTCCGCCAATTTGGATTTCCACCGCTGTGTATAACTTACAGCGACATCAAAGGCCCGTTGCTTTCATACCATGTCTATGTGGTGTGGGAGGTTAAAAATCCATTGGGTCGGTAAAAGTGTAGGCTCGGGCTTTCTACCGACAAACTGCCTAATGGTGAAAACAAGCCTATTCAGACTTATCCATGATAGGCAGTATAAATCTTCAAGAACAAAAAAAAAGAAAAAAAGAGAAAGAAAGTGTGCATGACAAAGGAACGAGAAGTGCGACTCACTGTGATGTGGAACTCCTCCAGGCAACGCTTCACAACCACGTGACTTTCATCATAGTTCGTCACCGTCAAGTTCTTACTCTGAAAAAGAGAAGAAACAAAACACACGTTATTTATTTACCTTTGATTTTTGGGATTAATATCCTGATATCATATGAGGTCATATATAATAGGATGGAGAACAACTTTCTGTACAAACAGAGAAAGAATGCATGTACAGTATAACCCCGTTAAACCAGGCTCGGTTAAACCAAACGATCGGTTAATCCAAACTTTTTTTCGGTGGTCCGGCAAAATACTACCATTTATCATATCAAAAAGTTGGTTAAACCAAAGTCGGTTAATCCAAATTATCGGTTAATCCAAACAAAATTGTCAGACCGCAGGCCACTTCCGGTATGGTTAAACCAAATTTTTAAATGGTTATAAGGTCATCTGAGACCAACTTTTTATATGATAAATTCTAATATTTTGCCAGGCCGCCGAAAAAAGTTTGGATTAACCGATCGCTTGGTTTAACCGAGCTTGGTTTAACGGGGTTATATTGTATATACATAAAAGACAATAATCAAAGTGTCCACATAGATTGTATATTATTACATTCATAATGCACCCGCGTTTTTGCCAAAGCCAAGTCAAAGTCGAAGCCAAAGCTCGGTTAAACCAATGATGGTTTAATCCAAACAAATTTCTAGTGTCCCTTCAAAGTTCAAGTTTGGTTTACTGTAGTAAGAAAGATACGAAACACTTGAAAGTGTCAAAACAAGGGGAACCATGAGAAGATTTGTTTTACTGTCTAGCGGCGAAAACAAGTCATTAGGCTTAACGGTTATGGGTCACACCGGGCGCGGTGGCCGAATCGGTAGAGCGCAGGCATCCCGTGTGGAAGGTCGGGAGTTCGGATCCCAGTCGAGTCAAACCAATGATTTAAAAATTGATACTTGTCGCTTCCTAGCCTGGCGCTCGGCATTATTAGGATATGGCAAGGAGCAGTGGAATGCGGAAGACCAATCGTCCATGATTGAAATTTCCCCTGCTTAATCAACTAATGTACCCCCAAAAACAACAACAAAAGAAGAAGGAAAACCCCAAAAACAACCGTCGTGGCGCTTTCTGAGCTCTCCAAGCCTTACCCTAATCCTAGTGTAGCAGGCTGCACTGACCTCTCAGGCAAGGAGCCGCATGGGCAGGAGGGCGTGGACAGGGTGATTGCATCAGGGAGCCTAGCTAGTATAATGGTCAGTACACTAGCCCTGATCAGGTCATGGTGCTGGCGGCCTGGTTTCCCAGTGGGGCAGTTGCCATGAGTGTGCACTGTCAGTTTCACAAGTCGGTACCCGTCCTGATATGACCTTAGATGTTGCTAGGACGTAAAACAACAACAAACAAACACTAGCCCCGGGATGGCAAGAATGGGATATGGGATAACGGGGGGGGGGGGTGTCGGAGTACGGGGCGGGTGTCGGAGTACGGGGCGGGCCGGTGTAACGATTTCAACTTCCCCCCTTCTCAAGTTCCCCCCTGGGAATCTGAAAACGTTTTCAACTTCCCTCCAGGGAAATTAAAAACGTTTTCAGATTCCTGGGGGGGAACTTAAAAACAGTTTTCAGATTCCCCCCCCTATTTTCAAATTCCCCCCTCCGGGAATTTAAAATTGTTTAAAATACTTTAAAAAACGTTTTAAATTTCAGACCTATAATATTTTTTTCTTAACCATCTTGGAGACTTTTTGTGTCATTTGTGGTTAAATATATTTTATTGTACTAGTAATAATTTCCATTATGTTATTCTCTGTATATTATAATATTTGTCATGAAAAATAATCAAAAATAACAAAAAATTACAAAAATAAAGAAAATTCCCCAAAAATGGGGGGGAGGGAAAGTTAAAATGAGGGAGGGAATTTGAAAACGTTTTCAAATTCCCCTGGGAGGAATTTGAAAACGTTTTCAAGTTCCTGGGGGGGAACTTGAATATGGGGGGAATTTGAAATCTTTACACCCGGGCGGGGTTTGTTGCCTTTGCAAATGAAGAAAACATCATTCATTACCAGAGCGGGATCCGAACCCATAATTCTGCCATTCCAGGGCTAGTTCGGAAACCCAGTTGAGTCAAATCAATGACTTACAAAACTGACACTTATCGCTACCTAGCCAATCGCTTAATATTACGAGGATAGGGCTTGGATTTGACTCGCTCAGTATCAGGATAATGTGACTGGGTGGGAAATCAGGTCATAGTGTCGGCAGCCTGGTGTCACAGCAGGGCGGCACTATACAAATCGCTTTGAGTGTGCACTGTCACAAGTCAGTTTCAATTCTGACATGACTTACAACAGTTAAGGTCATATCAGAATGGGTACCGACTTGTGACAGTGCAGTCATGGCAACTCTATAGTGCTGCCCCACTGGGAGACCAGACTGCCAGCACAATGACCCAACATCCCACACAGTCAAATTATCGTGATGCTGTCATTGCCCTATCCTATTAATGTCGAGCGCCAGGCTAGGTATCGACAAGCATCAATTTGATAAGTCATCGGTTTGACTCGGCTAGGATTCGAACTTCTGACCTTCCATACCAGAACCATGTGCTCTACTGATTTGGTACTATGTCCGGTTATATGCATGTGTATGTTGCCAGGATGTAAAACTCCAACAAACAGACACGGTAGGCATGTCTCGTTGGTCACAATGTTGCCATCTATATATAACAACACCAAACACATGTCTGAGCACATGTCCCTGCTGCTTATACCGTTTATTTATAGGACACGTCGTAGGTTTTATTCCCAAACAAGGGAAGGGAGGTGTGTGGGTGGAGGGGGGGGGGGTCATTTTCGCTTTTTATAGTCTCATTTTCTCAAATCGCATTAAAATTCATATAGATCTATCAAAATCTATGTTCACCCACCCTCGTCCCGTATACACTCATACATACACGGGATGATACATACATACATGCACACAAAAACGTGACACATGCCTACATTCATACATCAATACATACCTACATACATGCACACAAAAACGTGACAAATGCATACATCCACACATCTATACATACAAACATACATACAAACGTGACACATGCATACATGCATACATCCATACATACACACACAAACGTGACACATACATTCACACAACTACACATACATACATCCATACATACACACAAAAACATGACACATACATTCACACAACTACACATACATACATCCATACATGCACACAAAAAAGTGGCACATACATTCACACAACTACACATACATACATCCATACATACACACAAAAACGTGACACATACATTCACACAACTACACATACATACATCCATGCATACACACACAAACGTGACACATACATTCACACAACTACACATACATACATACATCCATACATACACACAAAAACGTGACACATACATTCACACAACTACACATACATACATCCATACATGCACACAAAAACGTGGCACATGCATACATTCATACATACACACAAAAACGTGACACATACATTCACACAACTACACATACATACATCCTTACATACACACAAAAACGTGGCACATGCATACATTCATACATCCATACATACACACAAAAACGTGACACATACATTCACACAACTACACATACATACATCCATACATGCACACAAAAACGTGGCACATGCATACATTCATACATCCATACATCCACACAAAAACGTGACACATACATTCACACAACTACACATACATACATCCATACATGCACACACAAACGTGACACATGCATACATTCATACATCCATACATACAAACACACACACAGACAAATATGACACATACATTCACACAACCATACACACATCCATACATACACACAAAAACGTGACACATGCATCCATGCATACATCCATACATACATCCATATATGCACACAAAAATGTGACACATGCATACATACATACATCCATAAATCCATTCATGCATCCATACATCCATACATCCATCCATCCAAACACACATACACACACAAAAGTGACACATGCATACATCCATACATATACACAAAAATGTGACACATACATACATTAATACAGTCATACATCCATACATACATTAATACATTCATACACTCATACATCCATACATACACACATACATACACATAAAAAAGTGACATATGCATACATTCATCCATCCATCCATACATACATCATGCATACATATAATGCATAGATGGATAGTTGCTTGAATTTTGTACGTCATTGGTTTGACTCAAATGGGAATCAAACTCCCGATCTCTCGCACGGGAGGCCTGCACTCTACCGATTCGGTTACCGCGCCTAGTGAAGGTATATATATATTAAATGTATAGATATATACAAAGTAAAACTTGTTTTATTTAACAACGCCTCGAGAGCACATTCATTTTTATCAGGGGCTATTGGACGTCAAACATATTATATGGTCATTCTGACATATTTCTTTGGAGTAAGCCCAGTGCCGCCACATAGTCTACTCTTTCCGATAAGCAGCAAAGGGTTATATATAGATAATCGTACACACTTACATACACACATAATACACACACATACACACACACATACTAGCACTAACATCCGCACCAATAGCATCAGCCCCCCCCCCCCCTACCCCCTTCGCCACCCGTCCTGATCTATGGCATTAGACGTCGCTAATGATAGGATGGTAAGCCCCAATAAGTCAAGCGGAACCCGATTCCTCTGCACGTGTCTTAACTCCCAATTCCCACGCGCACGCGCGCGTGCGACGGTGTGTTCAGCGGGGGTGGTTTGTGACCCCCACCCCCACCCCACCCCCACCCCCACCCCCACCCCCACCCCAGCCCACAACCAGTGGGCCACAACTGGTTCATCAAAGGCTGTGGAATGTGCTGTCCTGACTGTGGGAAAGTGCATGTAAAAGACCCCTTGCTGCTTATCGGAAAGAGTAGCCCGATGTGGTTTCAGCGGCTTTCTTTCAAAGAAACGTCAGAATGACCACATGTTTGACGTCCAATAGCTGATGATGAAAATATATCTGTTCTAGTGGCGTCGTTAAATACAACAAATTTTATACTTTTTCCCCCACCCCCACCAACCACCCCCAACCTACCACCCCCACCAACCACCCCCAACCTACCCCACCCCTCTTTAAGCCGAGGTAAACACGACCCTGTCCCAGGGATTAAAGGGTTGCCTGTACGTGGGTTTCCGGGCATGCGTACACACCCCTCTCTAAGGCATTCAAGTCAAAATCTTCAAAGTCACTGCCTGGAGGTGTGATCACTGGACAAGCACCCCACCCCCCCGCTCCTCTACCCCCCCCCCCCCCCTCCATACCCAACCTCCCCCTCTCATATCCCCCATATTCCAACACCTGCCCCAACACCTACCCCAACACCTACCCCAACACCTACCCCAACACCTACCCCAATCCCAACCCCAACCCTTACCCCGACCCCGACCCCACCACTTCAAAGCGCCCCGGCAATAGCACCCATCAGGACAGGTGCAGACGGGTGACAATGGGCACTCATGGCTACTCTTTAGTGCTTGCTGCCCCACTGGGAAATTTATTTAGGTTTGTTTTACATCCTGGCAACATCTAAGGTCATATCTATCGTATATTAATATTATGACAGTGCACACTCATGGCGATTTTATAGTGCTGCCCCACTGGGTGGGAGACATGGCCACTGGCACCATAAACCACCCACCCACCCCCATGTCATATTATCCTGACACTGAGCTAACCAGTCCTTGCCCTATCCTATTAATGCCGAGCGCCTGGCTAGGTAGAGACAATTATTAATTTTTTTAAAGTTTTTGGTTTGGCTGGGCTGGGCTACAAACCCCCAACCTTCCGCACGGGAAGCCTGCGCTCTACCGATTCGGCCATCGCGTCCGGTCGAGAGAGAGAGAGAGAGGGAGAGAGAGAGCGAGAGACAGAGAGAGACAGGGAGAGAGACAGAGAGAGACAGACAGAGAGAGAGAGAGAGAGAGAGAGAGAGGGGGGTAAGTTGTGTGTGTGTGGGGGGGGGGGAGGTGTAACACTCAATGAAAACACCCCCCCCCCTCCCCCACCCAAAGGACTCTAGTGTCTGAGGGAGGAGGCTACCTACACAGTATTCACTCTCTTCTTACAAGTGTGTCTTCAAAGATGCATAGTCCTTTGGGACCATACACTATTCAAAACCAAAACACGTCCTTACAATTGATGCTACTTACTACACCACATCTAAGTTTATATCAGGACGGGCACCGACTTGTGACAGTGCGCATTCATGGCGACTTCATAGTGCTGCCCCACTGGGAGACCAGGCCACCGGCACCATGACCCAATTTCTCCACTAAGTCACATTATCCCGATACTGAGCTAACCATTTCGCCTTGGATACTGGGGCCGTATGCACCAATTGGGGTTAGGCTTAGCCGGAGTTAAGGCAGTAGCCGCGGATAGCTACCTCAGGGTAGCGGGGGGTTTGAGAAATGTGTGAATCGGTATGCACCAATGTTTTAGCCGCTGTGGATAGCTAACCGTGAGTTTATTTATAGATTTGGGAATTCCCTCTGCGTTTGTACTCATATATAAGGCTCAAATCTATTGAATGCGATCATATTTAACAGAATTACATACGCAATAAGTGAAATTTTATCAATTTAACCCTAAATTCGAAGCGTTATTAAGGCTACCGCCGCATTGGCGGCGATATTAATAGTTCTATTTTCGAATCGACGAACGTAAAGTAAACAAATCGCCGCCGTCGCCGCATCGACGTCGCTTTCCATACTGGCGGCGGCGGCGGTTTGTTTACTGTACCTTCGTCGATTCGAAAATATAACTATTAATATCGCCGCCAATGTGGCAGTAGCCTTAATAACGCTTCGCATTTCGGGTTAAATTGATAAAATTTCACTTATTGCGTATGTAATTCTGTTAAATATGATCGCATTCAATAGATTGACATCCAGACACGCACACTAACCGCCCCGGCTAGCAGTAAAACCTGATTTGAAAATGGTTTAGCTTAGCCTAGGCTAAATTTCGCGGTTAGCTCTAACACCGATTCGTGCATACCGATTTCTCACATTTAGCCATGTGGAGCGAGCCTAGCCGCGGTTACGGCCCTAACCCCGATTGGTGCATACGGCCCCTGGTGTACTCGTTGAACACTTGTTGCTGCATAGAAGAGATATCAGGTCAATTTAATACTTTATAGAACATGTCACTGCTGCATCTCATGTAAGCCTATACAAGAATGGTGCCTACCGATACCTATATATATATATATATATATATATTATATGTATTTATATATAGTTATAGCTAGTGACACCTATATATAGAAATCAGTATTATTTATATCTATATATAGGCATAGCTACCAATATATTTATATTATGAGGATGTCATCAGACAGGCTACCAAAGCAGATCCTCTACTCTCAACTTGTCTTCTGGTTACAGAAAGGGAGGGCACCCTCGTCTCCGGTTCAACGATACTATCAAGAGAAACCTGAAGCTGAGAGACATTAAGACCGACTCATGGACATCACTCTCACAGCAGAGAGCTAAATGGAGAGCGGCAGTCAAGTAATGAATGCAGTCTTTGTCGCATCGCGACCAACAGCATGATGATGATGATGATCAGTATTATGGTGCTGTCACATTATGAAACATCGCACAAACGTACGTCGACGTATGTGATTTTTGCCGCTACATCATTATACGTCGTTATGCATTACACGTGTGTTAGGTGCTAGTTGGTATACGTCAATGTACGTCAACGTTCATGAGATACGGTGTCACACGTCAGGGGGTCGGGAAAGTATTGTGCATGCACAAAACTTTCGACGTACGACAATGTTCGACAATGTGTGGATTTTATGTCCGCCGTACGTTATGTATATGCGTTAGGCATACGTCGATGTACGTTAGACATATGTTAGTCAGATGTTGTTCACTACGTTGCACTACGTTGCACTACATTGACCTACTTTAAAGGCAGTGGGAACGTACAGTCCGCGTCCTGACAACGTATGGATAATGTACGCCTTACGTACATCTAACGTATGTCTAACATACATTTAGCGTTTCTCCAGCGTGTCTTGACGTATGTAACGTATGACGCGTAGTTTTGTCGATCGAATAATGTATATAATGTTCACCGGTGTTCTGTGAATGTACGGTGATTGTAATTCGAGCATTTTTCGCTGGGAGGTACGTTAGCCATACGTTGGTCATATGTTGGTCATATGCTGTAGATACAGTATGTATAGGTCCAACTTTCCTCCCCACACCGAAAAGTTTGACGCTTCTCGACGTAAAAAAGTGATTTTACACGTTGGCGGCACGCTGGTGAGATGCGTCGTAATGTGACAGGGCCATTACGTATACCTATATGAATAGGAATAGCTACTGATAGTGATACCTATATACAGATATCACTATGTATTCTATTTGGATTATGAAACACCATGTAAAAAACAAATCAGTTTATCCTCAGCAAATGCATAAGCAGATAGTATGTTCATCGTTACAATGGACAAAGTCTCATATGTACACATACATATATATATATACATGTGGATGCATGTACAGTAAAACCTCTCTAACCGACCACCTCCACAGATCGACTAATCCCATATATCGATCGCTTTATTTGGGTCCCAACAATACCATTGTAACTATATTCTAACTCTCCAAACCGACCACCTCCATAAATGGACCACTTAAAGTCGGTCCCAAGGTCAATCAATTTAGAGAGGTTTCACTGTATATATATATATATATATATATATATATATATATCTATATATATATATATATATATGCATGTGTCATGTGTGTATGCGTGTATCCAACCAGTGGTCCACAACTGGTTCATCAAAGGCTGTGGTATGTGCTGTCCTGTCTGGGGGAATGTGCATATAAAAGACTCCTTGCTGCTTATCAGAAAGAGTAGCCTATGTGGTGGATGTGGGTTTCCTCCAAGGAGTCAGAATGACCATATATATATATATAAACCGACCGTCTGAGCGGGTCCGGCAGCAGTAGTGACCAGACGCAGCTGGTGTCAGGGAGGTCAGGAGCCCCACACAGGAGGCAGACTAGTGGGGGATGTAGGAACTAGACTAGGCAGCAGCTTAGGCAGTACTAACTCAATGACTCCAGCACAGTAGGAGTAACTAACAACATGATAGTACAGGGTGTAGTAACTAATATAAGGGAAGGTAGTTTGGTCGTGTCCTTGTTTATATTCCCATAATAGATTATAGAGCACATATATACATCATTTCATCCACACATACATCCACACATGCATACACACATACCTGTATACAGACACAAATACTTAAATATGTGCGTGCATGTGGGTCCTATGTATGTGTGAAGAGTCAACTGTCTTACTCCACTTCAAGTCTTTGATGTAGTTAATTACCGAATTGCCCAATTTACTACGCTTCATTAGTGATTGCTTACACCCACATCCCGTGCGTCAACACTCTACATACAGCACCGCACGCCTTAACACTTAAAGTTGCATAATCCAATGGTTTTAGGTTTCTGACATTTTTCTGACATAAATATATTGAATTGATTGTTATAATCTACCGTACAATAGTTTGAAGTAACTTTTATTTTAAATGACTAACACTTGAGATACTTGAAGTGCAACCATGCAAAATTAATTTTGGCAAGCACGCCAACACTCTTGACACCATCTATCGGCTTCTACAGTAACATCTTCTATTAAATTGCCTCAGTATAATTATATATACCCTTCTATGTGGCGACAAATGTTTGATAAGCGTACCAGTATCTAAGTTAGATATATATATATATAGAATTAAATCTAGATAATTCTTTCAGTTTTGAAAGTTTGAAATTTTCATCAGACTATGCAGCTTTAAAGTTAAACTAACATGGCAGTGATCACGTGTGTTAATTGGAGCCATTCCCTCTCTCCTGGTTACTAACCAGCAAGCGGGACGTAGCTCAGGTGGTAGAGTGTCCACCTGTGAAGGTGTTGTTCATCCTATCGATCCTACTCAGTGGACCAATTTGCAGTTTGGGCTATTTTCCGTTCCAGCCAGTAGTCAACAACTGGTTGATGAAAAGTTGTGGTATGTGCTGTCCTATCTGCTCTTTTCCGCTCCAGCCAGTAGTCAACAGCTGGTTCGTCAAAGGATGTGGTATGTGCTGTCCAGTCTGTGGGAAAGTGCACACAAAAGATCCCTTGCTGCTTATTGAAAAAAGTAGCCTATGCGGCGGCAGTGGGTTTCCTCCAAAGAAATATGTCAGAATGACCATATGTTTGATGTGCAATAGCCGATGATATGAAAATCAATGTGCTCTAGAGGCGTCGTTAAATAAAACAAACTTGTTAAAAGTTTGCTGTTTTCATTGGACTATGCAGCTTTAATTTTAAAAAAACTAATGTGGGGGGGGGGGGGTCACGTGTGTTAATTGGAGCCATTCACTGTGTCCCGCGTTACTAACCAGAGAGCCCCCCCCCCCCCCCCACACACCTGACCCCCCTGTTGATATAATTCTCCCAGCAGGTATTCTATTCTTTACACCTGGTCTCCCCGACTGGAGAGTGTCAATTAACACCTGGTCAGGTAAGAAGCGCCACCTTCATACAAACAACATTGCTAAACGCACACGTGACTGTGTATTCACTGGAGAAGAATAGGTGTGTGTGGGTGTGTGTGGGTGTGTGTGTGGTGTGTAGGAGGTGGGGTGTGTGTGTGGTGTGTGTGGTGTGTGTGGTGTGTGTGGTGTGTGTGGTGTGGGGTGGTTTGTTTGTTGTTGTTTTACGTCCTAGCAACATCTAAGGTCATATCAGGACGGGTGTTTGTGTGTGTGTGTAGGGGCGGTGTGTATGGGATGTGTGTGTGTGTGGGTGTGTGGTGTGGGGTGGCCATTTCCATACCTGTCTTCAGTAAGTCTTGTTTAATTTAACGATGCCTCTAGAACACACTTGGTGTACATGGTGATTTGGGTGTGAAATGTGCTGTATTGTGTGCAGCATACTCCACTCTGAAACAATACAAATGGGGAGTGGTCCATGCCGTATAGTGTACAGCGTAGGCACTCAATACAAATGCTGTCCTGTGGGAAAGTGCATATAAAAGACCCTTTGCTGCTTATCGGAAAGAGTAGCATATGTAGCGGCAGCGGGTTTCCTCCAAATAAATATGTCAGAATGACCATATGTTTTACATCCAATAGCCGATGATATGAAAATCAATGTTCTCTAGATGCGTCGTTAAATAAAACAAGCTTTACTTTAGATCTGCCCTGCTGCACAAACTTCGGTGCCGGAGTCTCCTTCCCACATTTTATTGAGTGACTCTGCTGTACACTATGCAGCATGGACCGCTCCCCACTCGTATTGTTTCAAGGGGGAACCTCCCCCTGAATGTATTGGGTGTCAGTCCCCGCTGACACTCAAACACATTTGACTAAGTTGCGTTGATTTTTTGGCCCTGCGCCAACGGTTCTACACTGCAGACAGTATGCATGACCTTTTTACTAAGGTAAAACAGGAAAATATTTTAGCCTTTTTGAGGGCAGCTGGACTGTACCACCTCATATAGTTTACTAAATGGATTCTATCAATTATTAATAAAACTTTTCTTTTTCTATGGGAATTTGTTTCCCTTGACCACAAATATATGATTGTGAGCTTTCTAATTTAATTAGTGTCTATTGGCACATAATTGATTGTCTGCTTTTACATGTAAAAGCGATGGTTTGAACAAAAAACAAACATTTCTCGCCGTGAATATGGCCTATGCTGCGGACACGGCGTAAAGCAACCACCAATCAATCAATCATATTGCCTCAGACTGGAGTGTGCTGCACACGATACAGCACATCCCACTCCCACATCACCAAGTACAAACCCAACTGTGATCATCTCAACGGCTGGAAGAACCGTGCTTCAGCGCTGACAACATAATATGTTCAGATGAATAAAATATTTACCCCAAAAAAAGAAAAGAAAAAAGATGCCAGTAAGCTATTTGTTGCGCATTGGACAGCCTGGCAGGCAGTCACATGTTGAAGCATGCTTGTAGGCAGCACCCAACATGGCTATTCAGAGAAGGCTTACATAACCTCACTAGGCGCCTATGAGACTTGTGTTGGAGTAGTAGACTGATTGGGTCCTAGATAAAAGATTCACCCCATACTTCCAGTACAGGGGTGAAAACCAACCCATTAGAAAAGCTGGCGAAGAATTTCGAAATGCTGGGTTAATTAACTGAGCTGGTAAATTCTTAATTTAATAAGCACAATATATTCTTTATGTATGTCTTCATATTTACCCGCTACTTTTGAGTTGGAAAATATAATAAAACATATACTTTAATGCAATTTAAAAGTGAAATCGATGGCGTTCTCTGGCCGCCATCTTGTCTATTTGCATTCTCTCCCATTTCACCAACTCTGTGTTGATATAAGTAACCCTTTGACACTGGTGCCAGGCATTCTACTTCCCGTTCCATACTAAAGCTATTTTCGCCCGTATTTAGACTATGTTGTCGTTCACCCCTGTACTGTAAGTACGGGGTGAATCTTGTATCTAATTGGGTCTCTGATCTTAAGGGGCTGTCACGTTACGGCGCATCGCACCAACGCATGCCGACGTATGTGATTTTTGGCCGCTACGTTGCTATGTGTTAGGCGCATGCGTTAGGCGCTCTTTGGTAAACATCAATGTATGTTGATGTTCGTTGAGATACGGCGTCACGCGTCAGGGGGTCGGCAAAGTGATGTACATTAGACGTACGATAGACAAACATTGTTCACTACATTGCACTACATTGACCTATATTAAAGGCAGTGGGAACGTACCGATTGAATAACGTATATAATGTTCACCGGCATTCTGTGAACATACCATGAGCATAATTCAAGCGTTTTTTCACCCCGAAGCACATTAGTCATACGTTGGTCATACGTTGGCCATACGCTATGTATACGGTATGTATATGTCCAACTTTGCCCCCCCGCACCGAAAAGTTCAATGCTTCTTGACGTAAAAAAGTGATTTTACACGTTGGCCGCACACTTGCAAGAGGTGTCATAATGTGACAGGGCCTTTAAGCGCAGAAAGATTGAGCGAGTGACTTGGAGGTTTTACGCAGAAAGAGACCTCACCCATACAGTTCAGGCAATAATACTAATAAAGTAATAGCAGTTGTTGCCTTCATCTAGAAATAGGCAATTAGTACTGTAGTAGTCTGAACTGATCGCTCAGGCAAGGAGCCAAATAGACACCCTGGTGCTAGGCATTAATAGGATAGGGCAAGGACTGGTTAGCTCAGTGTCAGGATAATATGACTGAGTGACCTAAGATATTGCCAACTAAAACTCCAACAACCAACCAACCGCTCCTGCCGCCATGCCCCTACTGGCGCCCCCTTTCGTCGGTCACGTGACCTTAATTACCCACCACTTCCGTACGACACCAAATTGCCAAGTAATTATTAGGTAAATCTTCCACGCACCAATTCTACTGTGTGTATAAATAAGCCGACATTGCGTATACAGTAGCACCCCTCTGTAAAGACCAACGTTGTCCTCACATACCGGGTGCCTTGCCATCAGAAGGACTGGTAACTGAGACAAAAACAGTTTCGAACATTGAAATGTTGTTCTCCCACAGAGTGGCGTGAGTTTGCTGATCACAGGGGTCACTGAAGACAATTATTACTGTATAAGATGTATGTGTCTGTTGGTTGGTTGTTGGAGTTTTACATCCTGGCAACATCTAAGGTCATATCCATAAGGGTACCGACTTGCGACAGTGTGTACTCATGGAAACTTCATAGTGCTGCCCCACTGGGAAACCAGGCCGCCACACCATGACCTGATATCCCACTCGGTCACATTATCCTGACAGTGAGCTAACCAGTCCTTGCCCTATCCTAATAATGCTAAACGGTAGGCTAGGAAGCAACAATTATCAATTTTTAAGTTATTGGTTTAACTCCACCAGGGTTCGAACCTGTCGGTTCGAATCCCACGATTTACCAAAACGGGAGACGGATGCTCAACTCATTCAGCCATCCTATCTGGTTTCTGCTGTATTCAAAGGACAAGTCTGCATTCAGACCAATCTTGGCCTGAGATAGCAAGTGTCGTGTAATTGGAGTGACAGTAAAATTGGACAAAAGCAATTTGCGTGTATATCAGAGGCTTGACGATCACAGGGGTAGGTAAAGACAGGCAGTATTGTATTTACAGTGGTATCTGTTTTCTAATCCCTTAGGTGCTAAAATATCTCAGGGAGTTTGACACCCATGCCTTGCAAAGTTGTAAACCATGGCCCTGTGGTACAGGTTCTTGATAGAACCAAAGACTAAGGGAGAAAACCCTAACAGAAAGCCATGTTACCATGGCAGCAAGCATTAAGGGTGGTGATGAATGGAACTCCCAACATCTCCCGACCAACCACTGCAGGGACAAATAGTTTGTGCCTGTCTTGACATGTTCTTGCCGGTGTGAGACCTTTATTTGCTCCCCAAGATAGTGCCACTAGAAACTTGAAAAACCAGCAGCAGCACTTCAACACTTTGCATGCAGCTTTTTATGAAATGAAGCAATGAAAGCAGTCTTTGTCACATTGCGACTGACAGCATGATGATGATGATGATGATTTGTTTTAAAACACCTCTGGATCCTGACTAATGTTCGTAAAGAAAATGATGGTTTGTTTGATGGGGCTTTGCATCCTAACAACTTTTAAGGTCATACCAGAATGTGACAGCGTGGGCTCGTGACGATGTTATAGTGCTGCCCCACTGGGTAACCAGACCACTGGCACCATGATCCGATATCCCATGTTACCCTGATACTGAGCTATCCAGTTCTTGCTCTATCCTATTAATGCCGAGCGCCAGGTTAGGTAGCGACAAGTATCAACTTGTTAAGTCATTAGTTTGACTCGTTTGAGGTTCGAAACCAAGACCCGCTAAACCGGGAAGCCAGTCAGCACTCTTACCGACTCAGCTGACGAGACGGGATGGGGGAATGAGTTGAGGGTCCGTCTCCCGTTTTGGTAGATCATGGGTTCGAACCCATGGGTTCGAACCCTGGTAGAGTCAAACCAATGACTTTAGTCAATTGATACTTGTCGCTTCCTAGCCAGGCGCTCGGCATTATTAGAATAGGACACGGCCTGGTTAGCTCAGTGTGATGATAACATGACTGAGTGGGATATCAGGTCATGGTGCTGGTGGCCTGGTCTCCATGTGGGGCAGCACTATAAAGTCGCCATGAGTACACACTGTCACAAGTCGCTACCCATCCTGATATGACCTTACATGTTGCCAGAACGTAAAATTCCAACAACCAACCAACTAATCCAATGCGGCAGCACTATAAAGTCGCCATGAGTGCACACTGTCACAAGTCGTTACCCATCCTGATATGACCTTAGATGTTGCCACGACGTAAAGCTCCAACAACCAACCAAACCAACCAAACCCCCACCAAAACAGGTGCAACTGTACACGAGCAACGTTCCCGCCAAATTGCTTTCCTCCGACTTGTGTCCGAAGTCGTCTGCTAACTCCGCACCATGAATGGCCGCTTCGAACGCTACGCTTCGGCGGTAATGAGCATGACTCAGTATTCATGAATGACGCTGCTCAAATTAGAGCTGTAGGAAAATACCCGAACGCGACATTCTGATTGATTCAAAAAAGCGCGGTGACGTCACGTGCAAGCTGCACCACGTGCTCTCAGCCGCTGGGGATGCCCCTACGTCATAGTGTATGTTGTTTGTTTGTTTGAGTTTTACGTCCTTTCAACAGCTAAGGTCATATCAGGACGGGTACTGACTTGTGATAGTGTACACTCTTTGCAATTTCATAGTGCTGCCCTACTGGGAAATCAGGCTGCCAGGCACCATGACCCGATATCCCACTCAGTCACATTATCCTGACACTGAGCTAACCAGTCCTTGCCCTATCCTATTAATGCCGAGCGCCAGGCTAGGAAGCGAAAAGTATCAATTTCACAAGTGATTGATTTGCCTCGGCTATGGTTCCAAACCACAAACCAGCCAGCGCTGATACTGATTCGCCACTCCATCCAGACTGTTCTGTCCAGAGATCATGCGTGTTCTTCGTCGGTGATGTAGCTTTCCCTTGCCATCACCTCTGCCAATTTGGATTTGCTCTGCTGTGGATAACTTACACTTACAGCGTCATCTAAGGCCAGTTGCTCTCATCTCATATCTATCTATGTTGTGTGGGAGGTTAAAATTCCCTTGGGTCGGTGAAAGTGTAGGTTTGGGCTTTCTATCAACCAACTGTCTAATGGTGAAAACAAGACTATTCTGACTTATCTATGATAGGCAGTATAAATCTTCAAGAACGAAACAAAAAAAATCATGTGCATGACACTTTTTACATGCTACATGCTCTAGACAAAAACATGGCACAGACCGTGAAAAGTTAACACAACGGCCCCATCCCCACGTGATCGGTAACCGACACGCTCACCTGGTGGTCCCGGTGTGCGTGCGGCTGCCGGTGGACCTTCCGGCGCGCCGTTTCCATGGTTACGCGGCGGCTATGAGGGAGCGTGCACTATAGTATAGTATAGTATAGTAGTAGTGACAGTAGCACCAGTATCCTCCACACGACTAGCGATGTAACAAAGCCTCCAGCAGCCCTAGCACTCGTAACAGTAACACACAGGTCGGCCATGTCAGAGGCGCATGTGTACGCCTGGTGGAGCACGCTGGTGGCGCCCCCTGGCCGCCGCCACTGCTGACCTGCCCCCTGGTGGCGCCCCGTGAAACTGTGCGCACAACCACTGCACCGCGGCTCTAATCACCGCCGAACGGCAACACGCCAGTCACCACTGTCACTGTCACTATCACTACAACTGTCACTGTCACTACCACTGTCAACCCCGTGTGCGAGTACCAGCGGATCCTGTGGGATCCAGCCGCATGAATCGGCGAGAGTTTGTCTTTCTCAGTGTTTAGTGTACGTTGTTTGGTGTTTGGTGTTTAGTGTTTGGTATTTAGAGTTTGGTGTTCGGAATTTGGTGTTTAACTTGGTACTTACTGGTTTGGTAATTAGTATTTGGTGTTTATTGCTTAGTGTTTAGAGCTTGGTGTTTTATGTTTAGTTTTGTATTACTATTAGTTTTTGGTAATTAGTGTTTGTTAATTAGTGTTTGTTAATTAGTGTTTGGTAATTGGTGTTTGGTAATTAGTGTTTGGTAATTGGTGTTTGGTAATTGGTGTTTAGTAATTTGTGTTTGGTAATTGGTGTTTGGTAATTTGTATTTGGTAATTGGTGTTTGGTAATTTGTGTTTGGTAATTGGTGCTTGGTAATTGGTGTTTGGTAATTGGTGTTTGGTAATTGGTGTTTGGTAATTAGTGTTTGGTAATGAGTGTTTGGTAATTGGTGTTTGGTAATTGGTGTTTGGTAATTAGTGTTTGGTGCTTAGTGGTAGGTAATTAGTGTTTGGTGCTTAGGGTTTGGTGTTGATAGTTTGGGGTATATAGTTTAGTGTTCAGAGTTTGGTGTTGCAGTTTGATGTTTATCACTTGGTTTTTAACACTAGGTGTTTAGTGTTTGGTGTTTCAAGTTTGATGTTTATTCCTTTGTGTTTAGAGTTTGGTGTTTAGCACATGGTGTTTAGTGTTTGGTGTTTAAAGTATGGTGTTTAGTGTTTGATGTCTGGGGCCATATGTATGAGCAACTTTTTATCGGCTCCGGTGTTAAAGGCGGGTCCCGGGTTATCTAACGCCGGTGTTCCAGATGTGTCGTGGGGTATGTATGTGTCCAAAGCGTGATGGGGTTAGTTAACATATTAGTTATTTAGCAACTTGGGGGGCCCCTCTGAGCCTGTACCTGGCGAGCACCGCTATTTGACAATATCGGCGGCCAGGAACCAGCAGCCTTCTTAGTGGTGAGCCTGTTGCCGGTGAGCAACGCTATTTGTTTAGTTTACATTCGTCGATTCGACACTATTAATATCGCCGCCAATGCGGCAGCAGCGTTAATAATGGTTCGAATTTAGGGTTAAATTGATCAAATTTCACTTATTGCGTATGTAATTCTGTTAAATATGATGGCATTGAATAGATTTGGGCCTAATATATTGCCACCGATGGGGCGGCATTCTGGCAGTATGGATATCGATGTCGCTGCGGCGGCGGCGATTTGTTTAGTTTACATTCATCGATTCGACAATATGAATTACACCGCCAATGCGGCGGCAGCGTTAATAACGGTTCGATTTTAGGGTTAATTTGATTAAATTTCACTTATTGCGTATGTAATTCTGTTAAATATGATCGCATTGAATAGATTTGGGCATAATCGGTCCCTAACATCGACCTTAAACATGCTATGGCTTGGGATTAGTGCAGGTGACATTAAACTCGTGGTGTTTGTCTAACGCCGACACATACATACAGAGTTTTCACCGCTAACCCGGTAAACCCGCCGAAAACCAGCTTCGCCGCGCTAACCCTGACACATACATATGGCCCCTGGTGTTTGGTGTTTAGCTTTTAAGGGTTGAGAGCTAAGACTAATGGCTTTGGCCGCTCGGCCCTCACCCTGTATATATATATATATATATATATATACATATTTATATATATATACACATACATGTGAAGACTCCGTTGGTGCTGGAGCTGCGTGCACACTGAGGTCTCTCTGTGCGCGGCCCTGGTCACGTGATATCACAGTTTGGGGTTAATCTCACTGCACTTACCCACACACTCCCCGCATTACCGACATTACACCCACCTGCAGCTAAGGGGTACGGGGGAAGGGGTACCGGGGGATGTTCAACGGATCCACTGTACCCGCAACCGCGGAAGGGAGATGGAGAGGGGAGGAGAGGGATGGGAAAGGGAAGGAGATGGGGAAGGGGGAGGTGGAGGAGAAGGCGGAGGGGAGGGGGGTATTCAACGGACCTACTGTACCCGCAGTCAGGTGAGGAAGAGAGACGTGGGTGAGGGGGGGGGGAGGGGCGGGAGGGGCGGCAAGAAGAAGGAAGAAGATGAGGAAGGGGGAGGCGGGGGAGGAGGCGGAGGGGAGGGGGAGGCGGAGGGGGAGGAGGGGGGGGGGAGGGGGAGGGGGAGGCGGAGGGGAGGGGGAAATACAAGTTGGAGTTGTGTTGGACTGCATATAGTCAGGTCACACTGCATATATTCAGGTCACACTGCATATATTTAGTCATACTGGATACAGTCAGATCACACTGCATATTATTCTGTCACACTGCAAATACTCAGGTCACATTGCATATACATGTATTTAAGTTCCATTGCATACACTAGATACAGTCAGGTCAAACTGCATATGTTCAGGTCACACTGCATATATTTGGTCACACTGGATACAGTCAGGTCACACTGCATATTATTCTGTCACACTGCAAATATTCAGGTCACATTGCATATACATGTATTTAAGTTCCATTGCATACACTAGATACAGTCAGGTCACACTGCATATACTCAGGTCACACTGCTTATATTTAGTCACACTGGATACAGTCAGGTCACACTGCATATCACTCTGTCACACTGCATAAATTCAGGTCACATGGCAGATTTTCAGGTTCCTCTGCATACAGTCAGGTCACCCTGCATAAATTCAGGTGACACTGCATATATTTAGGTATACTGGATACAGTCAGGTCACACTACATATTATCCTGTCACACTGCATATATTCACGTCACAGTGTATATACACATGCTATTTAACTTAGCCTTTATACGAGTATAATAAGCTGGAAGATCCCATCTACTCCCCAGCCACTAAGTCATCGGCTGGTCACCTCTACTCATTAGGTCATCTACTGGTACAACCTGACCTCCCCATGTGCCGCCACCTACCTGCCCAAGCCTCGGCGGCCGTTACCCTCACTCACTGTACCGCTGAATGGAGTCGACAAAAAGTCTAAATATAACTAAACTATGCAATCAGAAAATACTTTAAATCCTATTTTGCTGTAGGTATATCGGTTATTAAAACACAGTTTTGGATTAAGCCACCATTTTTTCAACCCTGCGTGTGGAGAAGCGTGTTCTTTAATTCAATCCGAGTCTAGGATGTGCGCATGCATGTGGAAGCGCTGACCTTAAAAGTTCAACATAGTTGAACTCTGGTCATAAACTGGACGTAAAGTCTGGACGTAAAGTCTAAATGGGAGCATTGGCTTGCGTTGTGTTGCGCCGTCTAATGCTGTCTAGTGCCATCACATGCCATCAAAAGTATAAACAGGCCTTTACCTGGAAAGCATAACAGTAACTTCTATTTGACCGAAAACAACTAAAATGAGTCGGTCGGTTAAATTTTTTTCCGAAACCCTTCATTTTTTCCTCCCTGTACCATGCACGGTGAGTTCTAACCAGAACATGAATCCCTACCGTTACAATCATACTGCAATGATCTACTACCCACAGCATTTGTTCTTCCAGTGACATCAGAGGGCGGGTTGGTGTTGGAAATTGGAAATCCTCTATAAGACCTTTTCCACAGAGTAGTCTGTTCAGTCAACTAACACTGACATTAGTTCTTCCATTGTGATCAGAGTGCGGGTTGGTTGGGGAAATTGGAAATCCTCTATAAGACCTTTTCCACAGAGCTAGTATTCACTTTCTGTTCTAACAATAGGCAATATAGAAGCGATATTTGCCGGTGGCTAGCGTTCTTGTCCCACTTAGTAGTCATAATGCGGCGAGCTGTGTGTGTGTGTGCACGCACGGTACCGACTACTGGTCAGGTGACTGGTCACGTGTCTGGTCACGTGTCTGGTCACGTGTGTGGTCACGGGGTACATGGCTGCGTGCATCGGGGATTTTGCGACGTGATGAAGCCTGGAGACATGGACGACGTCATTCTGGTTGTCATAGTGAAGGGGGAAGGGGAAGGAGGAGAGGCGGGAGGTGGGTGGGGTGGGGTTGAGGGATAGCAGGATGCGGGAGGAATCGAGAGGGGAGGGGACAGAGAGAGGGTGTGGGAAAGGGAGGTGAGATGGAGAGCAGAGGAGGGGGATGAGTGAGTGGAGATGGGGAAGAGTGAGGGGAGATGGGGAGCGGAGGAGCCAGAGTGAGGGGAGATGGGGAGCAGAGGAGGGGCAGAGTGAGGGGAGATGGGGAAGCAGAGGAGGGGGGGCAGAGTGAGGGGAGATGGGGAGCGGAGGAGGGGGCAGAGTGAGGGGGGAGGGGGGAGAGGAGCAAGGAGGGGCAGAGAGGAGAGATGGAGCAAGGAGGGGCAGAGTGAGGGGAGATGGGGAGCAGAGGAGGGGGGCAGAGTGAGGGGAGATGGGGAGCAGATGAGGGGGCAGAGTGAGGGGAGATGGGGAGCGGAGGAGGGGGCAGAGTGAGGGGAGATGGGGAGCAGAGGAGGGGGCAGAGTGAGGGGAGATGGGGAGCGGGGGAGGGGGCAGAGTGAGGGGAGATGGGGAGCAGAGGGGACATGGGTTGCGGAGGAGGGGGCAGTTTGACTGTATTGGGAATTTAAAAGGAGGGTCTTTCTTTTCTCTAAATTGGTTTTGGAAAATGTAAATTAAATTTTGACTAATCGTTGACTAATTGATTGATCAGGTCTTCGCAGCACCTGACCCTCATACAAGAACCACAAAAAAAGATTTAAAAAAAGCTATACACATATATATTTACCAATTTAATTTCCTTTTTTTTATGCTTTTAAAGAAAAGAAAGTTGATCAAATGAAATCCCATAAAAGGATTATTAATTCCAAAGCTGATTCATAATAGCTTCTTGATTTTTGTTGTGAAATTCTTGATTTTTTGTTGTTGTAAAAATAGTCAGCAAACCTGTAGCAACGTCGAATGGGACCATGCTGCTTCCCTTTGTAGGTCAGAGAGACGCGCTTCCGTTTGTATGTCATAGAATCGCGCTGCCGGGCGTTTTGGCCATGTGCGCGCCCCCTGGTGATGATTGAAGTGACGAGTAGAGGTGCATTACACGCACTTACATGACAACAGCATGCCTCACTGGTCATTCATTACACGTGACCACGTGACCTCCAAGTCTCGCCACTAGGGGGCGGGTGTCTACATCCAACCCAATACAATGCTGTCCTGACGTAGCAGGTGTGTTGTCATCGAACATACATTCAAATGAAACAAACACAGCTCATAGTTCTGTATTCATCGTCATCATCATCACCCCCATCATCATCAGCATCATCATCATCAACAACCACTGGGCACAGTGGCCGAATCAGTAGAGCGCAGGCCTCGCGTGTGGGAGATTGTGAGTTCAATTCCCAGTCAAGTCAAAGCGATGACTAACCAAATTGATACTGGTCACTTCCTAGCATGGCACTCGGCATTAATAGGATAGGGCAAGGACTGGTTGGCTCAGTGTCAGGATAATGTGACTGAGTGGGATATCAGGGCATGGTACTGGCAGCCTATTTCCCAGTGGGGCAGTACTATTAAGTCACCATGAGTGTGCACTGTCACAAGTTGGTACCAATCCTGATATGACCTTAGATGTTGCCAGGACGGGACACTCCCAACCACCAACCAATTCGAAGGAACGGGTCAACTGAGACAAAACCAGTTCATAAGTTGTCCTGCCCTCCAAGTGATAATTGAATGAGACAAGCACAGCTCACACTGCAGTAGTTTTGAATGTACAACTCTGTGCGCACACTGCACCGCCCCATACAGAAGCAGCGCGACGGACCAGGACGAGGAAGTTTGTTTGTTTGTTGTTTTACGTCCTAGCAACAACTAAGGTCATATCAGGATGGGTACCGACATGTGACAGTGTGCACTCATGGCGACTTTATAGTGCTGTCTCACTGGGAAACCAGGCTGCTGGCACCATGACCTGATATCCCACTCAGTCACATTATCCTAACACTGAGCCAACCAATCCCTGCCCTATCCTATTAATGCCGAGCGCCTGGCTAGGAAGCAACAAGTATCAATTTTGAATTCATTGTTTTGACTCGACCAGGGTTCGAACCCACGACCCCGCGATCTACCAACAGGGGAGACGGACGCTCTAACTCATTCGGCCATCCCTTCTGGACGAGGACGAGCCGCAGAGGTTTATGTACGATTATACACGTCTGTCCGCCGACTGTCACCTGACGTCACGTGATATCACGTGGCGTCACGCTACCGAGGTATGCGTCCTCACACAACCTGCCCCCCCCCCCCTCCTAACGCCAACGTGAAACTGTAATGTATGTATCTGCCCATGGTAGTGGTTGTCTGGTTGTGGTGATTAAACCTGAAGCATATGACGGTAACATTGGATTTTTCCTCGCAGTATGCGCGGAAAGCGTTTATCAGTGGATTTATCCTGTCTTGGGTGCTCTCGTCGAAATGCATGGCCCTGTGCACCTTCTGGGCCTCGGGCCCAGCTACATGTAAAAATACACAACATTCTACCTTTTCTGTTTTCGCAGATACACCTGTAGCTCCGGCGAATATGGTGTATGCATGCTACCATGACCTAAGTCACCTTCCAGTTTCAGCTGTCCAGGAGGCTTCAAGCCAGACAACTGCATGTCAGTATCACTCAGGTCCGGATCTGACACCATGTAGAGAATCTAATGTACATGAAGACGTCTTAGTATCAAGTGTATATTTTATAAAAAAGGACTCACATACTCACATACCACAGACTGATACCCTGCTTGTGTAATATAACGGATCAAGACAGATACATGTTAACCTTAAGGCATTCTCTGTGGCGGAGTGGTTAGAGGGTCTGACTTTTTTCTAGGTCAGACTCCTAATCTGAAGGTCGGTGGTTCGATTCCCCGTGCCCTCAGCTCTGCCAATTTGGATTTCCACCGCTGTGTATAACTTACAGCATCATCAAAGGCCGGTTGCTCTCATACCATGTCTATGTGGTGTGGGAGGTTAAAAATCCCTTGGGTCAGTGAAAGTGTAGGCTCGGGCTTTCTATCGACCAGCAGTGGAGTGGGGAAGACCAGTCGTCTATGACTGGGATTTCCCCTGCTTATGACAACTAATGTACCAAAAAAAAAAAAAAGAGCGACAAATAAGTGTTCACACTTCATGTCTACCATTCGCTATATCGCTATATCGTCAGTCGGACCATAATTGTTCACTTGTCGGAAAAGGGAGGATGTAATGTATGTATGTGCCGCTGGTCACTGGCGGGTGGTGACCTACCGCGCCGGTACCAGCGCATGGGAAGGAGGCGGAAATAAACACTTGATACTAAGACGTCTTCGTGTACAGTCGATTCTCTACAAAACCACCACCCAGCCCACCCTTGGAGTTTGCAGTCACGTTGGCTCCCTGAAGGATGCAAATCTGCAGCACTGTATGGGCACCGCAAAAGGTGGAGTCCCATGCGGCAAGCAGTTGGCTTCCAGTGGGTAGTGATCGGAGACATCAAGGAGGGGGGCAAGAGGGATGGGCAGGTAGCATGGCGGGCTGGCATGAGGGGGTGTGGAGAGAAAAAGGTCACCGAGGAGCCTAAACCCGGTCCTTGAAGATCGGGCCGCCGGCACCATGACCCGATATCCCACACAGACACATTATCCTGATACTGGGCTAACCAGTCCAAGCAATTAGCAGGTTAAAGTTGCATAGTCCGATGGTTTTGAGTTTCTTAAATCTTTTGAGATAAAAACATTAGGTTGATCATTATTATGTACCTTACTTTAGCTTGAAGTAACTTTTATTTTAAGTGGCTAACTTTTGCGATATTTGAAGTGGAACCATGCAAAATTAATTTTGGCAAGCTTGTCAAAACTCTGACCCCATAGGCTTCTGCAGTAACAGGTTCTATTCAATTGCCTCAGTATTCATTTCTATGTGGTGACAAATGTTTAATAAGTGCACCAGTATCTAAGTTAGATATGTAGAATCCAATTTAAATAATTGTTTTGGTTTTGAAATTTTGATATTTTCAGCGGACTATGCAGCTTTAAGCATTGCCCGTCCCTCCAATTAACTGACATTTAACACACACATTGCTGTGAATAACTGATTCAACGGGCCCGCCACGCGCTGAGAACTGAGCACTGAGCACTGAGCACTGAGCTTAACAATACCAGCTTTACCAGCCAGGCTGACTCACTGTCACACACACACAGTTAGAGGAGTCACGTGACATTTTCATGGCCGCGCAGGGGTCACATTACACTGATACTGAGCAAACCAAACCAGTCGTCGCCCTATCCTATTAATGCCGAGCACCAGACTAGGTAGCGACAAGTATAAATTTTGTAAGTCATTGATTTGACTCGGCCGAGTTTCCAACTCTCGACCTTCCACACGCAAGGGAACCCTGATCTCTACTGATTCAGCCACCAGGTCCAATGGTACCCAGACCTGCTTAGAATGAGAGCACACCGAATGGCAGGGAGACCTCTCTTAAAAAAAAAGAAATCCACCCCAAAAAGCTGTCACCCTCCAAGCCTGTCACAGTGACTCTTCTGCGCACGCGTGACGTTGACGTAGCTGACGCAGGTTTGTGATAACGCCGATGAACACATTGTTCCAGCTGCCAACTATGACATTGGCCACCAGAGCCGCCATTGTATTCGTGAGAGACACGCTTAGCGGAAATCAGGCAGTGGCGTCTGGATTGGTTGGTTGGTTGTTGGAGTTTCTCGCCCACCCCCTTGCTCCCGCCCCTGATGTCTCTGACCACTACCCACCGGAAGCCAACTCCCAGCCGCATGGGACTCCCTTTGGTGATGGCCATACAGTGCTGCAGATTTGCAGCATTGAGCGCGCCAAAGTGACTAAAAACTCCCCCAAAATAAAACTATTACATCCCGTACATACCCATGTTCCAGCTCCCTTATCCCCTACCACCTACTATCTATGCACACACAATACACCCCCCCCCCCATCCCCCACAACACACATCCTCACCTTGCCCATGATGCATTGTGCCATACATGTAACACTAACAATCCTCCGACTGTTTCACAGTTAGATCGGTGTGAAGGCCCTTATGTCAACACGATGTGCATACACTGAGATTGTAAAGAAAGAAGACAAATAAGAGAAAGATGTAGAAACACAATCAGCAAAATAGAGATAAAAACATAGAGATAGATAGAGAAGCAGAGAGATATAATAGAGATAAAACAGAGAGACAGATAGATAAAAAGACAGATAACACAGAGGCAGAGAGATACAATAAGATACAACTAAATAGATAGAGGAGAAAAGATATATAACATATATATAATAGAGAAATAACAGAGAGACAAAGAGGCATAAATGGAGTGATGGACAGAGAAAGCGTGAAACAGAGAGATTGAGAGATAGAGAGATAGAGATAGAGAGATAGAAAGAGGGGGCGAAAGAGGCTACTGTTGTACTGTTATGTATTGTTAGCACTCAAGGCCATCTGAGTGCATTTTTAAAGTTGCATAGTCCAATGGTTTTGAGTTTCTTTCATTTTCTGAGATAAACATATTAGGTTGTTCATTATAATATACCTTACTTTAGTTAGAAGTAACTTTTATTTTAAATCGCCAACTTTTGAGATATTTAAAATGGAAACATGCTAAATTAATTTTGGCAAGCTTGCCAAAACTCTAACACCATAGGCTTCTGCAGTAACAGGTTCTATTAATTGACTCAGTATCCCCTTATATGTGACGATAAATGTTTAATAAGTGCACCAGCATCTAAGTTAGATATGTAGAATCAAATCTAGATAATTGTTTTGGTTTTGAAAATGTTATGTTTTCATCGGACTATGCAGCTTTAATACAATGTGAAATACTTGACGATCAAGGACTGCACATTATATTCAGGTCAATTCACAGTTACCAAGTTGATAATTGTGAATTGACCTGCCTGAGTGGCTTTTAACGACCCCTCTTTTATGAGAGCCTATACTTGCACACGCATTGGACACCTGCTCAATAATGAACACGCGCATGCGCATGTGTCACCCGACGTGGACTGCTGTGCTTTGTTTTGGTTTGATGTTTGTTGTATTCCTTAATAACAAAAAAAGCAACAACACTAAGCCCCCCCTGATAAACACCTGCATACCCCCACACACCCACAACAGGAGTGTATGTGTATATATGTGTAACGGTGTGTAAGTGAGTGTTTGTGTGTGAGTTAGTGTGTGTGTGTATGAGTGTGCATGAGTGTGTGTATGAGTCTGTGCATGTGCATGTCTGTATATATGCATACCTGTGTGTAAGTGTAACTATGTTTAGGTGCGTGCTTATATGTAAGTGTGCGTATGCATGTGTGTGTTTGCATGAGTGTATGTGTGAGTATATGTGTGTGGTGCATGAGGTGTACATGCATGTGTGTGTATGCATGATGTGTGTAGTTAATGTGTATAGGTGAGTGCTTGTGTGTGAGTGTGTGTCTAAGTATGTGCTTGCATGAGTGTATGTGTGAGTATATGTGTGAGTGGGTGCATGAGCCAGTGTACATGCATGTGTGCATATATGCGTAACTGTGTGTAGTAACTAACTGTGTATAGGTGAATCCTTGTGTGTGAGTGTGTGTGTCTAAGTATGTGCTTGCATGAGTGTATGTGTGAGTATATGTGTGAGTGGGTGCATGAGCCAGTGTCCATGCATGTGTGTATATATGCGTAACTGTGTGTAGTTACTAACTGTGTATAGGTGAGTGCTTGTGTGTGAGTTTGTGTGAGTGTTTATGAGTGTGCATGAGTGTGTGTAGGAGTATGTGCATGTGCATGTACATATGCATACCTGTGTGTAAGTGTAATTATGTGTAGGTGAGTGCTTATATGTGAGTGTGTGTATGCATGTGTGTTTCTGTTAGTATACATCCGTGAGTGTATGTGTATGAGTGAATGTGTGTAATTGTGTGTTTGAATGTGTGTACATGTTTGTATGTGTGTGAGTGAGTGTATGTGTATGAGTGAGTGTGTGTTTGCATGTGTGTTTGTATGTGTGAGTGAGTGTATGTGTATGAGTGAGTGTGAGTTTGCATGTGTGTACATGCTTGTATGTGTGTGAGTGAGTGTATGTGTATGAGTGAGTGTATGTGTGAGTGAGTGTATGTGTGTGAGTGAGTGTATGTGTGTGAGTGAGTGTATGTGTGAGTGAGTACATGTAAGTGTGAGTTTGCATGTGTGTACATGCTTGTATGTGTGTGAGTGAGTGTATGTGTATGAGTGAGTGTGAGTTTGCATGTGTGTACATGCTTGTATGTGTGTGAGTGAGTGTATGTGTATGAGTGAGTCTGTGTGTGCATGTGTGCACATGCTTGCATGTGTGAGAGTGAGTGTATATGTGAGTATGTATGTGAGTGAGTGTATGAGTATGTAATGGGTTGTACAGCACCTGACCAGACTGACCGATGCTATTCCCCCGCTTCACTTTATGGGTTGTCGTGACCTGCGTGCGCATCGGACCGGAAGTCACATGTCGTGATCCAATCAAAAACGGGCACCTTTGCGCATGCCCGCCAAGGTCACTCAGTGTTCTTCAATGTGCGTGAACTGAGCTGCAAATTCACCGAAGTACTACTGCCCCTTTACCCCCCCCCCCCCTCCCCCACCACCCGACGACCGGAAACAGCCTGCTTCCGAGAAGGAAACGCGGCACGGGCCAGAGACTGCGCCGGTTCAACACGAAATAAACCACGAAATAGAACACGAAATAAAACACCAAGTGAAACAAAAATAAAAAATTATGTGAAAAGAGATAAAACACTAAGTGAAACCAAAATGAAACACTCGATGAAACAAAACAATACACTCAATGGAATAAAAATAAAATACTCAATGAAGCAAACATAAAACACTGTGGAACAAAAGTAGAACATTCAATGAAACAACAATATACTCAATGAAACAAAAATAAACACCCAATAAAGCAAAAATAAAATACTCGTTGAAACAAAAATAAACATTAGGTGAAACGAAAATAAAACACTAAGTACAGCAAAAGTAATACACTCAATGAAACAAAACATTAAAAGAAAACCTCAATTACGCCAAGATAATATACTCAATGTAACAAAATTAAACACTCAAGAAAACACTCAACGAAACAAAAAATAAAATACACTCTATACAAAACAAAAAATAAAGCACCCAATGAAACACAAATAAAACACTCAATGAAACACAAATAAAATAGCAAATAAACAAAAATAAAAAATAAATAAAAACAAAAATAAAAAACAAATAAAGCAACAAATAAAACGACAAATAAAACAAAATAATACAAGCAATGAAACAGTATGTCAGTCTTGTATGACTTTTATGGTTTAGTAAAATGTTGACATAACATAAATCACTGTCATCTTCTTTAATCAAATGTTCATCATGTGTCCTACTCTGTGTATGTGTGTGTATATGTGTGTGTGTGTGTATATGTGTGTATGTGTTTATGAGTGCATATGTGTGTGTGTAGGGAGCCGGGTCAGGAGGTGGGAAAAAAGATCTCTTTACACAAACCGTGAGCATGTTGAAAACTTTGGATCCCCCCCCCCCCCACCTGAGTGAAATCCAACTCGACTAGCTGGATAGGTTGGTACAGTATTCTAACATTAGTTTGTATTCATTCTCCCCATCAGGGAGTTTGAATCGCAGTCGAGTCAAACCAATGACTTATAAAATGGATACTTGTCGTTACGTAGCCTGGTGCTTGGCATTAACAGGATAAGACAAGGACTGGTTAGCACAGTATCAGGATAATGTGACTGTGTGGGGTATCAAGTCGGTACCCGTCCGGATATGACCTTAGATGTTGCTAGGACGTAAAACAACAACAAACACACAACATACCTCATCAGGGGCGTAGCCAGGTTATCAGGTCAGGGTCGACGAGCAAATACCAAAAATGATGCCCGGATGCATACTAAATAATTAAAAATTAATTACACTTCTTTTGAAATTTGTACTTAACATAAAAAAAGAAAGAATATACAGTTTTATAGGAAGTACATAATAGTTATTTTGTATTTAAGATAAAACCACCAGGCATGTCCGGCTTTTATCGCACAAGGGAACTGAAGAGCTAACACACAAATGTTGAACGGTTCCTCTTCCGAAGAATGTGCTTAGCGGGAGCAGTCGCTCCCTGTCCCCACTCCAGCTACGCCACTGGTAGTATAGTGGGGGAAGCGAGCTAGAAAGACCCCCACTATACTACTTACACTACTCCCTATATATATGTAGGCAGTAGCATAGTTGATGTGACGAGCTAGAAAGACCTCCACTACTCCCTATATATATGTATGCAGTAGTATAGTTGAGGTGATGAGCTAGAAAGACCCCCACTATGCTACTTCTACTGCTCCCTATATCTATGTATGCAGTAGTATAGTTGATGTGACCAGCTAGAAAGACCTCCACTACTCCCTATATATATGTATGCAGTAGTATAGTTGAGGTGATGATCTAGAAAGACCCCCACTATACTACTTCTACTGCTCCCTATATCTATGTATGCAGTAGTATAGTTGATGTGACGAGCTAGAAAGACCTCCACTACTCCCTATATATATGTATGCAGTAGTATAGTTGAGGTGATGATCTAGAAAGACCCCCACTATACTACTTCCACTACTCCCTATATATATCTATGTATGCAGTATATCCACCGACATCTATTATTTAAAAAACTACCACGGTCTTTGCAAGACAGAAATACCCTCCCCTACCCATCCACCTACCTACCCACTCACCCTCACATATCAAAACTCCTCGTGTCACCAGCTTAGAAATATGACACAAGACAATAGGGGTATACTAATAATACACCTCTCATTCACACACTCAGCACACACTCAGCACACACTCAGAGCGGGGCAGTGCATATTTGCACAGCTAGGCCTATGATTAATGACTTAATTTTTATTTTAAGCCAGTACCGCCCTTCCCCTGGTTTTATGCCAGCAATGTCTTCTCCCCGCCCCCCCCCCCCTTCCCCTTCCTCGCCCCTCCCCCTTTCCTCTCCCCATTCCCCCTACCCCTTTCGCCATTCCCCTTCACTCCCCGCCCTCCCCCACCCCCTCCCCACTCTCCCGACCTCCCTCCCGCCCCCTCCCCCTTTCTTCCCCCCCCCCCCATCCCCGAGATGGGATGGTTGAATGAGTTGAGCATCCATTTCCCGTCGTTTTGGTAGATGGTGGTAGAACCCTGGTCGAGTCAAACCAATGACGTAACAATTGATACCGGTCGCTTCCTAACTAGGCGCTTGGCATTATTAGAATAAGGCAAGTGTCAGGATACTGTGACTGAGTGGGATATCAGGTCATATTGCTGATGTCCTGGTCTCCCAGTGGGACAGCACTATTGATTGATTGATTGATTGGTTGTTGCTTTACGCCGTGTCGGCAGCATAGGCCATATTCATGGCGAGAAATGTTTGTTTTCGTTCAAACCATCGCTTTTACATGTAAAAGCATACAATCAATTTTGGGTCAATAGACACTCATGAATTTTAAAAAAACCACAATCATATAGTTTCTGGTCAAGCTAAATATAATTCTAGATGATAGTATTATTCACTGATAAAATTAGTTTAAAAAGCTATATGAGGTGGTACAAACCAGCTGCCCTCAAAAAGCCTAAAATGTTTTCTTGCTTTACTTTAGTAAAAAGGTCATGCAATCTGTTTGCAGTGTAAAATAATTGCCACAGGGCGGGGGGGGGGGGCAGCACTATAACGTCACCTTAAGTGTGCACTGTCACAAGGCGGTACCCTTCCTGATATGACCTTAGAGTTAGATATTGGCAGGACGTTAAATTCCAACAACCAACCAACCCCCTCCCCTCGCCCTCTCCTCCCCCTTCTCCCCCGTTCCCCTCCCTTCTACCCATCCCCCGCCCCCCCCCCCTCCATCCCCCTCTCCTCTCCCCTCTCGTGCACTCAGTCACCCCCTGCTGCGTTCCTACAGCAGGCTCGTGCCAAGCATGTCCAATTTGAGGAACCCTTTAAACAAGTGGTGCCGACCTTGTCCGCATGTCAATATTTGAGCGCCCCATGTACGTCAGAACCTTCCGAATGTTAAACAAAATGGCCTTCTTTTTTCTCTTTCTCTCTAATCTTTGACACCCTCCCTCTCACTCACTCTCTTCTTCCCCCCTCTCTCACTCTTGCTCTCCCTCTTCCCTGTCTTTACCCCCTCTCTCCCTCTCGCTCTCTCGCCCCCTCTCTCCGGCTTTCTCCTCTTCTCTCCCTTTCTCTTCCTTTCTCTCTCCCCTCTCTCTCCATCTCTCTTCTACCCCCATTTTCGTCACCCCATCTCCCTCTCTTTCTCTGTCCTCTTCTGACCCTTTCTCTCACTCTCTCCTATTTTCTCTTTCCCTCTCGCTCCCTCTCTCTCCCTCTGCCTATCTCTGCCTCTCTCTCTCCCTCGCTCACTCTCTCCTCTCCTTTTCGCTCCCTCTCCTCTCCCATTCACTCTCCTGCTCTATCTCCCTCCTTCCCTATCTCTCAATCTCCTTCCCTCTCTCCATATATCTCTTTCTCTCCCCCTCTCTACCTCCCTCCATCATCCCTGTCTATCCCTCTCTGTCTGACTCCCCTCCTCCCTCCCTCCATGAACTAGTCCATAGATAGTATATACAGGGAAGCTAAAGGCCAAGAAGTAAACAACCTCGTTTATAGTCCCATAATTCATTATAGATCACATAATGTTGAAACCAATTGACATGCATCTAACTTAATCCACTGTACCGAGTATATATATATACTCGGTACATTTCCCAACATTTCCCAACATTTCCCAACATTATCATTTCCCAACATTTTAGCAACCATAAAACGATAGTTAGGGACAACGTCGACGCATCCTATTTCCAGAGGCATATTGTATAATGTGAAGACATTTTCCAAATCCCATGGTTCTCTCTCCCCCCCCCCCCCCGCTCCACCCCTCTCCCCCTCCCTCCTTCTCTGTTTCTCACATATTGGTTTACATCATGCAACCCCATTCAATCACGTGGCTGACATCCCACTGCACCATCATCGATCAAACAGTACCAATTTACATCTTCTGTCATCGCTCATCACATTCTTGTTCATCGCTAAAATGATTTGCGTAAAGTCATTGTCACACCTCAGCGGACTGAGCACCGGAGACCGCCGGGCAAAGAATTTTCTAGTCCGGTGTTGTCCGGTGAAGAAATCTATCAAAATGTATCAAAATGGAGCATAAAATTGGGTTAATTGCCGCCGGACAACCGGATAAGTACCGTACATTACCGTACATGTACCGGACAAGAACCGGACGAGAACCGGACACGTACCGGATTGGTACCGGACATGTACCGGACAAAACGGACAAACCGGACACCAACGGATGGGTACTGGACATGTATGGATGGGTACCAGATGGGTACCGGACATGTACCGGACAAACCGGACACCAACCGGACACCTCAGTCCTGCGGTGTCCGGTAGAAGTTTTGTGCATGTTCAAAACTTGTACCGGATACCGGCGGACACCACCAGACACCGCCGGATGGTTACCGGACGGTACCCGAACATCGCCATACACAACCGGACAGTGTCCGGTTCTCATCCGGTTCCCCAGTCCGGCAAGCTCTGACATGACAAACTAACAGTATTTACGGCTGGAAGACCAGTGCCTCAGGGCTGACTAGTGCATTATTCTCAAGAATAAAACTATTTACCAAAAAAAAGAGAAAAGGAATAAAAAGAGGTTGTCACTGATATGACCAGTTCTCCCTGGTGACGTCACACACACGCTGACACTCTCCAAACACAAACCAGCTCCACCTTAATAGGTTTTGAGTTTAAGTCATTTACTGAGATAAATATACTTACGCTGACCGCTATAATCTACCTTACTTTAGCTTGAAGTAACATTTATTTTAAAGGGCTAACTTTGGAGATATTTGAAGTGCAACCATGCATGATTGGAAGTTAGAAGTAAAGCTTCTTTTATTTAACAACACCTCTAGAGCACATTAATTTTCATCATCAGCTATTGGATGTTAAACATATCGTCATTCTGACATATTTATTTGGAGGACACCCACTGCCGCCTCATAGGCTACTCTTTCCAATAAGCAGCAAGTGGTCTTTTATATGCACTTTCCCACAGATGCGACAGCAAATACCACAGCCTTTGATGAACCAGTTGCGGACCACTGGATGGAACGGAAAATAGCCCAAACTGCAAATGAGTCCACTGAGCAGGATCGATCAGATGATCCACACCTTCACAGGTTGACACGCTACCGCCTGAGCTATGTCTCATTCCCTGTCTCTGACACACAGCGCACAAGGAAATAAAGTAAACAGAAGGCAAGGTAATGAGGAGACAAAGGTGGCTGGCATACCTCCACCAGGGGCCATATGCACCAATCGGAGTTAGAGCCTTAACTGCGGTTTGGGTATCTCCACACGGCTAACTGTGGAAAATTGGTATGCGCCAGCGCTAACCGCGGACCGTAGCCTAGGCTAAGCTATCCCAGCTTCAAATCAGGTTTAACTGCTAGCCAGGGCGGTTAGTGTGCGTGTATGGATGTAAATCTATTCAATGCGTTCATATTTAACAGAGTTACATAGTCAAATAGTGAAATTTTATTAAATTAACCCTAAAATCGAAGCGAGATTAACGCTGGTGCCGTAATGGCGGCGATATTAATATTTTCCAATCGACGAGTGTAAAGTAAACAAATCGCCGCGGCCGCAGCGACGTCGATATCCATACTGTCGACGTCAAGTAAAAATGGTCGCCGCCGAATCGGCGGGAATTTCTTACGCCCAAATCTATTAAATGCTGTCATATTTAACAGAATTACACACGTAATAAGTGAAATCTTATCAAATTAACCCTAAATGCGAACCGATATTAACGTTGCCGCCGAATTGGCGGCGTTATTCATATCGTCGACTGGAGGGAATTCCCAAATCTATAAATAAACTCACGGTCAGCTATCCGCCCCGGCTAAAACATTGGCGCATATCAGTTTATATTTTTCGCGGAACCCCTGGTACCCGGAGCTAGCTGACCGGAGTTAGCGCCTAGCTCCGGTTACGACTAGCACAACTTGGTGCATACGGGCCCAGAAGGCTACATGAGTGGTGGACGGGGAAACCCCACTCCATGGGATTGCGGTGAGGCTGATAAAGGAAGAGTGGGTGGGGGGGGGGGTATAGTGTGAAGGAATGTGTGGGTTTGTGGAGGGTGGTGTGGGGAGGTAGCGGGGTGGTGGTGTGCGAGGTGGTCGGTTTGTGGTGGGGAGAGAGGTGGGGGGAGGAGAGCGTGTGGTGGGGAGGGGGATGAGAGGTGTGGGAATATTGAGGAGAGGGAGAGGGGAGGGATGGCAGAGGAGGGGAGAGGGGTAGAGAGGAGGAGGGGAGAGGAGTAGAGAGGGGAAGAGGGCAGAGAGGTGGAGAAGAGGGCTTGAAGGGAAGGAGGGAGGGTGGAGGAAGGCGAGGGATTTATTGTTAATATTCCTAACACTAACAGCATCGCTGCTGATATTGTTCTGACTTTTTTTTGTCTTTTTTATTGTGACACATTTTTTATTCTGCCCATAACGTATACGCTCCAGTGAGGGTGCTTGTTTTCAACGCTGGACAGCTTGATTTAAGGCAGTGAATGGTTGGTTGTTGGAGTTTTATATCCTGGCAACATCTAAGGCCATTTCAGGATGGGTAACGACTTGTGACAGTGCGCACATATGGCTACTTTATAGTGCTGCCTCACTGGGAGAGCAGGCTGCCATCACCGTGACATGATATCCCACTCAGTCACATTATCCTGACACTGAGCCAACCAGTCCTTGCCCTATCCTAATAATGCCAAGCACCTGGCTAGGAAGCGACAAGTATACATTTTTGAGTCATTGCTTTGACTCGACCAGGATCCCACGATCTACTAAAACAGGAGGTGGAAGCTCAACTCATTCGGGAACGGGACGGAGGTCAGGCATTAGCATATCCACCTGTGAAGATGTTGATCATCTCATCGATCCTTCTCACTGGACCCATTCGCAGTTTGGGCTATTTTCCGTTCCAACCAGTGGTCCACAACTGGTTCACCAAAGTGTGTGGTACGTGTTGTCCTGTCTGTGGGAAAGTGCCTATAAAAGACCACTTGCTGCTTATCGGAAAGAGTAGCCTATGTGGCGGCAACAGATTTCCTCCCAGGAAATATATCAGAATGACCATACGTTTGACATCCAATATCCGATGATATGAAAATAAATGTGCTCTAGAGGCGTCGTTAAATAAAACAAAGTTTACTTTTACTCAACTTATTCGGCCACCCCGTCTCGTCAGACAATGAATGACTAAGGTTACTATCATCACATACAAATCTAGACACATATTATGTAAATATGTGTCTATGTGTGTGTGTGTTTCTATGCGTGTGCAAGCCCACACCTATATAGCACGTTGCGTCCCGACTGCCCTAGCGGCGTAGCGGCCCGCTCCGCCCGTTCATAACTGACACGACAATCCCAGTGTAATAACGGGGTGGTGCTGACAGTTCCTTTATGACAAATAAGGATCCACACTGACTCAGGGCGCTCCTCCCCCCCACCCCCCTACCCCCCTCCGGTAACCCCCAACCCCCACCCAACCCCCACCCAACCCCCACCCGCACCCACCTCCCTCCACCCCTACACGCAACCCCGTTCTATACCGCCCCTACCAGGTTCATCCCGGTTTGCTTCACCCCTCCCCGCCCCTCCTCACCCCGCCCCTCCTCACCCCGCCCCGCCCCGCCCCTCCCCACCTCGCCCTCTCCACCCCTCCCTACCCATCCACACCCCCTAGCCTCACCCCTCCCCAACCCTGCTCCACCCTGGTCTCATTCACATCTCCCCGCCCCAGCCCGCCCAGCCCCGCCCAGCCTGCCCAGCCTCGCCCAGCCCGCCAAGCCCGCCTCCCAGCCCGCCAGCCCCGCCCCGTCGCCCCATTCCCAACCCATTCCCTTTCAAATTCAGACATTGTTGTTGTCGCTTGTTTCCGATTTATCGTCTGTGCTCGCATGCCTCCACCAGGGGATGGATATATCGACAGACGTCCCGCCGCAAGCCTCGTTCTGAACTGAATCCGGAGTCGACAGAACACCAATATGTTGCCATGGCGATCGATTCACGACCTTGGTTCACTTGTGTGTGTAAATAGAGCTTATTTCTTTAAAAAAAAAGAAGATGCTAGGATGTAAAACAACAAAAGAAATGTATTACGGTTATGGGTTGCTGATGGGTGTGCGGGAGCGTAGGTGTGTGGGTGTGCGCGTGTGTGTGGGGGGGTATGTGGGTGTGTGTGTGGGCACGTAGGTGTGGGTGTGCGGGTGTGCGGGTGTGCGGGTGTGTGGGTGTGTGGGTGTGTCCGGGTGTGTGGGTGTGTGGAGTGTTTGGGTGTGTGGTGTGCGGGTGTGCGGGTGTGTGGGTGTGTGGGTGTGTGGGTGTGTGGGTGTGTGTGTGTGTGGGTGTGTTGGTGTGTGTGGGTGTGTGGGGTGTGTGGGTGTGTGGGTGTGTGGGGGTGTGTGGGTGTGTGGGTGTGTGGGTGTGTGGGTGTGTGGGTGTGTATGGGTGAGGTGAGTGATGGAGGGTTAGGAATGTAAGTTATGATATAACAACTCCTCACATTTCGCCTTGGGCGGGAATACATAATAATATTAAAGTTTATTGCATGATATGACTTTCAAAGCCCTGTCGCACCTCACCTGTTTGGGGGAAATGGATAGAAAATGAACAATGTCCGGTTTGTGTCTGTACAAGTTTTGAACATGCACAAAACTCGGAACGGATGCCGCCGGATTGACGTCTACGGTTCTTGTCTGGTTTGATTTCATTTCGTCCGTTGGCTATCCGTTCATGTCCGTTTCATGTCCGTTTCATGTCCGTTTCATGTCCGTTCGTCTGGCGGCCTTAGACCCGATATCGCAACACTTTGAAACATTTTAATACATTTTGATACTTATCACCAATGGACTAGACAATTCTGTCCGTTGCTCAATCCGGCATAGCGTGACAGGCACTTTAAGCACAAGCACAGTGGGGCATTGCTATGTTGTAACAAAAACTCATCAACCTCGTTCTGGTATTGTCAATGGCTATCCCACTGGATATGGTGGCGCCACCAACATTGTCCGAATTCACCATTGCCTCATGTCGTCTGCTAAATGCAGTAGGTCAAAGGTCATGTCATAGTAATAAACGCAGGCCCGCAATACCTTGGACACTCACCGTAGGCCATTTTATAATTATTTCATGGGGTGTGATGAAAATGGGAAATATTGCGCCTAGAGCGGGAATCAAACCTACATCTTTTGCATTCTGAGCAAGTGTGCGAACAATTACACCACCTAGACTCCCTGAATGCACCACTCTACCCACACCTATCTGGCAATGTGGTTCCTTGCCTGAGAGGTCAGTCCAGACCACTACAATTGCAAGACATAATTTTACATTCACGAAGGCAATCCAAGAGTGGGTGAGCGAATTCACATGGGTCAAAGCCGAAGGCTGAGGCGCATTCGAAAACCTTGCGCCCCACTCTGCGCTAGAAGTATGTCAATCTCGCCTTTCAGTATTATCTGTTATACACGTATAGAGCTATTTGGCTTTTCACTATCGAGTTATATTCCGGTGAGTTCATATGGTACAATTGTCATTCACTTGAGTATCCCAATATCAAAACTAAGATGGGATGGCCTATTGAGATGAGCACCCACTTCCTGTGTGGTAGGTCATGGGATTCAAATTCCAGGTTCAAACCCTGACTCTCGGAATCCCAATCTAAGCCAATGACTTACAAATGTATACTTATCACTACCGAGCCTGGCGTTCGGTATTACTGGGATAGGGCAAGGAGCAGTGTAATGAGGAAGACCAATCGTCTGTGATTGAAATTTCCACTGCTTAATCAATGAATGTCGCAAATTATTAAAAAAACACAAAAGTAAAATGTGTGATATAAATAGAACCGTCACGGCGGGGTTTGCATCTGCCACGACTAGACGCCCTCAGATTTGCGCATGCGCAAGACAGCGGCAGACGATATCCAGCGGCGTTTCCGTCTCCGTCTCGTGGCGCCCCCTCACGGCATGTAACGAGCTAATTACAGCAGGTAAACAACGCCTTCTATGAATAGCAAACCGATGAAGGAGATTCTCAGCTAGTCACTTTCCCACAGTCCTGCCGACTCCCCCCCCCACTCCCCCCCACTCCCCCCCCCCCCCACACTCCCCCACTCCTCCCCCTCCCCAGCCTCCTTCACTCCGCTCCACCGGGTTTACGATGCTCGGCTCTGACTGAATCGACTGCACCCAAATCTTTGTTAGACCGCGTCATTTCTGACAGACAAACAGAGGATGAACCGAGCATCAATGTTGCCATGAGTGTGCACTGTCAAAAGTCATTACTCGTCCTGATATGATTTTAGATGTTGCCAGGACGTAAAACTCCAACACCCAACCAACTATAAAGCCACCATGAGTGTGCACTGTCAAAAGTCATTACTCGCCCTGATATGACTTTAGATGTTGCCAGGACATAAAACTCCAACAACCAACCAACTATAAAGCCACGATGAGTGTACACTGTCAAAAGTCATTACTCGTCCTGATATGACTTTAGATGTTGCCAGGACATAAAACTCCAACAACCAACCAACTATAAAACCACCATGAGTGTGCACTGTCAAAAGTCATTACTCATCCTGATATGACTTTAGATGTTCCAGGACGTAAAATCCAACAACCAACCAACTATAAAGCCACCATGATGTGCATGTCAAAAGTCATTACTCGTCCTGATATGACTTTAGATGTTGCCAGGAGTAAAACTCCAACAACCAACCAACTATAAATCCACCATGAGTGTGCACTGTCAAAAGTCATTACTCGTCCTGATATGACTTTAGATGTTGCCAGGACATAAAACTCCAACAACCAACCAACTATAAAGCCACCATGAGTATGCACTGTCAAAAGTCATTACTCGTCCTGATATGACTTTAGATGTTGCCAGGACGTAAAACTCCAACAACCAACCAACTATAAAGCCACCATGAGTGTGCACTGTCAAAAGTCATTACTCGTCCTGATATGACTTTAGATGTTGCCAGGACGTAAAACTCCAACAACCAACCAACTATAAAGCCACCATGAGTGTGCACTGTCAAAAGTCATTACTCGTCCTGATATGACTTTAGATGTTGCCAGGACGTAAAACTCCAACAACCAACCAACTATAAAGCCACGATGAGTGTGCACTGTCAAAAGTCATTACTCGTCCTGATATGACTTTAGATGTTGCCAGGACATAAAACTCCAACAACCAACCAACTATAAAGCCACCATGAGTGTGCACTGTCAAAAGTCATTACTCGTCCTGATATGACTTTAGATGTTGCCAGGACATAAAACTCCAACAACCAACCAACTATAAAGCCACCATGAATGTGCACTGTCAAAAGTCATTACTCATCCTGATATGACTTTAGATGTTGCCAGGACGTAAAACTCCAACAACCAACCAACTATAAAGCCACCATGAGTATGCGCTGTTATAATCCTGTATAGATGGGGCTTGCGTCTTGGCTTTGGCCATGGTGTAGGGTGTGGGACGTAGATCAAGCGGTAGAGTGTCCACCTGTGAAGGTGTGAGTCATCCGATCGATCCTGCTCAGTGGATCCATTTGCAGTTTGGGCTATTTTCCGTTCCAACCAGTGGTCTACAACTAGTTTGTCAAAGGTTGTGGTATGTGCTGTCCTGTCTGTGGGAAAGTGCATATAAAAGACCCCTTGCTGCTTATCGGAAAGAGTAGCCTATGTGGCAGCAGCAGGTTTCCTCCAAAGAAATCTGTCAGAATGACCATACGTTTGACATCGAATAGCCAATGATAAAAATCAATGTGCTGTAAAGGCATCGTTAAATAAAACAAGCTTGTGTGTGTGTGGTTCTTGGGGGGGGGGGGGGGGGGGGGGGGGGGGGGTAGGGGGGTATGGCGCAGGGATCTCAGTGCACACGATGGGATGTGCGTGTGAATGTTATGTTCAGCAACAAGGAGAGTGGATTCACCAAACCCTAGGCAGGTCACATCAGGTTAGCAGTGTAATTTATGGATGGCCCCATTCTGCAGGCACTTAATATTCACGACTAACATCAATTACATTCCGAATCAATGTGGTGTGTGTATATATATAGGTATATACATATATATATATACATATATATATACATATATACACACACATATATATATATATATATATATATATATGCACCAGTGCCCGTCCCCAAAGGACAACTCTGCGTCTAGACCAAAGTTGCCCTGACATGGCAGGTGTCCTGTCCTCGGTATTACAGTAGTACCTGTCTTCAATGGATAACTCTGCATCTAGACCAATGTTGCCCTGACATGGCAGGTGTCCTGTCCTCGGTGCAACTGTGAAGCGACAGTTCAGACGTTGAACATTATTATCATATGGTGGATGTTTGACGATCACAGGGGTCGCTGAAGATAGGTAGTTGGTTAGTTGGTTGTTGGTGTTTTACGTCCTGGCAACATCTAAGGTCATATCAGGATGGGTACTGACTTGTGACAGTGCACATTCATGGCAACTTTACAGTGCTGCTCCACTGGGACACCAGGCTGTCAGCACCATGACCTGATATCCCACTCAATCACATTATCCTGACACTGATTTAACCAGTCCTTGCCCTATCCTAATAATGCTGAGCGCCAGGCTATGACCGGACAAGTATAAATTTTGTAAGTCATTGGTTTGCCTCGACTGGGAATAGAACTCCCGTTCTCCCACATGGGAGGGCTGCGCTCTACCGATTCGGCTAATCTTGTTTAATCTGGACATCTCACCATCTGACAAAATATCTATGGAACAGCTTTTCCGCTCTCATTTTATCCTGTCAATTTAACAAAAAGAAGAAAAAGAAATTCTCTTATCCGACAACCTCGTTAATCCAACATTGCTTGCCGGGAAAATAGCGATACGGATTAACGAGGGTTGACTGTATATCCAATACACATAAAATGCTATATTCTTCTGTAATATACCGGGCGTGGTAGCCTAATCGGTAGAGCATGGACCTCGCTTGGCGGGAGATCGGGAGTTCAATTCCCGGTCGAGTCAAACCAATGACTTACAAAATTGATACTTGTCGCTTCCTAGCCTGGCGCTCGGCATTAATAGGATAGGGTTAGCTCAGTGTCAGGATAATTTGACTGAGTGGGATATCGGGTCATGGTGATGGTGGCCTGGTCTCCCAGTGGGGCAGCACTATAAAGTTGCCATGAGCATGAACTGTAACAAGTCGGTAGTTATCCTGTATGGCCTTAGATGTTGCCAGGGGGTAAAACTCAAACAACCAATCAATCCTATTTAATCTGGAAATCTCACCATTTGAGAAAATATCAATGGAATAGCTTTTCCGCCACTCATTTTATCCTATCCATTAACAAAAAAAAAAAAAAATCTCTTATCCGACAATCTCATTAATCCAACATTGTTTGCCGTGAACAGAACGACGCGGATTAACGAGGGCTGAGTATATATCTAATGTACATACATGCGGTGTCTTTATCTGTAGTACAGGTATAAAGAGAGTGGTTGGACTTGAGTACCACACCTGGAGGATTCCCCGGTATACAAACACGGGCATTCCCGAGTATCGCTTCAAACATGGCGACCAGCAGACCTGTGGGCCCCTTGTGGTCAGAACCAGACGGGATGGCCGAATGAGTTAGAGCGTCCGTCTCCCGTGTTGGTAGACCGTGGGATCGTGGGGAGGAACTCTGGTCGAGTCAAACCAATGACTTAAAAATGTATACTTGTCACTTCCTAGCCAGGCGCTCTGCATTATTAGGATAGGGCAACTGGGAAGGACTGCTTGGCTCAGTGTCAGGATAATGTGACTGAGTGGGATATCAGGTTATGGTGCTGGGGGGGCCTGGTCTACCAGTGGGGCAGCACTATAATGCCACCATTAGTGTGCACTGTCACAAGTCGGTGCCCATCCTGATATGACCTTAGATGTTTCTAGGACGTAAAACAACAGCAAACAAACAACAAACAAACCTTGTGGTCATTAACCCTTTGTTTGAATGCACCTGTGGGCAAAGACCCTATAATACTAAGACCGCTCACTCAAAACCACCACTTGGTGCGCTGGCTGTTCTCTTGGTTAACAGGTGCTATATTATATGTATATATGAATGTGAAAGATGTGTGATGATGGTGATAATGATGATGCTGATGATGATGTGTATTTGTTCATAGCAATTTCATATTGATGTGTATTCATACTTACCTATCTCATGAATAATATAAATGTATGTGTTTACATGTGAAACACCAACCAGCAGCTGGGCTGATCAAACCCACCACAAGGTGGCACTGCAAAATTTACATTACCATTGGAGAGATAGGGAGTGAGCCGTCTTAGTATTATAGGGTCTTAGGTGTGGGTTAGGGTCTGCCTGTGGGTGTGGGTGAGGATGTGAGGGTAGATGTGTGTGTCAGAGCCTGTGCTGGGGTACATGTGGGAGTGTGTGTGTGTATGTGTGTGGGTATATGTGCGTATGTGCGAATATGGGGATGTATGTATGAGTGTATGTGTGTATGTATGTGTGTGGGTGTATATGTGGGTGGGTGCATGTGCATGTGTGTATGCATGGGTGTGTGTATATGTGTAAGTATGTATGTATGTGTATCTGTGGGTGGGTGTATGTGTATGTATGTATGTATGTTCGCCTATGGGTGTATGTGTGAATGTGGGTGGGTGTATGTGTGTATGTATGTGTGCATGTGGGTGGGTGTATGTGTGTATGTATGTGCGCATGTGTGCGCGTGTGTGCTGACCCTGACCAGGTTTGATTTATTTGTTTGTTTGTTGTTGTTTTATGTCTTAGCAACATTTAAGGTCATATCATCGCAGGTACTGACTTGTGACATTGCGCACTCATGGCGACTTTATAATGCTGCCCCACTGGGAAATCAGGCTGCCGGAACCACGACCCGATATCCCACACGGTCACATTATCCTGACACTGATCACACCAGTCCTTGCCCTATCCTATCAATGCCGAGCGCAAGGGTGGGAAGTGACAAGTATCAATTTTAAAGTCATTTGTTTGACTCGACCGGGAAACGAACTTCCGACCTTCCGCACGCGAGGCCAGTGCTCTAACGATTAGGCCACTGCGCCCGGTGCCCGACCAGGTGAACAGAGCGTCTCGTTTCAACTCAGTAACCTTTATCCCGGAGTGACCTCGAAACTGTTCACACCCGACTGCACTCCCCCCCCCCCCCCCCCCCAAGCCTCACTCTCCACCACCCGCGTCACTCTCCGACCCCCGCCTCACTCTCCACCATCCCCCGCCTCACTCTCCGACCCCCGCCTCACTCTCCACCACCCGCCTCACTCTCCGACCCCGCCTCACTCTCCACCACCCGCCTCACTCTCCACCACCCCCGCCTCACTCTCCACCACGCGCCCCACTCTCCACCCACCCCGCCTCACTCTCCACTCCCGCCTCACTCTCCACCCACCCCCGCCTCACTCTCCACAAAGTTTGTTTCATTTAGCGATGCCTCTAGAGCGCATTGATTGTTATCATCAGCTATTGGACATCAAACATATGGTCATTCTGACATATTTCTTTGGAGGAAACCTGCTGCCGCCACGTAGACTACATTCACACACACACACATATAATGATATATATATATATAATAATATACATTATATATAGACACAGTAAAACCTCTCTACTTCGACCGACCATGAGACCGACTTTAAATGGTCCATTTAGGGAAGTGGTCGGCATAGGGAGTATTTTTTATCGTTACAATGGTATTGTCAAAGACCCTATAATACTAAGACGGCTAACTCAGCCTGTATTGTGTAATCAAAATGATCAAACCCACCACTTGGTGCGCTGGCTGTTCTCTTGGTTAAACAGGTGCTATATTATATGTATAAATGTATATATGAATGTGAAAGATGTGTGATGATGGCAATGCTGATGATGATGTGTATTTGTTCATAGCAATTTCATATTGATATGTATTCATACTTACCTATCTCATGTATAACATAATTGCATGTGTTTACATGTGAAACACCAACCAGCAGCTGGGCTGATCAAACCCACCACAAGGTGGCACTGCAAAATTTACATTACCATGGGAGAGATAGGGAGTGAGCCGTCTTAGTATTTATAGGGTCTTTGGTATTGTATAGGCGATCGTTCGGGACCCAAATAAAACGATCGATATAGGGAAGTCGTCAATCTGTGGAGGTGGTCGGTTAGAGAGGTTTTACTGTACACATACATACATGCATGCGTGTGGTACACTCACACACATACACATATACACACACGCATGCGTGTGGTACACTCCCATCATACCCTGTAGTAGACCTAACCAGCTTAAGGCATGTAGGTGTCTGGACACGGTTCAGTGAACAAAGCGTGGATCCAAGGCAACATCATCCGTCATCCGGGCTCCTCCCGCCCACCACCTGCTGGTGACGTCACTACCCCAACGCGAGGTGTCATGTGATGTCAGAGACACGTGACCTCCCTGGATAAAAATAGAATGCTCGCCTCCCCTAATTTCCCTTTCCATGTCACTCTCAGTCTCACCTCTCTCTATTATCCTCTCTTCCCATCTCCTCTCCACATTTCCTCTTATTCTTCCCCTCTCTTACTCTCTCCCATCTCCTTCACTCCCTCTCTATCTCTTGTCTCCTCTCCTTCTATATCGCCCTCTCTCCCTCTCTATCTCCCCCTTTCTCCCTCTCTCACTCTCTCCCCTCTCCTTCCCACCCTGTCTTCCCTCTCTATCCCCCTATCATTCTCTCATGTTCTCCCCATCTCACCCCCCTCTCTCCCTTTCTCTCCCTCTCCCTCTTTACCTTGCCCTCTCATTCTCTCCTCTCTCCCTGTCTCCTCCTCTCTAGCTTTCCCTTTTCTCATTCTCTCCCCATATCCCCCCTCTTTCCCTTTCTCCCTCTCTCTCTATCACGCCCTCTCCTTCTCTCCCCTCTCCATTTCTCCGCCTCTCCCCCTCAATCACGCGCTCTCCTTTCTTCTCTTCCTTTCTCCGCCCTCCCCCTCATCACGCGCTCTCCTTCTCTTCCCTCTCATTTCTCCCTCCCTCTCCATTCTATCTCGCCTCTCCTTCTCTCCTTTCCATTTCTCCGCCGCCTTCTCCTCTCTATCGCGCCCTTCCTTCTCTCCCTCTCCGTCTCCCCGTCTCTATCTCTCCATATCCCATTTCCCCCCCATCCCCTCCCTCTATCCCCGTCCCCCCTCTCATCTTTCCCTCGCCGTCTCTCCCTCTCTCCTACCCCCTCTATTCCCCCCTCTCGAGCTCTTCCTCCCCCCCCTCTCCCCCCCCCCCCCCCCCCCCCTTCCCCACTCACACACGGCATAAGCCCATCGGCCTAGGGTGCATTGAAGGAACTTCTAGGAACTATTGACATCATTGATCGTCACGGTCACAGTTTAATCAGCCGTCGAAGAACACGAAAGGCGATGAATATAACAATGTACGTGGACTATGTGGGGTCTTTTGCGCGAGTTGTTCTGCCTAAAAATATATGTTGGTATAGAATAAAATGAATTCTACCAAAATACAATCAGGTTTTTTTTAACGCTGCATAGTTCGATGTAAGCATCAACTTTATACCCTTGTCACACTACGACGTAACGAGCCAACGTGAGCCTGACGTGATCAGTTTTCGTCATTACGTTGCCGTACGTTTGGTTATGTTATGATGACGTCAGAATGATGTTAGACTGACGTCAAGCTACGTCACATTATGTCATGATACGTCGGCGCGCGTCAAGGTTTTGAACCTGTTCAAAACTTTCGACGTGACGCGAATGTAAAGGTTTATGTTCGCCGTACGTTCTGTACATGTTCGCCGAATGTCAATGACGTTAAACGGACGTTAGTCAGACGTTCCTCACTATGTTCCACTATGTTCCACTACGTTCCACTACGTTCCACTACGTTCCACTCATTGACCCACATTAAAGCTGGTGGAAACGTCCATGTGGCGTAATGGGAAAGTCAGGAGAACATCAGGAGAACATCAGGAGAACGTACGTTCAGTGTTTCGCCAACATTTAATGACATAAGTAACATAAGGTAACGTAAAGCAACATAGTTCTGGTGATGGAATAACGTTCATAACGTTCCCTGAGCGTCATTACGTTGTCCTCTCTCGTTGAATGATGGTATCACTACGCTTTACCGACGTTACGCTCTCGTCCACTACGCTGCATCCATGTTCAACTTGTGCCCAAATTTACATACTACGCCGAGAAGTTCAACGTTCTTCACGTTCTCCCTACGTTGACGTCGTTACGTCGTAGTGTGACAGGGCCTTTAGGAAACCAAAACATTTACCTACATTTTTCCTCAGTCGCATTGGTGCGCTGAAGGCTGCAAATCTGCATCACTGACTGGGCACCACTGAAATCGGTCCCATGTGGTCGGGAGTTGGCTTCCGATCGATAGTGGTCAGAGAAATTGGGGGGGGGTGGAGGGGGGGCGGAGGAAGGAAAAAGGCAGCCTAAGAGCCGAACCACAGTCCTCTGAGAGGGCCGGGGGAGGCTGGGTGGTTGGTGTAGTTTTACGCCCCAGTAAGACCCTAGGCCATACCAGGACGTGCACAGACTTGTGACAGCGCACACTCATGGCGACTTTATAGTGCTGCCCCACTGGGAAATCAGGCTGCCGGCACCATGAGCTGATGTCCCACACAGTCACATTATCCTGACACTGTGCGCCCAGTCCCTGTTCTGACCTCATAGCGCCAAGCGGCAAGCAGCAACAGATACCTATTTTATAAGTCATTGGCTAGTTAGGCAGTGGGTGCGGTTACCTGTTAGTTGATAGTGAAAATTAGTGGTTAGTTGGTAGTGTTGTCAAGTCAGCTATGGCGATGAGGTGGGGTCTGCTAGTCCTCGGTGTCATGGTCTGGGCGACCGACAGTGTTGATGATATCTGCATTCTGGGGGTAGAAGCGAGCAAGTGCGTTCCAGGATGACTTGGAAATCCTGGAGGGGCTGGCCAGAGCGGCCCTATTGTCGGTGAGTTGGCGGTCAGAGTCCTCCATGAAGTTTCTGACATTTTTTTAGATAAATACATTAGGTTGCTCATCATAATGTATCTTACTTTAGCTTGAAGTACCTTTTATTTTAAGTGGCTAACTTTTGAGATATTTGAAGTACAACCATGCAAAATTTATTTTGGCAAGCATGCCAAAACTCTGACACCATAGGCTTCTGCAGTAACAGATTCTATTCAATTGCCTAAGTATTCGCTTCTGTGTGGCGACAAATGTTTATTTAATAAGTGCACCCGTATCTAAGTTAGCTATGTAGAATCAAATTAAGATAATTGTCTCGGTTTTTAAAATTTGATGTCTTCATCGGACTATGTAGCTTTAACAGAATCTTATTTCCACCCTCTTCGCCCGCTCTCCCATTCACCCCCTAATTATGGTCCTCCCCTCCTCCTCCACCTCGCCCCCCCCCTCGCCCCTCCACTCCCCCCCATCCGCCAAGCAGCCTCACCTCAGAGTGGGGTAGGGGGAGGTGCGGGGGGTGAGCCTACCAACTGTGTCACCTGTTTCCCCACTGAGCGATAATGGGGGTAGGTAATGGAGGACTCCAGTCACGTGTGTAGGCGCATATATATATAAGAAAAAATCCTCCGGTGCGACTGACACTGGTCTACATCCGGTGGAGGCGAGGAGGGTAGGTGGAGCCACCCGTACAGTGTTTGTCTTATGGAGTATAACAATAAAGTAACAATTAACCCTTACGTATCTTTATACTTGCATAATTCGTTATACATCACATATATATATATATATGTGTATATATATGTATGTATATATATATGTATATATATATATCATCATCATCATCATCATCATGCTGTCGGTCGCGATGCGACAAAGACTGCTTTCATTACTTGACTGCCGCTCTCCATTTAGCTCTCTGCTGTGAGAGTTTCGTCCATGAGTCGGTCTTAATGTATTTCATGAAAGCTGCCTGCAAAAGTGTTGAAGTGCTGCTGGCTTTTGCAAGTTACCAGCGGCACTCTCTCGGGGAGCAAATAGAGGTTTCACACCGGCAAGAACATGTCAAGACAGGCGCAAAACTATTTGTCCCTGCAGTGGCTGGTCGGGAGATGTTGGGAGTTCCATACATCAACCGCCCTTAATGCTGCCACAGTGACATGTTTAGGGTTTGCTCCCTTAGCCTTCGGTTCTGTCAAGAACCTGTACCACAAGGCAGTGGTTTACAACTCTGCAAGGCAGGGGCGTCAAACTCCCCGAGGTATTGCTATACCTGCAATACCTGCATATATATATATAGGGGGTATAAAATGTTATACGAGTATAGGACGGCGGAAATATATTATGCTTGTTAATTCATGTTTTGTTCTGTCGCTTCGGTTCGCTATGATAATATTGTTTGTGCTTCCATGTGCTGCGGATCTTTGCTGCGGTCCTGCATTGGCTGATATATACTGCTTGCGAGCGCATGACTCGCCCCACTCGTCTCACTTTTTTTCGTTTTACCGGTACGGGTATTACCAAGCCATTGATCGACGTATATAAAATGTTGCCAACCCATTTACACCCCCCTCTCTCATGTTCCTTTGTTATTTGTAGCTGGAATCCATATATATGTGTATATATATATATATATATATATATATATATATATATAGATATATATATATATGGGTAAGAATATCACGTGACCTTTAACTGTCCAATCACATTAACCGAGAAGCCCGACTCCTCATTGAAGTGCCATTGACGGAAGGTGTTGGTTGGGGACGCCCCGCAGATATATATAAATCACGCGCTGGCCACCTGAAATGCACCTTCTGCACCAAAGCGCCGCTAGGGGCGCACATTTAGGAAACACCCATTAATGCCTATGGGAATGAGATCAAGGTTGCATCCCCCCCCCCCTCGCCCACCACCCTCTTCACACACATACACATACGCGCACACACCGAGGCAAGACGGGATGGCCGAATGAGTCTCCCGTTTTGGTAGATCGTGGGATTCGAACCCTGTTCGAGTCAAAGAAATGACTTAACAATTGATATTTCTCGCTTCCTAGCCAGGCGCTCACTATTATTAGGATAGGGCAAGGACTAGTTTGCTCAGTGGCAGGATAATGTGACTGAGTGGGATATCAGGATATCATGACGGCGGCCTCGTCTCCCAGTGGGGCAGCACTATAAATTCGCTATGAGTGTGCACTGTCACGAGTCGGTACATGTCCTCATATGACCTTACATGTTGCCAGGACGTAAAACTCCAAAAACCAACCAACTTAGGCAAGGTGTCACCATTTAAGCTGTAGAGTATATATATATATATATATATATATATATATATATATATATATAGATATATATATACACAGTGTTATACTGTTTATTTAGGGTTTTACGTCCGAGCAACATGTGAGGACGGAATGGCTGAATGAGTTGAACGTCCGGCTCCTGTTTTGGGAGGTCGGGGGATCCGAACTCATGGGTTTGTGGGTTTGAACCCTGGTCGAGTCAAACCGAAGACTTAAATAATGATACTTGTCATTTCCTCTCCAAGCGCTCGGATTTATTAGGACTGGTTGGCTCAGTGTCAGGATAATGTGACTGAGTGGGATATCAGGTCATGGTGCTAGCAGCCTGGTCTCCCAGTGGGGCAGCACTATCAAGTCGCCATGAATGCACACTGTCACAACTTGGGACCCGTCCTGATATGACCTCAGATGTTGCTATGACGTAAAACAACAAACAAACAAACAACAACATGTGGGGATGGCTACCTACTTTTGCTCTTGCATTGTTGTTTATAATTTCCACGGGAGGGGATGGGGGGGGGGGGGGGTCGACGGGAGAAAACATATGATTGATTTCGTATCGGACGCGGTGGCCGTATCGCTAGAGCTCTAGGCTTCCCATGTGGAACGTCGGGAATTCGAAACCCAGCCTAGTCGAACTGATGACTTACAGAATTTATACTTGGCGCCACCTAGCCTGGCGCTCGGCATTATTAGAAGAAGGCAATGACTGGTTAGCTCAGTATCAGGATAATGTGACTGAGTGGGAAATTGGGTCATGGTGCTGGCGGTCTGGTGTCCCAGTTGGGAAGTACTATAAAGTCACCATGAATGTGCACTGTCACTGTACCCGTCCTGATAGTATGACCTTAGATGTTGCGCTGGGTATTATTATTCCTTGCCACAGACCTGTCATTTACCATACGGGGGTTGTATATATATATATATATATATATATATATATATACACACACACATATATATACATCCACACAGAGTGAAACCTCGGTTACCGACCACCTCCACAGATCGACCACTCCCCTATATTGATCACTTTCTTTGGGTCCCAAACGATAGCCTATGCAATAACATTGTACCAATTTAAAAATTCCCTAAACCGATCACCTCCCGAAATGGACCATTTAAAGTCGGTGTCATGGTCGGTCGATTTAGAGAGGTTTTACTATAGATATATATATGTATAGGTAAATATATGTGTATATATATATATATATAGCTCCAGGGAACAACCCAAAGGAAACCTACTTACTGATGACCTACTTAAATTGCTGACCTACTTGGTAAAGCTGCTCATTCACCCCCCCCCCCCATACCAGAGCTTTTCTTCCTCAGCCCTCCAACCTCAAAGCAAAAACTCCCCCATGGAATGATTCATGAAGATGAAGCCTAATGTTCTCCTGCAGAAGAGGACTATGTTGATCGCAACGTTAGCATTTCATTTGATTCAAAGCGAATGACTCTCCCACCGTGCCTGAACCACTCGCGGATGACTGAGCACCGTCCTCGTCTGCATCGCACGGTCTCAGCGCTTTCACACCCACACCGCTTCGTCCCTTATAAGCCGTCCATGAGCACTTCCCAGCGAGCTGGCAAAGTGACCACACCTCGAGTTTTTCTTCCGCCCACCACCATTCTACTTGTAACCTTAAAGCTAAGATTCCATATATGCGGTATGCGGTATGCGTATGCGAATGCGAATGCGAATGCGAATGTGAATGTGAATGCGGCAAAAAGTCGAAAAGCATGTAAATGAATAGTGGTGCTTTCATGTGTCCGAATGCAAATACGAACGTGAACGGAAACGCAAACGCGAATGCGAATGCGAATGCGAATGCGGCAAATGGGTCGACCCATGGACCGATCGGTGCGAATGCGAATGCGAATACAGCTGCATTTGCCATAGAAAACAACAGTACCTTTGACTTTTCTTCACAAATTTGGAGCAAAAAAAACCCAAAATGGCATGGGTATCTTTTTTTTTAAATTTTGTTTATTTAACAACACCCCAGCACAAAAATTAGACATCGGCTATTGGGGGTCGGCATGGGTAGCTATGCCGCATACCACATTGGCATTCGCATGCTGCATACCACTTGTATGGAATCTTAAGCTAAGATTCCATATACGCGGTATGCAGCATGCGACATGAGAATGCGAATTTGGTCTATGCGGCATAGATATATGCCAACCCCCAATAGCCGATGCTTACTTTTTGTGCTGGGGGATTGTTAAACAAACAAACAAACACACCAAAAAAGTAACCCATGACATTTTTTTGGTTTTTCCTCTAAATTTGTGAAGGAAGGTCAAAGTTACTATTGTTTTCTATGGCAAATGCAGCAGTATTCGCATTCGCATTCGCATTCGCACCGATCGGTCCATGGGTCGATCCATTTGCTGCATTCGCATTCGCGTTCGTGTTCATATTCGCATTCGGACATATGGAAGCACCACTATTCATTTACATGCTTTTCGATTTTTTGCCACATTCGCATACCGCATACCGCATATGTGGAATCTTAGCTTTAGCTTAAGACTTTTACTTGTGTTATTCTTAAGGCGAACCCTGGAAATGTGTAACTTTCTTGACAAAGCGGCTAATCCCCCCCCCCCCCCCTACTCTCCCCGCAGTTCTCCTTCACCCCCCCCCCCCCCCTTCCCATGGAAGGATTCCTCGGAAGTGCAACAAATGAGTGTGTGTAGAGGGAGCCTAATGTGCTCCTGCTGCAGAGGGCTACATTAAAGTTGCATCGTCCGATGGTTTTGAATTTCTGTCATTTTCTGAGATAAATATATTAGGTTCGATCGTCATAACCTACCTCATTTCAGTTTGAAGTAACTTTTATTTTAAATGGCTATCTTTTGAGATATTTGAAGTATAACTGTGCACAATTAATTTTGGCAAGCACGCCAAAGCTCGGACACCATAGGCTTCTGCAGTAACAGGTTCTATTAAATTGCCTCCGCGTTCCTTTCGTTATGGCGACAAATGTTTAATAAGTGCACCAGTATCTAAGGTGGATGTGTTGGTTGGTTGATTGTCGGAGTTTTACGCCCTGGTAACATCAAAGCTGATATCAAGACGGGGAGTTGGATATGTAGAATCCAATCTATATAATTGTTTTGGTTTTGAACAAATTTGATGTTTTCATTGGACTATGCAGCTTTAACGTGATCGCCCCGTAATTTTCCAACGGGGCGCGGTGGTCGAATCGGTAGAATTTGGGCCTCGTGTGCGGAAGGTCGGGAGTTCAGTTCCCAGTCGAGTCAAATCAACGACTTAATAAAATTTATACTTGCCGCTTCCTACCCTGCTGCTGGACATTAATAGGATAGGACAAGGACTGGTTAGCTCAGTGTCAGGATAATGTGACTGGGATATCGGGTCATGGTGCCAGTGGACTGATTTCCCAGTGGGGCAGTTGGCTACTATAAAGTCGCCATGAGTGCGCACTGTCACAAGTCGGTACCCATCCTGATATGACCTTAGATGTTGCCAGGACATAAAACCCCAACAAGCAACTATAACTCTCCGCACCCGCGTCTGACACCCGTCCCGTTCCACTGGCTGGCGGCGTGCTCCTTAACCTGTCACAAATATGACGACGGCGATGAATCGACAAGGAACGCTGGGTGGGGGGGGGGGGGGCGAGGGGAAGGGAGGGTATGCGTGTGTGTAGGTGTGTGTGTGCAGAGAAACATGCCCATCAATCAGTAGAAGAGCCAGGCTGGGTCGTTGTATGTGGCCAGCAGCAGGTGTTCTTGTATTCACTCTATTCACGCCGTGGCCATGTTGAAACCAGACCGAGGGCACTTATGCATCGGCTAGGCGCCGCTGTATGTAAAGTGATGTGAATACTTTTTTGTCGACCAAAACCTATCGAAATCACTCAGATTTTAGGGTATTCATTTTTGAAAGTAACATATTCATCTTTGTATACCTGTTTTCTATCTATTGGCCAATTTTCAGGATGATTGGGTGACTCTTGCATGGTGATTTTTCCCATTCTTTAACTACAATGTGACTGTCAACTTCAAGTCTGCATAGTTATGGTGGTATCATGTCATGCAGCACTGTCAGCGTAGCTATCTGTGCAACACAGTTAAACAACTAGTCTTAGTAATTACAAATTAATAAAAGCTTTAAAAGGGTTAAAATATATTTTTTTAATATATCTATATTAAGAAAGTTATGCAATTTTGAATTTAAGAAAAGATTGGTAGCCAAGGTGAGTGACTTTGTTGACATTGCCTACTGAAATGCATCTGATCATCACTCAATCTTCATGAAAATTGACCAATAAATAGAAAAAAGGTAAGCAAAAATCATTATGATAGTTTCAAAAGTTAATATCCTCAAATTTTACTCCTTTAATTTATCTAGTAGTTCATACACATCAGCACACAGTAGTGTCTTATGGCCATTTCCAATACCGATGCTTACTCCGCCTCGTTCTGATGCCTAATTAGGTCGCGCGTGAATAGGGTGAATTGGGTGAAGCTGAAGCTGATGTGGCGCGCATTTCACCGGGGGGGGGGTGACTAGGGGTTTAGGAGGTAGGGGGTGGGGGGCAGGGTGGTACTGACAGAGGCACCCCCACCCTCCCCCGAAGAATCTCTGGGACCAGAGGGAGTGGCCGATTTTTTTTCTTCTGTGATAAATCTATTTACCTTGGTCATAACGGCTAAGTGTGTTAATACTTGTTTTAACCGCTGGGCAGCACTAATCCAATTTGATTCAAATCTTAATTTTGTTTCAGTAATAATTTAGGTTGTCTTGCTTCTTGTTTGTCGCTTGTAACTTTGTGTTAATCCTTTTAAACATTATCTGTTTTTCTAGGTTACATTATCTTTTTAGTAGTAGTTTTCTGCATTTCGTGTTGCAGTTGACAGTTTATTCCAAATATTGGCACTCATGTTAGCTAAACTGCGATCATATGCACTGCATTTTGATGAGTTGCGCGTTCGTCTCCCGTTTTGTTAGATTGTGGGATTCGAACCCATGGGTTCGAACCCTGGTCGAATCAAACCAATGAATTAAAGATCGATACTTGTCGTTTACTATCCAGGCGTTCGGTATTATTATAGGGCGTTGGTGGTTCAGTAGTAGAAGGGAATATTCTGTCATTAATGTAAATAAACAATGTGTAAAGCGGCTGTCACACCTCGCCGGATTGAGCAACGGACAGAATTGTCTAGTCCGGTGGTGATAAGTATCAAAATGTATTAAATTTGTGTCAAAATGTTATGCTATCGGGTTAATGGCCGCTGGACAAATGGACATGAAACGGACATGAAATGGACATGAAACGAACATGAACGGATAGCCAACGGACGAAACAAACTCAAACCGGATAAGAACCATAGACTTCAATCCGGTGGCATCCGTTCCTAGTTTTGTGCATGTTCAAAACTTTTATGAACACAAAACGGACTTTGTTCTGTTTCTGTCCATTTCCCCCAATCCAGTGAGGTGTGACAGGGCCTTTATAGAGATATAAATAAATGTGTGAATAAATATTAATTTTAGGGAGTGGTGTCGGTGGCTCAGTAGTAGATGGGGAGATGCTTCCGTAATTATTGTAAATAAGCAATGTGTAATATCAGGTGGTTGTCAATATCTGCCCTCTGGTGGTCCGCCACCCCCCCCCCCCAACTCACCCCTCCACAGGCAGCTTTGACAGGGTGGGGGGGGGGGTCCGATGATTGATACTCAAGGCCACCCACGTAAGAACAGGTTAGTGAAGGAAGATTGGCAAGAGTATGTAAGTAGAGCAAAAATGGAGGTCCAACTAGGATGATGTTGTAGTCGATGGAAAAAGGGTAAATAAAGTAAGGGGATCTAAGTATATTGAAGGTAAGGTGAGGAAAGGCTAAGTAAGTAAGTAAAGGAAGAAGATGTAAGTACATGGAAGGAAAGGTGAGAAAGGGTAAGTAAGTAAAGTAAGGAGATGTAAGTACATGGAAGGAAAGGTGAGGAAAGAGAAAGTAAGTAAAGTAAGGAGATGTAAATACATGGAAGGAAAGGTGAGGAAAGAGAAAGTAAGTAAAGTAAGGAGATGTAAATACATGGAAGGAAAGGTGGGGAAAAGGTAAGTAAGTAAAGTAAGGAGATGTAAGTACATGGAAGGAAAGTTGAGGAAAGAGAAAGTAATTAAAGTAAGGAGATGTAAGTACATGGAAGGAAAGGTGAGGAAAGAGAAAGTAAGTAAAGTAAGGAGATGTAAGTACATGGAAGGAAAGGTGAGGAAAGAGAAAGTAAGTAAAGTAAGGAGATGTAAATACATGGAAGGAAAGGTGAGGAAAGGGAAAGTAAGTAAAGTAAGGAGATGTAAATACATGGAAGGAAAGGTGGGGAAAGGGTAAGTAAGTAAAGTAAGGAGATGTAAGTACATGGAAGGAAAGGTGAGGAAAGAGAAAGTAAGTAAAGTAAGGAGATGTAAGTACATGGAAGGAAAGGTGAGGAAAGAGAAAGTAAGTAAAGTAAGGAGATGTAAGTACATGGAAGGAATGGTGAGGAAAGAGAAAGTAAGTAAAGTAAGGAGATGTAATACATGGAAGGAAAGGTGAGGAAAGGGTAAGTAAGTAAGTAAGGAGATGTAAGTACATGGAAGGAAGTGAGGAAAGGGGTTGGGTGTGTGGGGGGTGAGGAAAGGAAGTAAGTAAAGTAAGGAGATGTAAGTATGAAGAAAGGTGGGAAGGTAAGTTGTAAGGAGATTAATCATGGAAGGAAAGGTGCCAAGGTAAGTAAGTAAAGTAAGAGATGTAAGTACAGAAGGAAAGGTGAGGAAAGGATAGTAAGTTAAGTGGTTTTGGAAGGAAAGGTGAAAAGTAGTAAGTAAAGTAAGGAGATGTAGTATGAAGAAAGGTGAGGAAAGGATAAGTAGTAAGGAGATCTAACTACATGGAAGGAAAGGTGACCAAAGGGTAAGTAAGTAAAGTAAGGAGATGTAAGTACATGAAAGGAAAGGTGAGGAAAGGATAAGTAAGTTAAGTAAGGAGATCTAACTACATGGAAGGAAAGGTGACCAAAGGGTAAGTAAGTAAAGTAAGGAGATGTAAGTACATGAAAGGAAAGGTGAGGAAAGGATAAGTAAGTTAAGTAAGGAGATCTAACTACATGGAAGGAAAGGTGACCAAAGGGTAAGTAAGTAAAGTAAGGAGATGTAAGTACATGGAAGAAAGTACCAGGTAGTAGTAGTAAGAGATGTAAGTATATGAAAGGAAAGGTGAGGAAATGATAAGTAAGTTAAGTAAGATGTAAGTACATGGAAGGAAAGGTGAGGAAAGGGTAAGTGAGTAAACTAAGGAGATGTAAGTACATGGAAGGAAAGGTGACCAAAGGGTAAGTAAGTAAAGTAAGGAGATGTAAGTACATGGAAGGAAAGGTGAGGAAAGGATAAGTAAGTAAAGTAAGGAGATGTAAGTACATGGAAGGAAAGGTGAGGAAAGGGTAAGTAAGTGAAGTAAGAAGATGTAAGTACATGGAAGGAATTGTGAGAAAGGGTAAGTAAGTTAAGTAAGGAGATGTAAGTACATGAAAGGAAAGGTGAGGAAAGGGTAAGTAAGTTAAGTAAGGAGATGTAAGTACATGAAAGGAAAGGTGAGGAAAGGGTAAGTAAGTGAAGTAAGGAGATGTAAGTATGTGGAAGGAAAGGTGAGGAAAGGGTAAGTAAGTGAAGTAAGATGTAAGTACATGGAAGGAAAGGTGGGGAAAAGGTAAGTAAGTAAAGTAAGATGTAAGTGCATGGAAGGAAAGGTGAGGAAAGGGTAAGTAAGTAAAGTAAGGAGATGTAAGTACATGGAAGGAAAGGTGGGGAAAAGGTAAGTAAGTGAAGTAAGGAGATGTAAGTACATGGAAGGAAAGGTGAGGAAAGGGTAAGTAAGGTAAGGAGGGGAGATGTAGTCTGGTTGTTCTTGTTTTACGTCCTGGCAACATCTAAGGTCATATTAGGACGAGTACCGACTTGTAATAATATGCACTAATGATGACTTTATAGTGCTGCCCCACTGGGAAATCAGGCCGCCGCACCATGACCCGGTATCCCACTCTGTCACATTATCCTGACACTGAGCTAACCAGTCCTTGACCTCTCCTAGTAATGCCGAGCGCCAGGCTAGGAAGCAACAAGTATCAATTGTTAAGTCATTGCTTTGACTTGACCAGGGGCCATATGCAGGATGCGGTGTTAGCGTCGGTTGGTGTTAGCCGGTAAACACGTTTAGCTATCACCGCCCGCACGAAGTATGTCACGCTGTATGCAGAGGCGCCTAAAAGGTGCATGTTAGCTAAACGTGAATAACTTGCAGCCGGTTCCCGGCGAGCACCGCCTAATCGGTATCTAACACCGCCGGGCACCAGCCAGCACTGCGGCGGCGATTTGTTTAGTTTACATTCGTCGATTCGACAATATGAATAATGCCGCCAATGCGGCGGTGGCATTAAAATCGGTTTGCTTTTAGGGTTAAATTGATCAAATTTCACTTTTTGCATATGTAATTCTGTTAAATATGATAGCATTGAATAGATTTGGGTCTAACCTAACTCTAACACCACCCTTAAATGTGATATGAAATGGGGTTAGTGTCGCCGACCTTAAACGTGCGGTGTTAGCGTAACACCGCCTCCCGCATACACACTTTTCACCGCTAAACTGGAAATCCTGCGCTAAACGCGTTTTGGCTCGCTAACACCGCCTCCTGCATATGGCCCCTGGGTTCAAACCCACAAACCCATGGGGTTTGGATACCCCGATCTCCCAAAACAGGGGACGGACGCTCAACTCATTCGGCCATCTCGTCTGGTCCTGCCACTTTCAACTCAACTATTGGCGTCAACAAGCTGAATGGGTTGGTCACTGGAGGATGGAGAGGAGAGGGGTTCCTGTCTATATTTAGCCCGCAAGCTGAGATACTTTACAAGTAGAGCGGCAACTTAAGCCTACCTTGTTCTACAAACACCCTGAACCCCACCAGTAACTAGTTGTAATCTTAACACGGAAGAAGGTTCTGCTGGGAATCTAATGAAATTTCTTGTTTTAAATATCTTCTATCTGTAGATATTGTCGTGGGGGTGATGAAAATGGGAAATATTGTGCCTAGAGCGGGACTCAAAACCACATCTCTTTGCATTCCGGGCCAGTGTGCTAACCATTACACCACCTAGGGTCCCTGATATCACCACACTACCCACGCTTACCTGTCTATGTGGTTACTTGCCTGAGAGGTCAGTGCAGACTACTACACTCGTTCCCCTGGAATTGTAAGTCTTACAATGCTTACAATTACATACATGATACAGGTAATGCACTAACACATACATGCACAGGGTACGTTCAACAACCATACAGAGCATAGCTTGTACAGGATCCTGATCACGGCAACCAGTGTCATGGGGGGTGATGAAAATGGGAAATATTGTGCCTAGAGCGGGACTCGAACCCACATCTCTATGCATTCCGGGCCAGTGTGCTATCCATTACACCACCTAGGCTCCCTGATATCACCACACTACCCACGCCTACCTGTCTATGTGGTTACTTGCCTGAGAGGTCAGGGCAGACTACTACACTATATATGATTTATTGGAGTATAATAACCCGGAATATCCCTCCTTTCCCTCATCACTCACTCAGCTCCATGGATTGTGAGGGTCTGTCCTAGTCATCTACTGCTCCAGCCTCTCCAACCCCAGCTCCAATGGTGGCGCAACCACCCCTGCACACTATAACCACCATTCACTGTACCGCTGAAAATATATTCATGTATACAGGTGTTTGTATATAAAGATATACATTGTATATCTTCATATACAAACACGTCTATGCACATATACACACATTTTTAGAGAGACCGAGATATATATAATTTATTTTTAGATATTTATGAATATATATGTGTATATATATATATTTGAAGAGTTCAGGCGCAAATCCCCGTAAATGCCAATAAAAAAATGTAGTTTAAATAAAAGATTTCTACCTGAAAATAATTTTAATACTCAGTAATTCCACTTTTCTTCTGAACCCCTGGTTATGGAGTAATGAACTAAAAGGTAGGAATATAAACAAAATAACTTTTTGAAGGTTTGATTCCAATGTTTATGTCAATTTTTGGATTTGGCGTTTACGGGGTTTTGCGCCGGAACTCTTAATTTGTGTGTGTGTGTATATATATATATATATATATATATATATATATATATGTGTGTGTGTCTATATATACTTATATATATACCAGTATGCACATATACACATATTTAAGAGGGATATATATATATAATAATGAATATATACGTAGCTATATTATCTATTTACGTATGTCCATGATATATACAAAAACATATACATGTAATATATTCACACTATTCATGTATCCAATATATCTGAATGAATATAACCTTGGATTGTTGGTAGACACATCTGCACATAAATCACGGAAGGGGATTGCATATGGAAATGCGCAGTAAAGTACTTTCTGGCAAAACAATAAATGAAAACATACAAAACCACCCCAAAAATAAACAAAACAAAATTACCATTTTGGGTGGATAGTAGCATCGTAGCACTCTCTGGCACTGAATTGTAGACATGCAAGTGGCCCTACTTGAGAGCCCCACTTCAGATAAACACATTCCACTCAATTGTGAATCACGTGTGAAGAACAGGCAAGTGTCCCTCCCTGATCGACACATTTAGGTTTTTAACTTTTTTTTCTTTCTTTAGCTTCCATTCAATTCATATTTGATAATTAATGAGAGGTTTTCTTTGATTAAGAACAATTATATTATTAAAATCTTAAATAACAATAATAATAATAAAACATTTATATAGCGCCGTTCTCAGGCGCTTTACATAACAAATAAATATACAGGAAAATAAATATCACCTAGTTAAAAGCAGATTTAAACAAATGTGTCTTAAGACCTTTTTTAAAAGCACCAACAGATTTACAATCTGTGATAAATCCTGGCAGAGCATTCTACAGTCTCGGGGCAACAATACTAAAAGCACGATCCCCAAAGCCTTTGAGTCTGCTCAGAGGAACTGCTAACTGGCTGGAGACTGTGGAGCGCAGTGTTCGAACATTTGTTATCTCCTGGAGCATATCTCTCATATATTCTGGAGCCTGATCAATCTTAGTCACACAAAAGTGATCCATTCGTCTCAAACTATTTGATTTGAGAAATACTGCTGATTCCGAAGGGATATAACGGATGAAAATTAGCAAAACACATTTTGGCGAGAAATAAAAATAAAGTTATCGATATTTGTCCATCAGTACAAATCAAGGCAGAGAAATAAAACACTTTTTAGGGGGGTGGGGTGGATTTAATGATAGTTGTAGATAGAAGTAAAGGGAGGGGGTGAATATTAAACAAAGAAGTAAGGTACTAAACTGCTCAAGTTTATTGCAAAATATGTGTTTAAGGCACAAGCGGTTAATAGCCCTTGCTGATATCAAAACGAGTTTGCGAGTTTCGATGTCCTTAATGGCTATCACCCTCGAGTGCCTAAAACACATATCATGGAAGGGATGATTGATTAAGTGTCTGCATATTTTAACATTCTTATTTTTTTATAATTATTTAAACGGAAATGCCGAGTCTACCACTGGAAACCATAGCCTGAATGCATTTTATTTTCTGTGCCAAAGAAACACGTTCTGAGCAAACAGAACATAACAAATTGCCCACCCACCTAAGGTATAATTATATTGAGGAGAAAAGGAGGGTGATGTCCACAGAATCGGTTGAAAGGAGGGTGATATTGTGTGTGCTAAATAAACACCCGCAAGCAAACAGAACATAACAAATTGCCCACCCACCTAAAGTATACAATTATATTGAGGAGAAAAGGAGGGTGATGTCCACAGAATCGGTTAAGAGGAGGGTGATATTGTGTGTGCTAAATAAACACCCGCAAGCAAACAGAACATAACAAATTGCCCACCCACCTAAAGTATACAATTATATTGAGGAGAAAAGGAGGGTGATGTCCACAGAATCGGTTAAGAGGAGGGTGATATTGTGTGTGCTAAATAAACACCCGCAAGCAAACAGAACATAACAAATTGCCCACCCACCTAAAGTATACAATTATATTGAGGATAAAAGGAGGGTGATGTCCACAGTATGGGTTAAAAGGAGGGTGAAATTGTGTGCTAAATAAACATGCATACGCAAACAGAACGCAACAAATTACCCACCCAGCTAAAGGATAATTATATTAAGGAGAAGAGAAGGGCAATACCCGCAGTGCCAGTTAAGAGGAGGGTGATATTGTGTGCGCTAAATAAACACGAATACCTGAACAGAACATAACAAATTGCCCACCCCCCTAAAGTGGGCCACAGACTCGATTAACAGGAGGAGGATGGTCACATAGTTGGTTAACAGGAGAGCAATGTCTACATAGTTGGTTAACAGGAGGGTGATGTCCACATAGTTTGTTAACAGGAGGGCAATGTCCACATAGTCAGTTAACAGGAGGGTGATGTCCACATACTTGGTTAACAGGAGGGCGATGTCCACATACTTGGTTAACAGGAGGGCAATGTTCACATAGTCGGTTAACAGGAGAGTGATGTCCACATAGTCGGTTAACAGGAGGGTGATGTCTACATTGTCAGTTAACAGGAGGGCGATGGCCACATAGTCAGTTAACAGGAGGAGGATGGTCACATAATTGGTTAACAGGAGGGCGATGGCCACGGTGTCGGTTCAAATCCATTGCATGGTTTATATTGCACGTGCTTTCAGTTTCACAAGTAAATAAATTAACAGTGTTGCCTCGGGCTGCTTTACATAGATTGATACTCAGCATGCTAAGTGATCTACACACGCTATATACTTATAAATTACGCCAACTCTGCTATAAATCAAATTAATTTACTACAACGGGCATCGTATCCTAAGGGAAAACCAAACTACACACACACACACACACACACACAATCACTGACACACACACAATCACTCACAAAAAAAAGATGGCATCTTCAAAGATTTATATATCCAACAAGCTGTATTTCTTTTCATCGAATGTTTATTATAATAATAGTGTGTATTATAATCTTCAAATTCCTGAAGGCGGTGTCAAGGTACTTTGGCTATTTATTTATATATATATATATATATATATATATATATACATATATATAACGGCGTGCAAGCAAACCCCCCCCCCCCCCTCCCCCCAACGGCGCCCAGGTCTACAAAACACTGCGGGGACAGTGCTGTCCCTGTTTTGTGCGTACATATATCTGACAAAGGGCATGCTCTGCTGCCGTTAAAGAATGGGTGCGTTGGCCTAATCGGTAGAGCGCGGGTCTCGCGCGCGGAAGGTCGGGAGTTCGCTTCCCGGTGTAGGACGTTCAAAACACTACCCCGTTGAAAACACTAGGGTAGTGTTTTGAACCTAAGTTCAAAACACTACCGTTACGTACGTTCAAAACACTACCCAAGTTCAAAACACTATCAACACGATCAGCGATACCAATATGGAATGACCGTGCTGCGGTGTTTTAAGCACATATAACGCTAACATTCCATATGCGCGGTATGCGGTATGCGGTATGCGGTATGCAGCATGCGAATACGGTAAGCGGCATAGAAACCCATGCCATTTAAAAATATATATATATATTTTTTACAAATTTGTGAAAGAGAGTCAAAGTTACTGTTTTCTATGGCAAACGCAGCAGCATTCGCATTCGCAGCGATATCCCACTCAGCTACATTATCCTGACACTGAGCTAAGCAGTCCTTGCCTTATCCTATTAATGCACGGAGGGCCAGGCTAAGAAGCGACAAGTATCAATTTTAAAGTCATTGGTTTGACTCAACTGGGAACCAAACACATGACCTTCCCACGGCCCACGCTCTACCGATTAGGCCCCAGCACCCGGTGGGGCAGTATGCAGTAGTGTGGGGTTGTATGCAGTAAGGTGGGGAAGAATGCAGTAAGGTGGGGCAATGAACAGTAGTGTGGGTTGTATGCAGTAGTGTGGGGTTGTATGCAGTAAGGTGGGGAAGAATGCAGTAAGGTGGGGCAGGGAGCAGTAGTGTGGGGCTGTATACAGTAAGATGGGGAAGAATGCAGTAAGGTGGGGCAGTGTGTAGTAGTGTGGGGTTGGATGCAGTAAGGTGAGGCCGTATGATGCAGTAGGATGGGGCTGTATGCAGTAAGGTGGAGAAGAATTCAGTAAGGTGTGGCAGTGAGCAGTAGTGTGGGCTGTATGCAGTAGGGTGGGAAAGTATGCAGTAGCAGGGGGCAGTATGCAGCAGGTGGGGTTGGATGCAGTAAGGTGAGGCCGTATGATGCAGTAGGATGGGGTTGTATGCAGTAAGATGGGGAAGAATGCAGTAAGGTGTGGCAGTGTGCAGTAGTGTGGGCTGTGTGCAGTAGTGTGAACTGTATGCAGTAGCGGGGGGCAGTATGCAGTAGCGGGGGGCAGTATGCAGCAGGTGGGGCTGTATGCAGTAAGGTGAGGGCCGTATGATGCAGTAGGATGGGGTTGTATGCAGTAAGGTGGGGAAGAATTCAGTAAGGTGTGGCAGTGAGCAGTAGTGTGGGCTGTATGCAGTAGGGTGGGAAAGTATGCAGTAGCAGGGGGCAGTATGCAGTAGGTGGGGCTGTATGCTGTAAGGTGAGGCCGTATGATGCAGTAGGATGGGGTTGTATGCAGTAAGGTGGGGAAGAATGCAGTAAGGTGTGGCAGTGAGCAGTAGTGTGGGCTGTATGCAGTAGGGTGGGAAAGTATGCAGTAGCAGGGGGCAGTATGCAGCAGGTGGGGCTGTATGCAGTAAGGTGAGGCCGTATGATGCAGTAGGATGGGGTTGTATGCAGTAAGATGGGGAAGAATGCAGTAAGGTGTGGCAGTGAGCAGTAGTGTGGGCTGTATGCAGTAGGGTGGGAAAGTATGCAGTAGTGGGGGGCAGTATGCAGCAGGTGGGGCTGTATGCAGTAAGGTGAGGCCGTATGATGCAGTAGGATGGGGTTGTATGCAGTAAGATGGGGAAGAATGCAGTAAGGTGTGGCAGTGTGCAGTAGGGTCGGGCTGTATGAAGTTAAACACCGCAGCACTATCAGCATATACTAATGCGTTGTGAAACGCCACAGCACTATCAGTGTATACTAATACGTTGCAGCACTATCAGCGTATACTAATATGTGGTGCAGACACCGCAGCAGTCTCTCGGTGTATACTGATATGTTGTGCAGGTGCCGCAGCACTATCAGCGTTGTTAAACGCCGCACCACTATCAACGTATACTGGTACTTTTTTAGACACTGCAGCACTATCAGGGTATAGGCCTACTAATACGTTGTTAAACCACGCAGCACTATCAGCGTATACCAATATGTTATTAACCCATGCAGCCCTATCAGCATATACTAATACGGGATTCGTCCTGATATGAGCTTAGATGTTGCTAGGACGTAAAACAACCAAACAACAATCCCTACTGCTCCACCTTACTACATACTGCCCCACCCTACTGCATTCTCCCCCACCTCACTGCGTACAGCCCAATCTTACTGCATACTGATCCACCTTACTGCATACACATGTATGCAGTACACAGATAGTACACATGAATATAAATATGCAGCAATTATTTAAACAAAATTAGAGTAGTGTGTTGAACTTAAAGGTCGTGTTTTGAACGGGGCCACAGTAGTGTTTTGAACCTACCTTAAACTAGGTTGAAAACACTACCGTAGTGTTTTGAACCTAGGTTGAAAACACTACCGTAGTATTTTCGTGGCATATTGTTTTGAACTTATTACACCGGTCGAGTCAAACCAATGACTTAAAAATTGATACTTATCGCTTCCTGGCCAGGCAATTGGCATAAATAATAGGATAGGGCAAGGACTGGTTAGCTCAGTGTCAGGATAATGTGACTGAGTGGGATATCGGGCCATGGTGCCAGCAGCCTGATTTCCCAGTGGGGCAGTACTATAAAGTTGCCATGAGTGCGCACTGTCACAAGTCAGTACCTGTCCTGATATGACCTTAGATGTTGCTATGACATAAAACCACAACACACAACACACCTACACGCTGCCGTTAAAAGTCGTGGGCTGTCATTATGGTGACACAGACGACATTTACTACCCATACTGTCAGGCTTAATAGACTTGATCTGAACAGGTCACGTGACATTCTGCGATGTACGTCCTTGGGATGTTGGTTTAAGTTGTATAGTCCGATGATTTTGAGTTTCTGTCATTTTCTTTCAGATAGAAATATTAGGCTGATCCTTATAATCTACCTTACTTTAGTTTGAAGTAACTTATATTGTAGATGGTTAATGTTTGAGATATTTGAAGTGCAAGCTTACAAAATAAATTTGGGCATGCACGCCAAAAGTCGGACACATCAGGCTTCTGCAGTAACAGGTTCTAAAAATTGGCTCGGTATTCCACTGTATGTGGTGACAAATGTTTGATAAGTGCACCAGTATCAAAGTCAGATATGTTTGTCTGTTTGTTGTTGTTTTACATCCTAGCAACATCTAAGGTCATATCAGGACGGGTACCGACTTGTGACAGTGCACACTCATGATGACTTTATAGTGCTGTCCCACTCGGAAACTGAGTGGGATATCAGGTCATGGTGCATGCCAGCCTGGTTTCCCAGTGGGGCAGCACTATAAAGTCGCCATGAGTGCGCACTGTCACAAGTCGGTACCTGTCCTGATATGACCTTAGATGTTGCGAGGACGTAAAAAAAAACACAAATAGATCCTACTATAAATGGGAGTGCAGTAGGCTGCACTGACCTCTCAGATCGGGAGTTCGCGAGTTCGGTTCCCGGTCGAGTCAAACCAATGACTTAAAAATTGATACTTGTCGCTTCCTAGCCTGGTGCTCAGTATTATTAGGATAGGGCAAGGACTGGTTCACTCGGTGTCAGGATAATGTGACTGAGTGGGATATCGGGTCATGGTGCCGGCAATCTGATTTCCAAGTGGGGCAGCACTATAAAATCGCCATGAGTGCGTACTGTCACAACTCAGGTACCCATCCTGATATGACCTTAGATGTTGTTTGGACTTAAACAACAACAAACAAACAAACCTCTGAGGCAAGGAGTCACATAGCCATGTGGGTAGTGAGGTAACATTAGGTGGTGTAATGGTTAGCAAACTGGCCCAGAATGCAAGAGATGTGGATTCGATTCCCGCTCTAGGCGCAATATTTGCCATGTTCATCACCCCCTGACATTATTATACAGCACATATTCCAGTATATTAAAAAAAGAAGGTTATATGTAAGTCTAATAAAAGAAAATCACTTTCAGGTGAATTCCATTGACATTAAATGTCATTTAGACCGGACAACACACGCTTATGCGTCCTGTTGCGACATGCACGCCCCCTGGCGGTTTCCCCAGCAATCAATTGATCCAAAAGCTGTCACACTACATGTTCACCGACAACTTTTGAAAGGTTCAGGTACAAAAAACTGACATATCCATTTTTAGTCATTTACTGTCAAATAACATTTATTGTGTTTTCCAATTAAAGTCTATCCATTTCCTTTGAGTAGAGCATTATATAGAGGATGTAGCAGCTTCTGGTTATGAAAAAAACGGACTTGATTAGCGGAATGATGGAAGCTTCAGCTCAAATATGGTCGTCATCGTTTCATTTTGGCCCAGATGGTGTTCTTCATTTTTTGCGACCGAACCTTTCATTTCTCTTTCTAAGGATCCCCGTCCGATATGACCTTAAATGTTGCCAGGACGTAAAGCTTCAACAACCAACCAACTCTTTCTAGAGCTATGTAAGAGTCCAGACTCATATTTCTGAGTTTCGGCTCTCTGACTTATGAAATCTACCCATGTGTATCAACCTTTTTAGATCTAAAAATAGATTAGGAAGGCAGGCAGATTTTCTGTTCAATTCAAATTGTGTAATCTGATAAAAAGTCTCACCGATTCAAAAAGCTTGTTTTATTTAAAGTTGCACAGTCCGATGGTTTTGAATTTCTGTATTTTTCTGAGATAAATATATTAGATCGATCACTAGTATCTACTTTACATTAGTTCAAAGTTACTTTTATTTTAAATGGTAAACTTTTGAGATATTTTGAGTGCAAACATGGAAAATTAGTTTTGGCAAGCTTACCAAAACTCTGACACTATACACTTCTGCAGTAACATGTTCTGTTAAATTGACTCAGTATTGCCTTCTATGCGGAAACAAATGCTTAATAAGTGCATCAGTATCTAAGTTAGATAATTGGTTTGGTTTTGAAAATTTGATATTTCATCGGACTATGCAGCTTTAATGATGACGCCTCTAGGGCACATTGATTTTTATCATCGACTGTTGGACGTCAAACATATAGTCATTCTGACATATTTATTTGGAGGAAACCTGCTGCTGCCGCATAGGCTACTCTTTCCGGTAAGCAGCAAGGGGTCTTTTATATGCACTCTCCCACAGAGAGGACAGCACATACAACATCTTTTGATGAACCAGTTGTGGACAACTGGTTGGAATGGAAAATAGCCCAAGCTGCAAATGGGTTCACTCAGCAGGATGTATAGGATGATCCATACCGTCACAGGTGGACACTCTCCTGCCTGAGCTACGTCCCGCTCCCGGTATTACCGATTCAAGACCAAAGCTGTTGCTCAGGCTTCATCCCATATATCGAAAGCTTTTGTTGTTGTTTGTTGTTGTTTTAAGTCCTAGCAACATCTAAGGTCATATCAGGACGGGTACCGACTTGTGACAGTGTGCGCTGATGGCGACTTTATAGTGCTGCCCCACTGGGAGCCTATGCCACCAGCACCATGACCTGATATCCCACTCAGTCACATTATCCTGACACTGAGCTAACCAGTCCTTGCCCTATCCTAATTTAGGGTGCATGTTTCCATTTCAAATAGCTCCAAAGATACCCACCTATAACATAAGTTACACCAAAATCAAATAAACCAGATGATCATAATCAAACAAATGTATTTATTTTAAAATGATGACAGAAGCTCGAAACTTTCTTCAATGTAACTTTAAGAAAAGAGACCTGCATTTGACACTCCCCCGCCCCCACTTCCCCACCCTCCACCCAATTTCATTCCAACACAATTTCTATTTAAAGGCCCAGTCACACCTCACCGGATTGGGGGAAATGGACAGAAAATGAACAATGTCCGGTTTGTGTCCGTACAAGTTTTGAACATGCACAAAACTAGGAACGGATGCCGCTGGTTTGACGTCTACGATTCTTGTCCGGTTTGATTTCATTTCGTCCATTGGCTATCCATTCATGTCTGTTTCATGTCTGTTTCATGTCCGTTTCATGTCCGTTCGTCCCGTGGCCTTAGATCCGATGTCGCAACACTTTGACACATTTTAATACATTTTGACACTTATCACCGGACTAGACAATTCTGTCCGTTGCTCGATCCGGCATAGTGTGACAAGCACTTCATCGATCTCACATTAACCCAACGAATGTAGCGAATTTTCTGAGCTGAAACATTTCGCTAGATTTCATTCTACATAGCCAACTTAGCTGCTTGTTGCAATCATTAAAGAATTATTGCCTACATAGAAAGAATACTGAGCCAATTTATGCCAAGCTATCTGATGTGTATGATGTCCAGTATTTCAACATGCGTGATGACTTTAATTAGGCATATCTTCACTTAAAATATCTCTAAAGTTAGCCATTTATAATTTTTTTTTTTAAACCTTTAAAGGAAAGTAGATTATAATGACCAACCGAGATATATTTATCTAAAGATTTTTGGCAGAAACCCAAAACCATCGTTTGATGCAACTTAACATTTAATGGTTCTTTATGCTCAAGTAGACCGGATATCGTCGGTGCTTTGGTAACAAAATAAGTGATAGATAATAGCAACAATTCTGCTCATAATAACACTAATGGGTAATAATGAAAAGTAAACACACCAACCACAATACTATGCATGATAATAGTCTTAATGGTGATATTAATAATGACAACATTGAATAACAACAATAATACCAATAATAACAATAATAATACCAATAATACCAATAATACCAATAATGCAATAATACTAATGATCTCAATCATACCAATAATACCAATAATACCAATAATATCAATAATACCAATAATGCAATAATACCAATGATATCAATAATACCAATAATACCAATAACACCAATACCAATAATACCAATGATACCAATGATACCAATGATACCAATGATACCAATAATACGAATTCTACCAACAACACCAATAATGCCAATAACAACAAAAATAACAATAATAACAACAATAACAATAGAGGTCGTGATTAAACACAGGCCCGTTATTATTTCCAGTCATGAAATAGAGAAAAAAACATTGCCCTAAAAAGAAAGAAAAAACTTAACTTTTTGGAAATTTCACGCCGCGAATTTTTAGTAAGAGGCAATCGAAACATGTGCCCGATGCCGCCTGCTGATAAGCTTATCTGAACACGACAGCCCCTGTACCAACCCCTGTTATTACTTTGTCCAACGCTCCCACATGACAATGGTGCCGTGAACCAGCATCACCACCACACACCACCACACACCACTACACACCACCACACACCATCCTCACACACCACTAACACCACCGCACGTAGCCGCGGTGTGGACGAATCAGATCCGATCCAAAAGAACCAATTGTGCTGAGTGATGTGTTTGATCTTCACATGTCCGAACCAGCTTTTGTGCTCAAGCTGCAGCGAGTCTGATTGGCTTCTGAAAGGGAGCTTGAGATGTTCACTGTATGTCCTCCCCTCCTCCTGTCCCTTTCTCTCTCTCTCCATCTTGCACTTTCGTCCCCTCTCATTCACTGTCTGACTGTCTTCCTCTATTTCTCTGTCCCCCTCTCGCTCCCTCTCGCTCCCTCTCACTCCCTCTCGTTCCCCCGCGTTCCCTCTCACTCCCTCTCACTCCATCTCGTTCCCTCTCGTTCCCTCTCGCTCCCTCTCGCTCCCACTCGCTCCCTCTCGCTCCCACTCGTTCCCTCCCGTTCCCCCTCGTTCCCTCTCGTTCCCTCTCGTTCCCTCTCGTTCCCTCTCGTTCCCTCTCGTTCGCTCTCGCTCCCTCTCGTTCCCCCTCGTTCCCTCTCGTTCCCTCTCGCTCACTCTCACTCCCTCTCGTTCCCTCTCGCTCCTTCTCGCTCCCTCTCGCTCTCTCCCTCTCGCTCCCTCTCGCTCCCTCTCGCCCCCTCTCCCTCTCTCTTGCTCCCTCTCGCGCTCTCGCGCTCTCTCACTCCACCTCTCTCCCTCTCACTCCCTCTCGCACTCTACCTCTCACTCCCTCTCGCTCCCTCTCGCTTCCTCTTACTCCCTCTCGATCCCCCTCACTCCCTCTCACTCCCTCTCACTCCCTATCCCTCTCTCCCTCTCACTCCCTCTCGCTCTCTCTTGTTCCCTCGCACGACATCTCGCTCCCTCTCGCAGTCTCTCCCATTCACACATTCTCTCTCCCATTCTCTCCCTCTCTCGAAATCTCTCTCACTCTCGTTGGCTATTTATCTGTCCCTTTTCCATCACTGTCACTTCTCAATCTCTCTCTTCCCCATCTCTGTCCATTCTCCACCTCTGTCCCTTCTCTACCTCTATACATTATCCATCTGTCTCTTCTCCATCTCTTTCCCTTCTCGGCCTCTACCCCCTCTCCACCTCTATCCATTCTCCACCTCTATCCATTCTCTACCTCTACCCCTTCTCCAGCTCTATCCATTTCCCACATCTATCCATCCTCCACCTCTATCCATTCTCCACCTCTATTCGTTCTCCACCTCTATCCATGTCCCACCTCTATCCATTATCCAACTCTATCCCTACACCACCTCTATCCATTTCCCACCTCTATCCATTTCCCAACTGTACCCCTTCTCCACCTCTATCCATTCTCCACCTCTATCCATTCTCCACCTCTATCCATTCTCCACCTCTATCCATTCTCCACCTCTACCCCTTCTCCACCTCTATCCCTTCTCCACCTCTATCCATTATCCACCTCTATCCATTTCCCAACTGTACGCCTTCTCCACCTCTATCCCCTCTCCACCTCTATTCATTCTCCACGTCTATCCATTCTCCACATCTATTCATTCCCCACCTCTATCCATTTCCTACCTCTATCCCTTCTCCACCTCTATCCATTTCCCACCTCTATCCATTCTCCAACTCTATCCATTCTCCACCTCTATCCCTTCTCCACCTCTATCCATTTCCCACCTCTATCCATTCTCTACATCTATCCATTCTCCACCTCTATCCATTTTCCACCTCTATCCATTTCCCACCTCTGTCCATTCTCCACCTTTATCCCTACACCAACTCTATCCATTTCCCACCTCTATCCCTTCTCCACCTCTGCCCCTTCTTCACCTCTATCCCTTCTCCACCTCTATCCCTTCTCCACCTCTATCCCTTCTTCACCTCTATCCCTACACCACCTCTATCCCTTCTCCACCTCTATCCCTTCTTCACCTCTATCCCTTCTCCACAAGGAAAAAAAGAAGGAAAAAAGAAGAGAAAAAGAAGGAAAAAAGAAGGGGGAAAAAGGGAAAAAGAAGGAAAAAAGAAGGAAAAAATAAAGGAAAAAAGAAGGAAAAAAGAAGGGAAAAAATGAAAAAAGAAGTAAAAAGAAGGAAAAAATGAAAAGAAAGTAGCATTACTATTAGCGTTGTGCGTTGACAGGGTACATATTTTCCCTACCCATTTGATTGGATTACAGAAATAAGAATAGCTTGAGCTAAAACTGGGTGGGGTACACCCCCCCCCTTTTAACCCCCCAATAGCCGATGTTTACTCTTTGTGCTTGGGAGGGGGGGGGGGGGGGGGTCGCTAAACAAACATTTGTTTTCTACTTTTCAGCACATTTTTTTTTTAAAGCAACAAAAGAACACCATTCTCCAAGACCTATTTCAGTTGCATTCTCCCACTGTGACAAGCCATGACATGAGCACACACAGGTCTGCAAAGAACTGCCATCACAAAAGACTCTATTAACATTGGCCACCCGACATATTGAACCCGTCAAAGAATGTACCTACCTGAATATAAGAAGCGACTTCTATCGTATTATTCGACTCGCGACACTGAACGCCCTGGGTGGCTTTATGGGGCTGCCCATATCAGATACGACCGCACTGACATGTTTGCTTTCACATTGGGGTTTTAAGTCCTGGCAACGTTCAAGACCACATCAGAAACAGGTACTGACTTGTGACAATATGTAGTGATATCGACTTCATAGTGCTGCCACCAATGGGAGGCCAGGCACTATGGTTGGATATCCGACTCAGTCGCATTATCCTGCTCATGAGCAAACTAATGGCAAGTGCCAGGCTATGTAGCGACAAGTATTAATTTGGTAAATCACTGGTTTGAGTCGGTCGCGGTTGGAACCCACGATTTCCCACTTGGGAAGCCAGCCAGCCAATCAGCCAATCAGCCAACCAACCAGCCATCCAACCAGCCAGCAAACCAGCCAACCATTCAACCAGCCAGCCAGCCAACCAACCAGCAAACCAGCCAGCGAACCAGCCAGCGAACCAGCCAGCGAACCAGCCAGCGAACCAGCCAGCAAGCCAGCCAACCAGCCAGCCGGCCAACCAGCCAGCCAGCCAACCAGCCATCGAATGAGCCAGCCAGCCAGCCAACTAACTAACCAGCCAGCCAACCAGCCAGCAAGCCAACCAGTCGGCCAACCAGCAAGCCAGCCAGCCACACAACCAACCAGCCAGCCAACCAACCAGCCAACCAGCCAGCGCTCTATCCGATTCGGCCATCCGCCCGGTACCATTGACATGATTTCCCACTCAGTCCCAATAAGCCGACACTGAGTGGTTCAGTCTGTGCCTAATGCTACTAATGCCTTGCGCCAAGCGATGTGGTGCCAAGTGTCACTTAAAAAGAAAACAACTCTGGCACTGCTGATCCATCCTGACTGGCAGTTTTTTCCCCTGCGACTGACTAGTTACTGATGTGGCCGCGTGGTGGCGGTACCAACAGTCATAGTTCCAGATGATGCTGAGGGTGATTACAGACAAACTGGATTGGATGGTGAGTGAGATACAGAAAACTGCCATTATTTATGTGATTTATAACGCATTATGCGAGTATAACAATACGAAAGGGAATTTTCTAATTATTGATATTACATGATATGATTGATATTATTGATATTATTGCTTGCTATGCTCCGTAAGACTCCACACTTGACTGGTGGAGCCTCCCCTGAACGTCGACAGGTGTCAGTCGCAGCGGAGGATTTTTTCTTCATTCTTATTCATCCCCAAAAACCCCACCAGATGGCGCCAGCATCCTCTGCTAGTTATCCATGTCACTTAGCGTCAGACAAAATGGAAGTTGCCACTGTTGACTTTACTCATCATCATCATCATCATCATCATCATCACAAACACCACTACCATCATCATCACCATCATGATCACCACCACCATCATGATCATCAACATCATCATCACAAGCACCACTACCACCACCATCATCGTCGTCATCATCATCATCATCATCATCATCAATCCCTTAGCTGTGAGGGTCGTTGTGACAGCACGACATTTCCACTAGTTTCCTCCAGTTTCCGCTATTCTCTGCTGCCCTCTGGGACTTGCTCAACTCCAGGTCTGTCCATTCCCTAATGTTGTTTCCCCACCTCTTCCTTTGTTTGCCTTGACTTCAAAACAGACTGACAAGCAATAATGTCTTCATACCGCGCAGAAGGTCGTGAGTTCGATCTCATAGCTGTGATCAAACCAAGCCAAAATTGTTATACTCCTTGCTTCCTCGCCTGGTGATTTGTATTACTAGGATCAAACAATGCCTGGGTGGCTCAGTATTGGGATAATGTGACTGAGTGGGATATTGTGTCAAGGTTGGTTGGTTGTTGGAATTTTACCTTCGTGGCAACATCTAAGCTTATATCGGGACGGGTACTGACTTGTGACAGTGCATGCTCATGGTGACTTTATAGTGCTGCCCAACTGAGAAATCAGGCCACCAGCAGCATGACCTGATATCCCACTCAGTCACATTATCCTGACACTGAGCTAACCATTCCTTGACCTATCTGAGTGCCAAGCTCGGAAGCGACAGGTATTCATGTTGTAAGTCATTGGTTTGACTCGACTGGGAATTGAACTTCCAATCTCTCGCATGGTAGGCCTGCGCTCTACCGATTCGGCCACGACGTCCGGTTTGTGTCAAGGTGAGTATCCCAAGAAGCACTATAAAGCTGTCATCAGTGTGAGGTATTACCTCACTCAACTCCTCCAGTAGATAACTCCTGGGTGAATCCCCATGTTCTCGCCATATTTTCTAGTTGGTTTTCACCAAATATCGCCCACGTAATGCCATAATTGTAATTACATACAATAACAAATATATATATATACACAAAAGATAAATCCTTCTCATCTATCTTCTACCACCCACATCAACAACAACCCCCGCCTCCCCCGTCACACACATACAAGTCAAAGATACAATTATCAATTACAAAGGAGGTGGATAGTCAATTAGGCTGTTGCATTTCCTTTCATGACTGCGTGTACATAAATTATATAATTCTATTGTTTGTAATTTGGTTTACTCTGATGTTGTGCTCCCCTAGTCGAGATTTTGTTCTCCTCGCATTGGTGGTCAGTCATGATTAACACATGTGTGTCATTAGTAAGTGGAGAACTAGCTTTTCAATGACTCACTGACTCACTTACTTAGTCATTCACTGTAGCAGTCATGTACTGACTGAGTCACTGACTGACTCACTGAGTCGCTGACTCGCTTACTGAGTCACGGACTGACTCACTGACTGACTCACTGACCAACTCACTAAGTCAGTCACTGAGTCACTCAGTGATTCACTTAGTTACTCACTGACCCACTAACTGAGTAACTGACTCACTGACTTACTGAGTCACTGACTCAATTACTGAGTCACTCACCGAATCACTCACTGAATCACTGACTCACTCACTAATGGCCGGTACACACCTACCGTTTACGATCGTTTTTCCGCACCCACCTAGCGTATACGATCTAAAACTGCCCAAAAGTCGTGAGGTGTGCACTCCCCTAGCACACCTACCGATTGCGATTCGCGACTTTTTAGGGCTAAAACGGTAGGTGTGCGCTAGCCTTACGATTGCTATTCGCGATTCGAAAAATGAATTGGCCCGTTTTCAGTTTTAAGCGGATCGGGAGTTTTAGTGCGCGAATCGTAAACGGTAGGTGTGTACCGGCCATTATAGTCAGTCATTGAGTCACTCACTGCTTCACTGAGCCCCTGACTGACTCATTTACTACGTCAGTAACTGACTGACTGACTCGATGACTCACTTACCGAGTCATTCACTGAGTTACTCACTGAGTCACTAAACCACTTACACACTCAATTACTGAGTCACTCACTATGTCACAGATTCACGAAGTCGCTGCTTGACTGACTCACTAAATAACTACCTGAGTCACACACTGACTCACCACTAAGCCACTCTCTCAATCACTCACTGAATTACTCACTGAATCACTCCTCACTCACTTACCCACACAACTAATGCTAGGTACACACCTACCGTTTACGACTTGCGCACTAAAACTCGCGACCCGACCCGACCCACTTAAAACTGAAAATGGGCCGATTCATTTTTCGAATCGCGAATTGCAATCGTAAGGAAGCAGTTTTAGATCGGCAATTTTAGATCGAATACGGTAGGTGGGTGCGGAAAAACGGTAGGTGTGTACCTAGCATAAGTTCCCCTCTCCTTCAACCGCTCCCTCACACATTACACCACTCACTCACCCACCCACCACCCACTCGCCCATCCGCCATCTTTTCTGTCAGTATTTTCTTTACAAGTACGCATTGAACGAGCGACAATTGTTTGAATTGAGAATCCGCCCGAATCCGCCACCAATATTATTTTTCGTCCCCCTCCCCACCCTTTTTATTTGGCAACAAGAGAAAATCACACCTACCGTAGGGTACTCCATCATGTCGTTATTGAGTATGCGCAGTACGACAGTTTTCGGCACCTCCTTCTCCTTCTCCCCGGAGATTTGTCTGAAAGATTCCAGAATGATGCAGTTAAGAGATAAGCACACAACAATATCCAAATATATGAAAACAACTAATAAATGAACACAGAACAACAAATAACAACACACACAACAATACTGAGACATCAAACTGGACCCCCGGACGCCGTCGCTGAATCGGTAGAGCGCAGCTTTCCCGTACGGAAGGTCGGGAGTTCGATTCCCACAACCTACCAACAGGTAGGTCGCAGGATTCCACGACAAATGATTTACAAAAGACTTACTCATGATAAGATAGGTTTCTTGTTGTGTTTTTTGGGTGGTTTTTTTTTTGGGGGGGGGGGGATTTGAAAGAGATAAAACAGAAAAGGGAGGATGGGGAGTGGTTGGGACTGGGGGTTATCTGTTATCAACTAGTGTAGTACAATTGGGTAGTTTTTATTTGTTTAAAAATATTTCATTTATGTCTATGGTGGGTGCTAAACATTTAATCTAAATAAGTCTTGCAGATAGGTTGTTGCATTTCTTGTTTCAGCAGAGAGTTTGTTCCTAAGTTGCCTTCTTTGGAATCTGAGGTATAACTTGTTATACAAGTATTATTTAGGATGCAGCCTAGACATTGATTGTTTATCTGTTGCTGATTACCATAGACTATTGTTACTCCAGTACCACTGTCTAGCTAATTCAAGGGCCTGAGGTAAGTTATATTTATTATTAATTGCAAAGTGTTTATATTTGATTAGCTTGTTGTTGTTGTAAATATAGTTTATTCATTGAATAACGTATTTTGTCAGTGCCGTGCCACTGGTCTTCCAACCATGTGACAATACAGTTATTTACAATATATGTATATGTAGTCTGATATTGTCATCAGCAGCTAGCTCAAGTCAGCTGAAATAACAATATTAATAATTCAAAGACTTACATATGGTATAGTTTGACAATTCACATATAAAAATAGTAGTTATATGTTGTACTCATACATAATTAGATACATACATGTGTATTGATTAGACCTTTACATTACGGAGAGGTTAGGTGCATAGTTTCCCTTCATAAGTTTGTATGCCTACTGTCTTGTGAATTGCATAATTATGATGTTGTTGGAGATACCATTTTGAGATGGACTGTTACTAGAATGGTTTGTTTGTTCTGTTAGATAGAGTGTGGTTACCTTCTATCTAACACTTCCTCTCATCCATCTGACTAATTATTGATACCACCTTATTGCTTGTCTTACTGCCGGGTGCAGTAAGACAAGGTTGAACTGACTACCGCTTGTCATCCAGGCCCCGAGCGCCTTGGGTAACTGCTCCACTGCTCTAAAGTATGCTAATTTAACAGTGGGTGATGTCACATGAGAAGACGCATCCCCACTATCTGCCTCACTTGCACAGATTATTGACTTTAATAAAGGAGGAGCCGACTGGATCCAGGCAGAGTTCACTCAACCAAAATATTATTGTCTCTGCCTTTTATTTGCGGAATAATATAAATAACAATATAGGTGTTCTTTGTAGTTCAATCACGGACAATTGATCTTTCCATTCATTGATTAAGAAATTTCAATCACGGACAGTTGATCTTCCACATTCCACCGCTCCCTCCCGTATTCCCAGCACCAGGCTGTGTAGTGACAAGTATAAATTGTCAAGTCATGGGTTTGACTCATTCGGCCATCACGTCAATTGTTAAAGTTTAAATAAAACTATTCTCCGACAAAACTCCATCTTCCCTTTCTTCCATTAGTTGGACACGACACGGAGTGCTTGCTGGGGTTTCACTTCCTTGCAACGGCTAAGGTCATCTGAGGACGTGAGTACTTGATAGACAGATGAATATCTCACAAGAATGTGGGGGGAAAAGCAAAGCTAATTTTATTTAAAGACGCCTCTAGAGCACATTGATTTTTTTTTTTTTGGTAAAGTATTTATTCATTTGAATATGACATTTGTCAGCACCGTAGCACTGGTCTTCCGGCCATCTTACTATTGTAGTTGACAGTCTAAATAATCTAAGTTTGATCAGTGCTGTATTAGTTACAGCACCGATCCTGTAGAATTAAGGGAGTGGCTCCTGCTGTATAATGTACAGCACCAGTCACTGTAGTTCATGCAGAAATGGGGAGCAGCACCCAGTAGAGTATACTCGGTGCAGCTCAAACAATCGTTGTGAGTTACATTTTTCTCATATAAAACAAGGTAAGTTTATATTTGATAATACATTTTGTCTGTCTTATATAGATTCAGAGCAGAATGGGAATGCACTAGCTGTTCTTTTTGTGGTGGGGGGTGTGTGAAAGAGCGAATGAGTTTACTAGTTGGGGGGGGGGGGGGGATGAGGGTGATGACATGTACCGCCTGGTCGAGTTACACATGTTTTTGTTAATCAGGTTTAATATTCAGCAGGTAAAACATCAGCTCAGGTCAACCGGTTCTGCGTGTCAACAGGTTCGGGTTAAATAACCATTCTCAGCGTTATCTTAAGGTTGCATAGTCCGATGCTTTTTGAGTTTCTGCCATTTTCTGAGATAAATACATTATGCTAATCGTTATGTTCTACATTACTTTAGTTTGAAGTAACTTTTAATTTAAATGGCTAACTTTGGAGGTATTTGACGTTAAAAACTTATTTTGGCATACACGCCAAAATGCTGACACCATAGATTTCAGTACTAAGAGGTTATATTAAATTGACTTATTACGACCTTCTATGCAGCAACACATGCTTAATAAGTGCACCGGTATCTAAGTTGAATATATAGAATCAAATCTAGATAAGTATTTTGGTTTTGAAAATTTGATGTTTTCATCACACTATGCAACTTTAAAGTTGCATAGTGTGATGATTTTGAGTTGACGTAATCTTTTAAACCGATAAATATATTAGAATGATCATTATAATCTACCTTGCTTTAATACCAAATGCAGTGCCGAATTGGTAGAGCGCAGGCTTCCCGTGCAGAAGGTCAGGAGTTCAGGTCCCGGCCGAATCAAATCAATGACTGAGAAAATTGATACTTGTTGCATCCTAGCCAGGCGCTCGACATTAATAGGACAGGGCTAGGACTGGTCGGCTCAATGTCAGGATAATGTGACTGAGCGTGATATCAGGTCATGGTACCAGTGACCTGATTTCCCAGTGGGGCAGCACTATCAAGTCGCCATGAGTGTGCACTGTCACTCATCGGTTCCCATTCTGATATGACCTTAGATGTTGCCAGGACGTAAAACTCTAAGAACCAATATTTAGTGAATCGACCCCCTCGGCTCACCTGGTCCGACCCGACCCTCCAACATGGCCATGGCTCCTCTAGCTGACGATAATCCCCCCAGTGCAAAAAGGTCACGCACCTATAATCTGACCCCAAGCGCCTCTCTTAATATTTTACTGAGCAGAGGAACTAAGTGAACCCAATTTGACATTTCCTGCCCCCTCCCCCCCCCCTCTCATCCCACCTTTGGTATTTTTTCTCAAAGTTGCATCGTCCGATGGTTTTGAGTTTTGGTAATTTTTCTGAGATAAATATATTAAATTGATTGTTATAATTTACCTCATTCCAGATTGAAGTAACTTTTATTTTAAATGGTTAAGATATTTGAAATTCAAACATGTAAAATTAGTTTCGGCAAGCACGCCAAAACTCTGACACCATAGGCTTCACCATTAATGGGTTCTATTAAATTGTCTCAGTATTCACTTCCATGGGGCAACAAATGCTTATTAAGTGCATACATATCTGAGTTAGATATGTAGAGTCAAATCTATGTAATTATGTTGGTTTTGAAAATTTGATCCTTCATCGCACTATGCAGCTTTAATTAAAGTTGCATTGTCCGATGGTTTTGAATTTCGGTATTTTTTCTGAGATAAATATATTAGATCGATCACTAGTATCTACCTTACATTAGTTCAAAGTTACTTTTATTTTAAATGGTAAACTTTTGAGATATTTTGAGTGCAAACATGGAAAATTAGTTATGGCAAGCTTGCCAAAACTCTGACACCATAGACTTCTGCGTAACATGTTCTGTTAAATTGACTCAGTATTTATTGCCTTCTACGCAGAAACAAATGCTTAATAATTGTATCAGTATCTACGTTAGATATGTAAAATGAAATCTAGATAATTGGTTTGGTTTTGAAGATTTGATATTTCATCGAACTATGCAGCTTTAATTAATTAAAGCTGTATAAAGTTTTGCTAAGACGAGAACACTTTCCTGGTTTTGATCCTACATATCCAATTTAAACACTAATGAACTTGTACCGCATTTACACCTGCTTAGAAGGGATTCATAAGTTTAATTTAACAGCCGGAGCCTGATTGGTTATTTGTTTGTTGGGGTTTCACATCCTGACAACATCTAAGGTCATATCAGGACCAGTACCGACGTGTGTCAGTGCACACTAATGATGGCAACTTTATAGTGCTGCCCCACTGGGAAATCAGGCTGCTGGCACAATGACCCAATGTCCCACTCAGTCACATTATCCTGACACTGAGCTAACCAGTCCTTGACCTATCCTATTAATGCCGAGCACCAGGCGAGGAAGCGACAAGCATCAATTTTATAAGTCATTGGTTTGACTTGACCGGGAACTAAACTCCCGACCTTCCGCACGCGAACCGATTCGGTCTCGGCGCATTGGTGGAGTGCACCTCCCCCCCACCGAGATGTCGGGGAGTTGTACACAGGTGCCCCCCCCCCCCCGCCAAACATACTAGAATATGTTCATGCATAGAAGGATGCCGTTGTGGATATGCACGAGAAATAATCCACAAAACATGCGAAATATTAAAACAATAAGAAAAGAAAAATAATGGGCAGAAAATATAACCCTCCAAAAAAAAACCCCAAAAACAATAACCAAACAAAATCTATTTTGGACTTTACACACGCTGTCAAAATAATTGATGTGTTTTGCTCCTGAACTGAGGTAGTTAAAATATTTATCAGATTCCACCTTATCAATCTTAGCTGGTCTCAGGCCAACACTCATCTCTGTGCTTCAAACTCTCATATCGTGTAATAACTGCTCATTGCCGGGCTTTCCTTTCATCGGCTCCCCATCCATCAATTCCGGCTCTCAGCCAGGGACATCTACGACAATGGAGGCTCTTGAGATAAGTGCAGTGTTAAAGCTGCATAGTCCGATGAAAACATCAAATTCTGAAAACCTAAATAATTATCTAGATTTGATTCTACATATTAACCTTAGGTAATTGTACACTTATTAAACATTTGTCACCCCATTGAAGGGAATACTGAGGCAACTTAATATAATCTGTTACTGCAGAAAGCTATAGCGTCAGAGTTTTGGCGTGCTTGCCAAACTTAATTTAGCACGTGTGCACTTTAGATATCTCAAACGTTATCCGTTTAAAATCAAAGTTATTACAAACTAAAGTAAGGTAGATTATAATGACCAACCTAATATATTTATCTAAAAAAATTATAGAAACTCAAAACCATCGGAACATGCAACTTTAATCCGAGAAGGCGCCACATAGACAAGGGAGGTATGAATAGGTTGATTGCATCACGGAGCCTAGGTAGTGTAGTGGTTAGGACGGTAGCCCTCGGCATGGTAAGATTAAAGCTGCATAGTCTGATAGAGTATTTAATTTTCAAAACCAAAACAATTATCTAGATTTGATCCTACAAATCTAATTTAGATACTGACGCACTTATTAAGCATGTGTCGCCACATAGAAGGGAATACTAAGGCTACTTAATAGAACCTGTTACTGCTAAATCCTATGGTGTCAGAGTTTTGGCGTGCCTTCCAAAACTAATCTGACATGTTTCCACTTCAAATATCTCAAAACTTAGCCATTTAAAATAAAAGTAAGTTCAAACTAAAGTAAGGTAGATTATAACAATCAATTTAATATATTTATCTCAGAAAAATGGCAGAAAGTCAAAACCATCGGACTATGCAACCTTAAGAAGTGTGGGTTTGAAAACTGATCTAAATGGACAATTTTCCATTTTTCTTTCAAAAACATCCCTTATTACATTGGTGCTCCGACCAGGATTGTATACAAGCTTTGCGCTGTATGGTTGCTGAATCTGTGCTGTGCATGTTCTTTTTTTCTTGAAGATTTATACTGCCTATGATGGATAAGTCTGAATAGACTTGTTTTCACCATTAGACAGTCTGTCGATAGAAAGCCCGAGCCTACACTTTTACCGACCCAAGGCATTTTTAACTTCCCACACCACATAGACATGGTAAGAGAGCAACTGGCCTTTGATGACGCTGTAAGTTACACACAGCGGTGGAAATCCAAATTGGCAGAGTATGTATGTAAATTGTAAGTGGATTGCTTGAATGTGTGTAATTCTAAGCATTAAACTACTTATGGACATAAGCCATTCAACAGACTTACAATTCCAATGGGTTGTTGTTAGTGTTATGACCTTAGGTGTTGCCAGGACATACAACTCCAACAACCAATCAACCAATTGGCTGAGTGTATGTAGTACTACTGCTAGTACTAATAGTATAAGTACTACTAGTACTAATACTAGTAATAGTAGTCTGCACAGACTTCTCAGGCAAGGAATCACAAACACAGGTAGAAATGGGTATGGTGATTGCATCAGGGCGCCTAGATAGTGTAATGGTTAGGACACTGGCCCCCGGAATGGCAAGAAGTGTGGGTCAAAAACCGGCTCTAGGTGCAATGTTTCTCATTTGCAAAAACACACCTCATAACAATATTTTAACTACCTCGATTAGCTCAGTGCCGCCTAAAAATGTGTAAATTAATTTGGCAGTGTATGTAAATACAAAAAAAAAGCTGTCTAGGTTGTTCTTTACCATCATTTAGATTTTTTGTTCTTGTTGAAAGTTTGATTATTTTCGCATATGTTTTTGGTTTCTTTCGTTCACATCCACATCCGCATAAACACACTTGTGCGCTTTAGCTTTTGGTGTCTAGTGTCCTCATCTCAAGTGGTGTATCAACGATTAAACAGCAGACATTGAGGTTCAAGGAGACGAGACTGAGTGGCTGTCAATCTCTTTATATAAGGCCAGGAAGGCTGAAGTATTTCTGTTATCACAAGCAAGAGGCAAATCGGTTTTCGAGAAATATTCATCTGGCTAAAAGTCCCAGGTGGCAAAAGTCCCAGTCTTGAAAGTGGTAATGTGGCAAGTATCGGCTGGCAAATCGCGGGTGGCAAAGTGTCCTAGAACCCTATATATATGATCAGACGCAGTGTCCAAATTTGTAGGGCGCAGTCCTCCCGGGCGGGGAGATCGGGAGTTCAATTCCCGGTTGATTCAAACTAATGACTTACAAAATTGATACTTGTCGCTTCCTAGCTCGGCACTCGCCATTATTAGGATAGGGCAGAGACTGGTTAGCTCAGTGTCAGGATAATGTGACTGAGTGGGGGTATTTGGTCATGGTGCTGGTGGCCTGATTCCCCACAGGGGCAGCACTATAAAGTCGCCATGAGTGCGCACTGTCACAAGTCGGTACCTGTCCTGATATGACCTTAGATGTTACCAGGATGTAAAACTCCAACAACCAACATCGGATGGCAAATGGCGGGTGACAAAATGTCTTAGAACCCTATATGCACACCAAAATTAATTCTGCATCTTTTACTCCTCATATAATCAAAAGTAAACTCTTTAAATTAAAAATCACTCAACACTACAGTAAAGTAGATTAGAACGATTACTCTAATATATTTATCGGGGGGGGGGGAGGAAAGAAAGATTGTAGAAACTCAAAAATCATCTGATTGTGTAAGTGTGAGTTCACCACCAGGCGCTGAACACACTCCAGTTGAACTTAGATAACGGGATTTAAAAAAAAAGAACCCTTCAAGATCAGCCGATACGCGAGGGTTGTTCTCAAACACTCGATTCCCACTCACACATCCCAGCTTTCCTAACAACGCAAGCACTAGAGAAGCATTGACATCTCTCATAATTCACTGCCCACCCACCCTACGCCTCCACACCCACCCACCGCACACCCACAACACCCACACACATTTTCCCACAACCTGCTGCGAGTCTGCTTGCTTATTTGTCTTTCCTGTCATAATAACCGCCTATTACTTAAATAGAAGTATATCATCATCATCATCATCATCATCATCATGCTGTCAGTTGCGATGCGACAAAGTCTGCTTTCATTACTTGACTGCTGCTCTCCATTTAGCTCTCTGCTGTGAGAGTTACATCCATGAGTCGGTCTTAATGTCTCTCAGCTTCAGGTTTCTCTTGATGGTATCCTTGAACCGGAGACGAGGGCACCCTCTCTTTCTGTAGCCAGAAGACAGTTGAGAATAGAGGATCTGCTTTGGTAGCCTGTCTGATGACATCCTCATGAGGTGTCCAGTCCACCGGAGATTCTTTTTGATCAGAAGATCTTCCATAGAGGGCAGCCCCGTTCGTTCGAGTATTTCCTTATTTGTCACTTTGTCCATAGAAGTACACAGTACCAGGATAGGTGCAGTCTTTCGACAGCGTGTACTGATGGCTGCTACATAGTGTTGCACCACAAGGAAACCATCCTATTGGCACCATGACCGAGTCCCCCTCTCAGTCACACTAGTCTGACAGTGAACCAACCAGTCTTTGCCTTATCCTGGTGCTCCCTAGCACCAAGTAAGGTCATGTCATGAATAAATTGGTGAAGTCTCTGGTTTGACTCAGCCTGTGATCGATCTAACGACCGCTATGTGTGGTCATCTGCTGCTAATTTAGGAATATCTATGGCCATCTCCTGCTGCGAATTTCAGACCATGGTTGCATCAAACCCATAACTTAACAAACTTATTCTAATCGCTATCTAGCCTGGCACTCGGCATTAGTAGGATAGGGCAAGGAGCAGTAGGATGAGGAAGATCAAATGTTTGTGATTAAAATTTCCTTTGACACAAATATCCAATTTTCAAAACCAAAATATTTATCTAGATTCGATCCTACATATCTAATTTAGATACTGATGCAGTTATTAAGAATTTGTTGTCACATAGAAGGGAATGCTTAGTAGAACCTGTTACTGCAGAAGTCTATGGTGTTAGAGTTTTGGCGTGCTTGCCAAAATTGATTTTGCATGCTTGGACTTCAAATATCTCCAAAGTTAGCCATTTAAAATATAAGTGGCTGACTGGAATAACGTTAACATAATGGCCCTCTCACACTACAACGTAGTGCATCAGCATATGCCCAACTGCTGAAATGGTCCCAATACATCGAGATTCATCAACTTTTCGACGCGAGAGGGCTAAGTTGGACGTATACATATCATATACACAACGTCTACATATGTCCGACCTATTGCTAGCGTATGCCCAGCATAGGTATAGCGTATACATACCGTATACACAATGTGCTGAACGTATGCAGAACGTATGTCTGACCTATTGCTAGCATGTGCCAGCGTATGAGAGCATATCATATAACGTATCAGAGCGTATGGTCAACATGTGGCCAACATATGGCTAATGGGCCTACCGGTGAAAAATGCTCGCATAACGCTTGGGTACTCTCACACAACATAAATGCCACTGAACGTTATATACGTTATTCATTCGCCAGAAGAACGCTGTACAGATTACATACGTCAAGGAATGTTGGAACAACGCCAAACGAACGTTAGACATACGTTAGAAATACATCATCATACGTTCTCAATACGTTGTCAACACGCGAACTCTATGTTAAGTAAAGCGAAGAGGACTGAAGTGAAGTGAAGAGGAGTGAAGAGAAGTGAAGAGAAGTGAAGCATAATGAAAAGAAAGTAAGTAGGAGCAAAGAGGAGTGAAGTGAAGAGGAGTGAAGAGAAGTGAAGAAAAGTGAGGAGAAGTGAAGAGAAAGTAAGTAGAGTGAAGAGGAGTGAAGAGATGCAAAGAGGAGTGAAGTGAAGGGAAGAGGAGTGAAGCAAAATGAAGTGCAGAGAAGTGCAGAGCGGGGAGGCGACATGAAGTGAAAAGAGATTGAAGTGAAGAGTAGTGAAATGAAGTGAAATGAAGTGAAATGAAGTGAGATGAAGTGAGATGAAGTGAGATGAAGTGAGATGAAGTGAGATGAAGTGAAATGAAGTGAAATGAAGTGAAATGAAGTGAAATGAAGTGAAATGAAGTGAAATGAAGTGAAATGAAGTGAAATGAAGTGAAATGAAGTGAAATACAGTGAAATAAAGTGAAATGAAGTGAAATGAAGTGAAATGAAGTGAAATGAAGTGAAATGAAGTGAAATGAAGTGAAATGAAGTGAAATGAAGTGAATTGAAGTGAATTGAAGTGAAATGAAGTGAAATGAAGAGAGGAGGATACAGTGAGTGCTAACTACACCGACTTTGGATACTTACTCTTTCAGTTTGGAGTACCACAGCTCCCGTATCTCTTGTGTAGTGAAGGTGGCCACCATGTTGGTGGTGGGCCAGCCAATCACAAACGACCTCTCAGCAGACCGCGAAATCTCTGAGACTTCGTCTAGGCAGTTCGACATCCACATCTCGCAGACACGCGTTCTCTGCTTCAACTTAAATGTTGTACTCGATCTGCAAGAATAGAAAACAAAAAATAAGAACTTATAATATGTGTGTTTTGAAAAAGTATAGCCTCGTTTTATTTAACGACGCCTCTAGAGCACATTGATTTCCGTATCATCGGCTATTGGACATAAAACATATGGTCATTCTGAAATATATCTTTGGAGGAAACCAGCTACCACCACATAGGCTATTCTTTCCGATAAGCATTTGGGGTTCTTTTATATGCACTTTCCCTCAGACAGGACAGCACAAATAACCTTTGGTGAACCAGTTGTGGACCACTGGTTGGAACGAAAATAGCCCAAACTGCAAATGGGTCCACTGAGCAGGATCGATAGGATGATCGGCACCTTCACAGGTGGACACACTACCACCTGAGCCATGTCCTGCTCCCATGTGTGTTTTGAGTTGCACTGGTTCCTCAAGAAGTACTGAAGCTGTGATCCAGCATCACACACCGGAAGTTGGGATTGGTGCCCCTACCACCGATATCAATCACAGTACATCCCCATAATTTAAACTCACTTTGCCCCTATAACCACATGCCTTCTGATGATCAAACTTGGCCCGAATGTCATTTGTCAGTTTTAGCACCTAAACTCTTCAACTATTCTACCTAAAAACTGGCTTGGTCCTTTTGATATCGGCATGACTGTATCATGACTGACTCGTGCCTAAACCCCATATCATGGAACAAACATGTGTGGGAGCGGGACGTAGCTCAGGCGGTAGAGTGTCTACCTGTGATGGTGTGGGTCATCCGATCGATCCGGCTCAGTGGACCCATTTGCAGTTTGGGCTATTTTCCGTTCCAACCAGTGGTCCACAACTGGTTCATCAAAGGCTATGGTATATGCTGACCTGTCAGTGGGAAAGTGCATATAAAAGACCCCTTGCTGCTTATCGGAAAGAGTATCCTATATGGCGGCAGCAGGTTTCCTCCAAAGAAATATGTCAGAATGACCATATGTTTGTTGAAGTCCAATAGCCGATGATAAAAATCAATGTGCTCTAGAGGTCTCATTAAATAAAAGAAGCTTTACTTTAAGAACATATGTGTGTATATGCGCATATATGACATGACTGATGTGTGTGGGGAGGAATGGGCGGAATGTGTCGTGTGTATAACTGCATAACTCCCAGTGCCACTCACGCCCATCACCACACCTTATTCACACAGGGGTCAAGGTGCCAGCCTATTAATGTCGGACTGTTCCCCGGGCCACGCTTACTTACACGCATCCATATGCCGACTGAGGGCGGGTAAGCAGGCGTTGGGGTTAGTGAGGTTAGGAGCCGATGGGGGGCGCCACTACTAGTATGCTATAAACAGTCAGACACATTCAGTGGTTGGGGATGAAATCGGAATAGTACAATCTTCTGGTATTTATACTCGCATAACAGATTATGCATCATATATGTTTGGTCGTTTTTTTTCAAACCTGGACTGTGGTTTGAGAAATCCAGAGGTGCTCAGTTGACAGGAAACCCTTCAGGTGGCACCAGTAGCACAGACAAAATAGTAGGATAACGGTCTGTTATTTATACTCATATAATGGATTATACATCATATATGTTTGTATATATGTACAAATACTACTACTGGTATGCTATAGACAGTCGGATACATTCGGTGGTTGGGTATGAAATAGGAATAGTACAATCTTCTGGTATTCATACTAACATAACAGATTATGCATCATATATGTTTTGTATCATATCTGTTCCTTAACCCGGACTGTAACTTAAGAATATCCAGAGGTGAGTTAGCAGGAAACTTTTGTTTGTTGATGTTTTACGTCCTAGCAACCTCTAAGGTCATATCAGGACAGGACCCCAGGTGGCATCAGTAGTATAAACAAAATAGTACAACCGTCTGTTATTTATACTCATATAATGAATTATGCATCATATATGTTTGCATAATATATATACGTAAATTCTTTTAATTGGACTTAGATCATCTGGAGATGGGTAGTTGGCAGGAAACCCCCCAGGTGGCACCAGTAGTACAGACAAACTGGTAGGACAACTGTCTGTTATTTATACTCATATAATGGATTACACATCATATATATTAGTATAAATATAAAATCTTGTAATCGGACTGAAATCATCTGGAGATGGTTAGTTGGCAGGAAACCCTCCAGGTGGCGCTGGTAGTACATACAAAATAGCAGTATAACTTTTGATTATGTATACTCATATAATGGATTATGCATCGTATATGTTAATATAAATATAAAATCTTTTAATCGGACTAAGATTACCTGGAAAGGTTTTAGTTGGCAGGAAATCAGGTAGGTGGCGCCAGTAGTACAGACAATCAGAACGGACCAAATTAAGTAAAATAGAAGATGGGTAAGATACAAGCATTTAAAGCTGCATAGTCCGATGAATCATCAAATTTTTAAAACCAAAACAATTATTTAGATTTGATTCTACATATCTAACTTAGATTCTATTGCACTTATTAAGTATCTGCTGTCAGATAGAAGGGAATACTGAGGCAATCTACTAGAGCCTGTTTCTGTAGAACCCTATGGAGTCAGAGTTTTGGCGTGCTTGCCAAAATTAATTTGGCATGTTTGCATTTCAAATATCTCCAAAGCTAGCCATTTGAAATAAAAGTTACTTCAAACTAAAAGTAAGGTAGATTATAACGATCAGCCTCAGTATATTCATCTCAGAAAATGACAGAAACTCAAAATCATCGGACTCTGCAACTTTAACCAGTAATTCAGCCTACAAGACAACTCAAACAACAGTTGGAAATAACAAAATTTATTCAAAATTAATCTATACTCGATGAGCGATAATCAATAACTCGGCAATGAAGCCTTAATGAAACCATGAGGAGCTCGTGTAGCACACAGATCATGATACTTGGTTCACAATATTCGACATGTATGTGAGGAGTGCGCAGTTGACCGTAGTAGGCCGCGAGTACTGTTAACAATGAAAAAGCGCACATGTTAAATATCAACAAGTTAATTAAGTCATGGATACAGTGACATGTCATATGAGTTAAGTAGCAGCTCTCAACCCCGGGAGGGTGGGTGGGAAGCGCTGTTGACTGGATGGTGCCGGGGCGGAAAGTGAGGCAGGGGTGGGCATATGTTAATTAGGGAAAACGTGGGAGGGAGGGGGGAGTTGCCTCGTGGCCAAATTACACATGTTGACCTCGCCAACATATGCAATGAATGGGACATTGTTTCAGGGGAAGATGGCCAGTGCTATTATCGATTCGGCCATCCCTTCTGGTCAGTGACTGTGGAAGTGCGGGGGGAGGGTGGGGGTCGCTGGTGGGGGGCGAGTAGTGTGGGGGGGAAGGGGTGGGGTTTTACATCCGCTGTCTGAACTCTCACCCCTTCACACCGGAGTCAGACTTTAGTTTAAGGTTGACGTCAGATAGTCTAGTGTTAACGTCAATAGAAGCAATCGCAGTTCATTTGACTCGCAAAAGTGTTTTTGGGGGTATTTTTCAACGTATGCACATAATTCATTTTGATGGGTATGGGTGTGTTTGTGTGTGTGTGGTGTGGTGTGGGGGGGGGGGGGGTCTTGGAGCTTGGAGAGATACCCATAAGGATCCTACTAATAAAAACACATGCATACATATACGTATATATACTCTCCATATATATATATATATATATATATGTGCTCTATAATCTATTATGGGAATATAAACAAGGACACTACCCCCTAGCAGTTCTCTCCCTTTACTTAGTCTATACCCTAATGTCATTGAGCTAGTACTACCCAACCTCATATGCCTAGATTAGTTCCTTCATTCTCCACTGCACTGCCACCTGTGAGTGGCTCATGACTGCATGATACCAGCTGCGCCTGGTCACTACCACTGCCGCTCCCGCTCAGCAGGACGGATTTTAGGTGGGCAATAATATATTCCCGCCAGAGAATATATACTCTTTCTCAACCACTCCTGTCTTTTGTTATTCTGTTTTCCAGGGGACAACTGTTTATATATATATATGGAGATTTCAGGCACAAAACCCCGTAAACACCAATTGAAAAATTGAAATAAACATTGGAATCAAACCTTCAAAATGTTTAATTTATTTTACATTCCTACTTTTTTTCTGCATTGCTCCATAATCATTTCATCGCAAGAAAAGTGGAATTAGTGAGAATTAAAATTATCTTCAGGTACAAATCTTTTATTTTAATTAAATCTTTTGGATTTGGCATTTACGGCATTTTGCGCCTGAACTCTTCAGATGCGCACATATATATATATATTTTTATATATTTATATATATATATATGTATATATATGTATATATATGTATATATATCACATTCCCACACAAAAACGCTGTCTAGAAGTTGGGAAACCTGACGCTGCACAGACGGCGTAATGACGTCGTTATTGAACCGTAATGACGTCACCGTGGTGTCCAGTTTCTGGGTCACCCCGACTCTCGTGTGCTGGGCTGGGGTGGGGGGTGGATGTAGGGAAGTGGGGGTTATGCTCTATATGTCCTATATATATATCTATATATATATATATGTCATATCTGAGGGTATTTTTGCTACATAATGCATTATATGGTCATGTGTTATAATGGATTATGCGAGTATAAATAAGTTCCCATTCTGTATTATGTCTCAGTGCTGTGATATGTATGTATGTATGTATATGTATATATATATACATAGGCCCTATAAGTCCATTACCGAGTCTAACAGCGCACACGCAGCATTGGGTTATATAGGGTATTCGTGTGACGTCATCAACCGGATGCGCGGCCATTTTGGTGATATCAACCAGTAAACAGCCCATTGAGTTTGCCGGTATGCTCAGTGCAAAACGTCAGTTTTAAGCAAAATTAATAGAAATACAGAACCTCATCAATTTAATATAATCTTTTTGTTAAACATGTTTTCTATATGTGTTCCAAGCGGTTTGTGTCTAGGTGGTGTGGTTTTAGAGATATTTAATTTTGTCTGTATGAAGATTGCTCACGGCCATTGACAATGCATTGAGTTTGCCGGTACGCGCAGTGCAAAACGTCTATTTTATTCAAAATATTAAAAATGCCAAACCCTAACCATATAGATTTAATCAAATCTGTTCGGTGAATGTGTTTTCTATATGTATTCCAAGCGGTTTGTGTCTAGGTGGTGTGGTTTTAGAGATATTTCACTTTTTCTGTATGAAGATTGCTCACTGCCATTGACAATGCATTGATCAGGTTGGGTTTGTCATTGTGTTGTATCTCCACAATGGCCGCACTACCGCTTAGCGTGACGTCAGTGCATACCCTATTTAGTTCAGCGGTACAGTGACTGGCGGTTACAGTGTGGAGGGGTGGGGAGGCTGGAGCAGTAGACTCCCTCAGTCCATGGAGCTGAGTGAGTGATGAGGGAAAGGAGAGATATTCCAGGTTATTATACTCGTATAATTCTTATACAGCATATAAATATTTTAAATTAAAATATTATGGGCGAAAACCTCTTTCACTCGCTATATATAAAATAGAAATGCCATGTATATATCCATGTATTATATATGTGGTATATAACTTATTAAGCGAATATAAATACACCCAAAAGGATCAATACAGAGGCGCCAAGTCTCTCAATTTGGCAGATCTCCCGAAAATATAGTCAAATAACCCCAATCTTCCGATGTCCCGCTTGTAATTTATAGTCTCCCGACAAGGAATAATTTTTAGCCTTAACAAAAAATTATTTTAATTTTAACATAATCTATTTTTCATCAACATGCACAACCACAATACACCATTTTATATAACTTTGGTGTGGCGTTGTGTTGCGCTGTGTTGGGTTGTGTGGCCTTGTGTGGAGTTGTGTGGCATTGCCTTGTCTTGCTTTGTTAAATCTGGTGTGGTCCGGCCTCTCAGTGCTACAGTCGGATCAATCCGACGGGCTGAACTGAACTTAACAACCTCCGATTTGGGCGATCATTTCAGAGGCCTTTCATCGCAGCCTTTATACAACCCCCACCCCCCACCCCACACCCCCACACCCCCACACCCCACGGGATTAACAGTCATTATCGTCCTTCTGAAAGCACTACAAATTGTCGGGCCGAAACTGCCACTTATTCCTGAGCACAGCTTTAAATTTCCCACACAGGTCGTTTTGCAAATCACGACAGTTTGTGTCTTGTTTGAGTTACGGCTGTTAAAACACGTGTGCAGTGTGTGTGTTAAGGTGTTTTTATGTTCTCTTTTTAATTTTTAATAATGTATTACATTTTTTTTTTGTACACAGGCTGGTTGGTGTCATTGGCCTGTATGTGTACACTGAATAAATATATCTCAGCAGACGGCTGGAATAAGGAGTTGTGATGTTGGGGTCTGTGTGGGTATGGGGGGGAGGGGGGGTAGAGTTGGAATTTTCTTTTTGGTGTGATGGCGCAGGGGGGGGGGGGGCGGGTAATGTAGGCAATTCATATAACACCATCTATCAAAAGTATGGCAATTAACTAACTATTTCAACTGTAATTATTTCCCCTCTGACTGAACATATGGTTCCCCTTTCAACACGAGAATAACAACGGAACACTTCCCCTTTTCAATTTGAGAACACAGGTGTTGAAGACATTCTGTTGCCACCGAATGTTGTCTGTTGTCGCTAAGGTGACAACAGACGATATTTAATACCGGGACCGCTTCCTGTTACTGTTAGTGAATATGTACACTTTTCAGTGAGACGATTGGCTAGTTTAGTGAAAATCACGCACAGCAGACGACATTTTCTAACAGCAGACGACAGCAGACGACATGACCAGACGGGATGGGCGAATGAGTTCACTGTCCATCTCCCGTTTTGGTAGATCGTGGGATTAGAACCCATTGGTTCGAACCTTGGTCGAGTCAAACCAATGACTTGAAAATGTATACTTGTTGCTTCCTAGCCTAGCGGTCGGCATTATTAGGATAGAGCAAGGACTGGTTGGCTCAGTGTCAGGATAATGTGACTGAGTGGGACATCAGGTCATGGTGCCAGGGGCTTGCCCTCCCAGTGGGCCAGCACTATAAAGTCACCATGAGTGTGCACTGTCACAAGTCGGTTCCCATCCTGTTATGACCTTAGATGTTGCCAGGATGTAAAAGTCCAACAACCAACCATCCTGGCAGCAGACGAGAATCTGGATTAAATTGATAACTTTGATTTAACTGAAATCCTTGGGGTGTGATTTTACTACAACATTCTCAATAAAGACATTACTGACTTCCTGTATATACTAAAGTTATTTAAAGCTGCATAATATTGACCTTCTGCCGAGTTTTGAGCTCAATCGCTGGTGCTAGGCTATATATTATATTAATCATTGATATATCATATACATTACCTGTATTAAGTACTCTACATAATACATATTTCATACATACTATATATATATATATATTTTTTTTTTATATATTGAGGCTGTATTTATACTGTCCATAGCATATAAGCCCGGGTAGCCAGGCTTGTTTTCAATGCTGGCCAGTTGTAGTGTTGGTGTTATCTTACCACAATATATAGAATATTGTAGGCATATTTATTCTACATGTTTTATCTAATTTATTCATATTTTACCTTACATATAGTCAATATTATATACTCCACATAATATATTATACACACAATAGATAACGTATTGTATGTATTTGACATTTTTGATTTATTTTATACATTTTATATCTTACATATAGTGAATATTAGATACTCCACATAGTAACACTTAATACACACTATGAATACCATATTGTATTTATTTGACATGGTTTATCTAATTTATACATATTATATCTTACATATAGTGAATAATATATACTCCATATACTACATATTGTATACACACTATATATATAATATTGTATTTATTTGACATGTTTGATCTATTTTATACATATTATATCTTACATATAGTGAATAATATATACTCCATATACTACGTAGTGTATACACACTATATATAAAATATTGGATATATTTGACATGTTTGATCTATTTTATACATATTATATCTTACATATAGTGAATAATATATACTCCATATACTACATAGTGTATACACGCTATATATAAAATATTGGATTTATTTGACATGTTTGATCTATTTTATGCATACTATATCTTACATATAGTGAATATTATATAATCCACATAATACATACTTCATACACACAATAAATAAAATATTGTATTTATTTGACATGCTTGATCTAATCTATACATAGTATATCTTACATGTAGTGAATATATTTAATACGCTACATAGTATCTATTTATTTGTTCTACTGGATCTATTTCAATAGACATAGACAATGCAATTGAAACATATGAGCACAGGCCTAAATTATACATAATAGCTTCAGAAGTTTGGAGCAAGTTGACCTCTGTAAATTGGCCTGTCTGCTGATCCCCCCCCCCCACACACACCCACACACTCGCACACCCACCCACACCCACTGCACAAACATCACAAACGCACGTAGACACAAAGGCTGGGGAACACCGAGATTAAATCCTCAGATAAATATGGCCGTGCAGACGGTGCCTAAAAAAGACATACAGGCCGTCCTGATCTAAGTACATCCTGACCCGCCATGTCTGTCTGTGTCAGACACACTCTGTCACAAATCACACTGTCACATAGCACACTATCACATACATTACACATTGTCACATACCACACTGTCATATAACACACTGAATGTACACTGTTACATATGACACTGTCACATACCACACTGTCACAAACCACACTGGCTGTACACTGTCACATAAGTTACACACTGTCACATACCACACTGTCACATACCACACTGTCACATACCACATTGTCACATACCACTCTGTCAAATACCACACTGTCACATACCACACTGTCAAATAAGTTACACACTGTCACATACCACACTGTCACATAACACACTGGATGTACACTGTTACATATGACACTGTCACATACCACACTGTCACAAACCACACTTGATGTACACTGTTACATATGACACTGTCACATACCACACCATCACAAACCACAGTGCATGTACACTGTCACATACAACAATGGATGTACACTGTCACATATCACAATCTCACATACCATACTGTCACATGCTACACTGGGTGTACACTGCCACATATCACAATATCACATATCACACTCTCACCAACCACACTGTCACATACCACATGGTCACATATCACACTGTCACAAATCACCCTGGCACATATCACACTGTCACATATCACACTGTCACATACCACCCTGGGTGTACACTGTCACATATCACACTGGATGTACACTGTCACATAACACACTGTCAGATACCACATTGCCACATAGCACACTGGATGTGTACTGTCATATATTACGTTGGGTATACACTGTAACATATTACACTGTCACATATCAAACTCGGTGTACACTGTCACATAACACACTGTCACATGCCATACTGGATGTACACTGTCACATATTACATTTTGAAATATCGCACTGGATATGCACTGTAAAAAATTACATTGTCATATATCGCACTGGATGTACACTCTCACATATCACACTGTCATCTACAACACTGGGTTACACTGTCACATATCTCACTGGATGTACACTGTCACATATCAGACCGTCACATGCCACACTGGGTGTACACTGTCACATATTACACTGTCACATATCACACAGGATGAACACTGTCACATATCACACTGTCACATACAACACTGGGTTACACTGTCAGATATTACACTAGATGTGCACAGTCACATATCACACTGGATGTGCACTGTCACATATTACATTGTCACATATCATACTGGGTGTACACGGTCACATATCATACTGGATTTAAACTGTCACATATAATACTCTCACATATCACACTATCATGTACCACACTGGGTATACACTGTCACATATTACACTGTCACATATCACACTGGATGTACACTGCCACATATCATAGTAGATGTACCCTGTCACATATTACACTGTCACATATCACACTGGGTGTATGCTGGCACGTATCATAGTAGATATACACTGTCACATATCACACTGTCATATATCACACATTAGATTGTCGGTTATCATGACATCACATGCTGTCGTCCTGATATGACCTTAGATGTTGCCAGGACCTAAAACTCCAACAACCAACCAACGTCACATGCTTGAATGAATATTCAAACAGTGAGGCGGATATAAAAAATACTCAACAGTCTATATTTAGTACTAAGTATAATATGGATTTTCTGAGTTCCGCTGTTCTCTCAGGAAGGACTGCAGCTGTGACACAGCATGCGGGGTCACAGCTTCAGGAAGTTAGGGATTTGTGCCACGCCCAGCCCTATTCTTGATACTAGTCCCTATACTTCAAACTCACCTTTCACCGAAATCTCATGCCTCCTGTCGACCAAACATGGTAGGATTCTTGCCATTCATGTATTTCCTGAATAACTTGCAGTAAAATTGTTCTAGCAAAATATTTGATGTTAGATAAAATACCACTTTGTGTTTTTATTTTCACAAGCAGCCCTGCCTTCTGGCATTTGAGCTAAATCGCAAACCCAGCATGCTGGGTCACAGCTTCAGTCCATCCAGAGGGACCAGCGAAACTCGGAATACCAACATTGTGATAGCTAAAAAAATTGTTTTATTTAACGATGCCTCTAGAGCACATTGATTTTCATATCATCGGCTATTGGACATCAAACATATGGTCATTCTGACATATTTCTTTGGAGGAAATCCGCTGCCGCCATAAAGGCTACTCTTTCCGATAAGCAGCAAGGGGTCTTTTATATGCACTTTCCCACAAACAGGACAGCACATATCACAACCTTGATGAACCAGTTGTGGACCACTGGTTAGAACGGAAAAAAGCCCAAACTGCAAATGGGTCCACTAAGCAGGATTGATCAGATGATCGATACCTTCACAGGTGGACACTCTACTGCCTGAGCTATGTCCCGCTCCTCTCGCATTGTCACAGAGTCCTATTTTGAGCATAATTGTGTTGGCACCTGACAGTTTGGGGCGAAAAATCATTCCAGTTAAACAATGCATTACGATTGTGGCGTTCTGTGTGGCGGAGTGGTTAGAGTGTCTGACTTTTTTCTAGGTCAGACTCCTAATCTGAGGGTCGGCGGTTCGATTCCCCATGCCCCCAGCTCTGCCAATTTGGATTTCCACCGCTGTGTATAACTTACAGCGTCATCAAAGGCCGGTTGCTCTCACACCATGTCTGTGTGGTGTGGGAGGTTAAAAATCCCTTGGGTCGGTAAAAGTGCAGGCTCGGGCTTTCTATCGACCAGCAGTGGAATGAGGAAGACCAGTCGTCTATGTCTGAAATTTCCCCTGCTTAAACAACTAATGGACAAAAAAAAGAAGAAGAAATTCCCTTTGGAGGATGGTGAAATATGTTGTGCTAATTTTGTGTGGTTCTTTTATTTTTGTATTTAAAAATCTTTTTTTTTAGTTGCAAGAACTATTTATCAGCTACAATAATGACCGACGTAATTACACTCGTGAATGTCTGGTGGTGTGAACGTGTGTCTGAGCATGCACGTGATTGCGTCTGTTAGATAATGACTGGGATCGAATCCAGACTGAGATGAGAGGGCGAGTTAATGGTGCGGCTAAATGTCGTCTGCTTCGAGACGTCACTGAAACTCTGCACACTCCAAATCGGTTTGAATTTCTGCCATATTTACTTTCAATAAATATGTTAATTAGTATGTTGATTTGTTTGTTTGTTGTTGTTTTAGGTCCTAGCAACATCTAAGGTCATATCAGGATGGGTAGCGACTTGTGACAGTGCACACTCATGGCAACTTTATAGTGCTGCCCCACTGGGAGACCAGGCCACCAGTACCATGACCTGATATCCCACACAATCACATTATCCTGACACTGAGCCAGCCAGTCCTTGCCCTATCCTAATAAGGCTGAGCATCTGTCTAGGAAGTGACAAGTATACATTTTTAAGTCATTGGTTTGACTTGAGCAGGGTTTGACTCATGAATCCATGGGTTCGGATCACCCGATCTCCCAAAACAGGAGACGGACGCTCAACTCATTCGTCCATCCCGTTTGGTCCATTCAGACACACTTCTTCTGTCGACACTAACTAACAGCTTAAGATAGTTAATGCCAGCCTTGTTTGTCACTTGCTATCCGGACCGCACTTCGTTCACACCTCTCTTTATCTCCTCTCTGCTGACCATACTCCTCCTTGATCTTGTCTGAAAAGAGTTCCAGGAGGGGGAGGCTGCCAGCATTTCTCTTTCTGCTCTTACTCTGTCCGTGTCTTTGGCTCGCCGGCTGGTCACCATAGAGCAAATAGACACTGTCCTTTGACTCAACTCTCCTCATTTCTCTTTCCTATACTCTACCCTTTTTATTTTCTCCCAGGCTTACTTCTCCCCCTGATCAAGGGAGTTGTTTGCTTGGGTGGGGCCCTTTACCTTATCGTTTCTCTCGCTTTGTTATTGTTGCTGGAACCGCTGGATCCACCTTTACCCGTCCCTTCCTCCTAAACCCTTGCCGCTGTCAACTGGATATGAGTGCTGTGCTACCGCCGATCCGGAGTGATTCAGGACCGCCCCAACAATTCGTCGTTTAATTGTTGTAAAGACATCCCAAGCTTCTACAACCATCCCACCAGAAGATTAATCTTCAACCAAAGATTGGACCGATTTATCGGTGCCTATCTATCTTGCTGCAATTCTGCAGCTGGTAACCATCGTAAGGTTACAAACCCCCCAGAACTGAAGGCCTTGTTGGTAACAGACCTTTTCCACAGAGTATGTTGCACATTGAACTGCTATCTAGTGCAGTAGTGTTTTGATACTGTCATCAGAGGGATGATTGGTGGTGGAAATCATCTATAAGAACTTTCCCCACAGAGCTCACTTCACCGTGAGCTGCCACCTACAACATTAGTTCTCACCACTGCCATCAGAGGGCGGGTTGGCAGTGGAAATCATCTATGACCCTTTTCCCGACAGAGCTTGCTGCACAGTTTGGTGCAACCTACAACAATAGTTCTTGCCACTGCCACCAGAAGGCAGGTTAGTGGGTGGAAATCATCTAGAAGACCTTTACTACAGACCTTGCTGCATAATGAGCTGCTACCCACAACATTTGTTCTGGCCACTGGCATCAGAGGGCTCAGTTGGTGGTGGAAATCCTGTAGAAGGGGGAGGGGTGCGGGGGAGGGGGTGTAGGGTCGGGGTGCGGGTGCGGGGGCGGCGGGGTGCGGGTGCGGGTCGGGTGCGGGTGCGGGTGCGGGTCGGGGTGCGGGGGTCGGGAGGGGAGGAGGGGTGCGGTACGGAAGGGTGCGGGGAAGGGAGCGGTGCGGAGGGATCGGGTGGAGGTTGCGGGGAGAGGTTGCGGAGAGGGGCGAGTCGGAGCGAGCGCAGGGGAGGGAGGGGTGCGGGGGGAGGAGGGAGGTGTGCGGGGGGAGGTGTACCGGACGGCAGGGGTGCGGGGGGAGGAGGGAGATGTGCGGGGGGAGGGTGCGGGGGGAGGGAGGGGTGTGGGGGGAAGGAGGGGTACGGGGGGAGGGAGGGGTGCGGGGGGAGGGGTGCCCGGGGGAGGGAGGGGTGCGGGGCGGGGCGGGAGGGAGGGGTGCGGGGGGAAGGGAGGGGTGCGGGGGGGGGGGGGAGGAGGGAGGTATGCGCCACTGAGCAGTTTCTATTCAAGTCAGACAATTTTCATGCAGTGGCATAATTTGTTAATTAAGAAGAGGGCGCTATTTACTGTAGATATAATATAGATTCACTGCCTACCCAGAGTAGGACTGCTGCATGACAACCATGCCGAGATCTAGAAACTGCTTCAGTAGGTGACGATGCTCTATAACTATAAGACCATTCACGCAGAGCATGCTGCACATTAAGCTGTTTCTACCTTAGTTCTTCCAACTGCTGTCAGAAGTCATAATAGTTCTTACTACTGCCGTCAGAGGGCACATGCGATCAAAACCTGTAGTGGGAAGAAATAATGTTGTGGGTAGCAGCACATTGCGCATGCTCTGCAGAAATGGTCTATACTCACTTCACACCAGCATAGACATGTGTGTTGGGTTTGGGTTTGTTTGTTTCTTGTTTATTATTATTTTATGTCATATCAGGATGGGTACCAACTTGTGACAGTGCGCACTCATGGCGACTCTAAAGTGCTGCTCCACCGGGAGACCAGGCCACTGGCACCATGACCCGATATCCCACACAGTCACATTATCCTGATACTGAGCTAGCCAGTCCTTTCCCAATCCTATTAATGCCGAGCACCAGGCTAGCTAGCGACAATCATCAATTTTATAAATCATTGATTTGACTCAGCTGGGATTCAAACTCCAAACCTTCCGCACGGCAAGCCTGCGCTTTACCGATTCGGCCACCACGTCCGGTGTGTGTGTTGGGAGAGTGAGGTCGGGGACACATCCAATGTGGTAGTTTCTCTGCCGTTGCCACCCATGAGAAAAGTGTGAAATCATATTATTATTAAAGAGGCAGACTTACTTTTGTTTGGCGATAAGTAACAAGTCGTTGAAGAGGAAGAGGTAGCGGTCTTGTGTTTGCAGTCCCTGGAAATGTAAGATAATGTGCAGGTTAGCAAAAAGAATGATGTAATACGTCAACAACAAAGGACCAACAATCAACTGGAAATGTGAGGTAATGTTCAAGTTAGCAAAAAGAATGATGTAACGCGTTAACAACAAAGAACCAACAATCAACTGGAAATGTAAGATAATGTGCAGGTTAGCAAAAAGAATGATGTAATACGTTAACAACAAAGGACCAACAATCAACTGGAAATGTGAGATAATGTTCAAGTTAGCAAACAGAATGATGTAACGCTTTCCGCTGGTCTCTCATTCGCCAGCAATTTTTAGCTGAGACCTAGTATGTTGATGTTCATATTCACATAGTGCATTATACAACACATAAACCGCACCTCGTCTTCATTTATCTCATCTTCCTAGTATAAATAATATTGACATGCGCATAATTCTTTATACATAACATAGGCACACACATATATATATATATATACATGTATACATATATATATATATATATATATATATATATATAATGCATAAGGTATTATGCGAGTATAAAGATATGGAAGGGAATATTACCTATGATTATTATTATTGTTATACTCTATAAGACACAACACTGCACCCATGGCGCCACCTTCGGCTCACCTCGCCTCCACTGGATATTGATCAGTGTCAGTCGCACTGGAAGAATTTTACACACGACCCAAAATCCACTCGAATCATGTGATGCGCAGGTGATCTCCACAGTTTAAGACGTGAATCACGTGACGTAAACATCAGTGGACTAGCTGCAAGTTCCCACCCCTCCTCCTCCTCCTCCTCCTCCTCCCTTAGACCGCCCACATTTGTCAATATTTGCTTTCAGTTGATGCTTTCCGTGAGATTAAGATCTTTATGACGCGCCATCATCCTGACACGTAAGACCATTAAAGCATGCCATGCAGGCCTATGTGCATGAAGGGAGAGAAAGAGAGAGGAGGGGGGGGGGGGCGGAGGAAGGGGGGGGGGAGGGGGGAAAGTAAAAAGAAGAGTTCAGGCGCAAAACCCTGTAAACACCAATACAAAAATTCAAGTAAAATAAAAGATTTGTATCGGAAGGTAATTTTAATTTCACTAATTACACCTTTCTTGTGATGAAATAATTGTGGAGCAATGAACAAAAAAAATAGAAATATAAAAAAAAAGATTTTTTTTAAAGGTTTCATTCTAATGTTTATCTAAATTTGTGGATGAGCGTTTACGGGGATTTGCGCGCGTCGAAAGTTTTGTGCAAGCACAAAATGATCGGGGCGACCCGACGTGCGCCGACGCATGCCGACGTGTCCATTCACACGTTGCTATCCCTCAACGTGTACCGACGCGCCGGTAACATGACGGTAACGCGCCAGTAACGCCCCGGTAACGTGCCAGACTTGTACCGACGTTTAGACCAAAAAGACAACACGTCGACGCGTGTTGGTGGGAAACGTCGTATTGTGACAGGGCCTTTAGATCGGTCACTAGTATCTACTTTACATTAGTTCAAAGTTACTTTTATTTTAAATGGTAAACTTTTGAGATATTTTGAGTGCAAACATGGAAGATTAGTTTTGGTAAGCTTGGCAAAACTCTGACACCATAGACTTCTGCAGTAAAAGGTTCTATTAAATTGACTCAGTATTGCCTTCTACGCAGAAACAAATGCTTAATAAATGCATCAGTATCTAAGTTAGATATGTAGAATCAAATCTAAATAATTATTTTGGTTTTGAAAATTTGATGCTTCATCAGACTATGCAGCTTTAAGCGCATCCTTACATAAGTAAATTAGCCTAGAAAGGAAAGCTTGTTTTATTACCGACACCTCTAGAGTACATTTTTGTTGTTGGGTACATTAGTTGTTTAAGCAGGGGAAATTTCAGTCACAGGCGATTGGTCTTCCTCATTCCACTGCTCCTTGCCCTATCCTAATAATGCCCAGCACCTGGCTAGGAAGCGACAAGTATAAATTTTTAAGTCATTGGTTTGACTCGACCAGGATTCAAACCCATGACCCCACGATCTACCACACTGGAGACGGACGCTCTAACTCATTTGGCCATCCCGTCTGGTTTTGATTTTTATCATCGGCTATTGGACGTCAAACGTATGGTCATTCTGACATATTTCTTTAGAGGAAACCTGCTGCCGCCACATAGGCTACCCCCAGCCTCTCCAGCCACCCCCAGCCCCCTCAACCCCTCCCCCAGCCCCTTGCCCCTCCCCCTCCACCCAGTCACCTGCCAGCCCCGTTCACCCCTCCCCTCCCCGTCCACACCCTCCCTCCACCCCCCTTTATCCCCTACATCCCTCTCTCAGCTGTCTTCACCCCTTCTAGCCTCCCCACCCCATTCCAGCCTCCCCACCCCTCATCCTCCCTGCTCATAAATCTGCCGCTGCTCATGAATCTGCATAGCAAACCACCAACGCAGTGTTCCCAACTTAGCCACACAATATGGATGCTTCACTCTCAATCCATAAATCAGAGACGGCAATGTAGATGCCTTTCAATGTTTATAAACATTTGTGTATGCGCACGCAGCTTGGCTGCAGAATGAATGCACACTGCCATTGAGTTTGCCGATACACGCAGTGCAAAACGTCAGTTTTATTCAAAATTAGTAGAAATGCAGAATGCTAACCTTATAAATTTAATATAATCTGTTTGTTGAATATGTTTTATATGTGTTCCAAGCGGTTTGTTTCTAAGTGGTGTGGTTTTAGAGATATTTCACATTTTCTGTATGAAGATTGCTCATGGCCATTGACAATGCATTGAGTTTGCCGATACGCGCAGTGCAAAAAGTCAATTTTATTCAAAATTAATAGAAATGCAGAACCCTAACCATATAAATTTAATATAATCTGTTCATTGAATATGTTTTCTATAGCAGTATGAAGATTTCTCACAGCCATTAACAATGCATTGAGTTTGCCAATACGCACAGTGCAACACGTCAATTTTATTCAAAATTAATAGAAATGCAGAACCCTGACCTTATACATTTAATATAATCTTTTTGTTGAATATGTTTTCTATATGTGTGCCAAGCGGTTTGTTTCTAAGTTGTGTGGTTTTAGAGATATTTCACATTTTTTGTATGAAGATTGTTCATAGCCATTGAGTTTGCAGTGTGGCCCTGTGTTGTCCTGCAGCCAAGCTGCGCGTGCACTGACCTAAATACCTATGCTGACGTCACATGAAATAGGTCTATAGCCGTTCCTTTTCTCTAAGACATTGACATAATTTCTCCCCGAGGCTATTAAGCTATGAGTTGGAGAATTAATGCAACCTGTTCTATCAAACCCATAAGGATAGAGCTGACATATATGTGATGCATAACACATTATGGGAGTACAGTATAACCCTGTTAAACCAAACTTGAAGGGACCCTAGGAATTTGTTTTGAATAACCAATCAATGGTTTAACTGAGCTTTGGCTTTGACTTTGACTTGGCTTTGGCAAAAAAAGTGGGTGCATTATGAATGTAATATACAATGTATGTGGACACTTTGATTATTGTTTTTTTTATTTATATACAGTATAACCCCGTTAAACCAAGCTCGGTTAAACCAAATGATCGGTTAATCCTAACTTTTTTTGCCAACCCGCCAAAACACTACCATTTATCATATAAAAAAAAGTCTCAGATGAAGTTCGGTTTAACCGTATTGAAGTGGCCTGTGGCCCGACAGTTTTGTTTGGATTAACCGATAATTTGGATTAACCGACTTTGGCTTAACCAACTTTTTTATATGATAAATGGTCGTATTTTGCCACGCCGCAGAAAAATATAGAATAGAATGTTGGTTGGTTGTTGGAATTTTACATCCTGGCAACATCTAAGGTCATATCAGCTAAGATTCCTATTGAGTGTATGTTTGTTATTGTTTTACGTCCTAGCAACATCTAAGGTCATATCAGTAGGGGTACCGACTTGTCACAGTGTGCACTCTTGGCAACTTAATAGTGCTGCCCCACTGGGATACCAGACCACCAGCACCATAACCTGATATCCCACTCAGTCAGATTATCCTGACACTGAGCCAACCAGTCCTTGCCTTATCCTAATAACGACGAGCACCCGGCTAGAAAGCGACAAGTATCAATTCTGTCAGTCATTGGTTTGATTCGACCGAGAATTGAAGTCCCGATCTCCCACACGGGAGGCATGCGCTCTACCGATTCGGCCATCGCGCCCGGTTCCTGTATTTGTGCATATATATACATTAAAACCTCTCTAACCAAACCACCTCCACAGATCGACCACTCCCCCTATTACCATCACTTTATTTGGGTCCCAAATGATCGCCCACATACTACCATTGTGACAATACAAAAAAAAACACTCCCTAAACCGACCACCTCACTGATTGGACCATTTAAAGTCGGTCCAATGGTCGGTCGATTTAGAGAGGTTTTACTGTATATATACAGTAACACCTTTCTAAACGAACCACTCCCCTATATCGATCGCTTTATATGGGTCCCAACAATACCATTGTACCCATATTATAACTCCATAATCCGACCACCTCCCTAAATGGACCACTTAAAGTCGGTCCCAAGGTCGGTCGCTTTAGAGAGGTTTTACTGTGTATGAATGTGTGCATGCACTTTTCTATGTGTACATGTGCAGCAGTGTGCAGTGTGTAGCGTTGGCAATGTGCTTCACCCCCCCCCCCCCCCCCCCCCCCCCCTCACCTCAACATGGCCAGTGGCTGGGTGGTTACCAACTTACTATCCCGGAAGTGACGTAATCAACCCCCCCGCCATGTGGTACTAACAAACCGCATCACTTCGAACTACTACGCTCACCTCTAGTAATACACTCTTCTCATTGACTTACCCGTAAAATAATAACAGCTTATTGGGTGCTACTCACAACAGACGACATTTGAACCAAAACAAACAAAAAAGAAGCAAAAGCAGACGACAATCTTTAAATACTCCCTCCTCCACATGCGCACTGATCAGATCTGACGGGATGATACAGTGATGTAGGTCTCATGCGTGCATGGAACCAATCATGCAGTTTTACGTCCTGGAAACATCTAAGGTCATACCAGGACGGTCCAATCATGGAAAACCGCCACCAACTGAAAACCCTGTGTTTTATAAACAATTTACCGACGGATTCAACCAAACTAAACACCTTAAAGATCCTACTCACAGAAGAACCGGTCTCTTCCTATGGAATAATCATGATATGACCTTAGATGTTGTCAGGACGTAAAACTCCAAGAACCAACCAATCCTATGGAATAGTGTCGTGGGGCTGATTTAAATAAGAAATATCGTGGCTAGAGCAGGATTCGAACCCAGACCTCTTGCCATTTCGGGGCTAGCATGCTAACCATTACACTACCTGGGCTCCCTGATACGATCATCATATCCGCGCCTACATGATTACGTGGCTATTTCTATGAGAGGTCAGCGCAGACTAAAATAGCAACACATTGCAGACCATTTCTAATATACCACAATGCATGCTCTGAATCGGTGCTGGGGAGAAGGGGATGGGGAGGGGGGAGGGGGGGGAGGGAGGAGGGGAGGGGGAGGGGAAGGGGAGGGGGAGGGGAGGGGAGGGGCAGGGGATGGGCAGGGGATAGGCAGGGGCAGGGGCAGGGGAGGGGAGGGGGGGAGGGGAGGGGGGGGGGAGGGGGGAGCGGAGGGAGGGGATGGGCAGGGGCAGGGGAGGGGGAGGAGCATGGGGAGGGGGGAGAGGGAAGGGGGCAGGGGAGGGGCAGTGGAGGGGAAGGGAAGGGGAGGGGCATGAGGAGGGGCGGGGAGGGGCAGGGGATGGGCAGGGGAGGGGAAGGGGAGTGATGGGGGTAGGGGCATGGGAGGGGCAGGGGAAGGGGAGGGGCGGGGAGGGGCAGGGGTAGGGGAGAAGGAGGGGAGGGGAAAGGGAGGGGGAGGGGCAGAGGAGTTGGAGGGGGAGAGGCGGGACAGGGGGAGTTATTCAAAGGCATATTTGAGAATTGGTTTGTGGATAATTAGCAAAGTGGCCCGGTGGGAACTTGGTGACTATAAATAGCACTAAAGGTGGCGGCCATTTTAACGACTTGAGATGAAATACCGATCGTATTATACCGCGTGGGAAAATGAGATGATATCGACAACAATGGTGTCACCATAATGGTTTAATTTTAAATCATCGCAAAATGTGCACACGTTTTCTGTCTTTGTTGCCTGGCTAGTCATTTATTTGTTTCACAATTACTTTGTTTAAATGGTTTAATTTGTGAGTTAGATTTCACTGTCAGTTGACACAAGTCTAGCTACGTCAAAATTGCAGAAGAGATAGTTCCTGCTATCAAAGTATAATTTCACATGGATCTGGCCATTTCAGAATTTACTGTAAATTTCAATGCAGGCATGCGATTGACAAGACTGACAGAAGAAGAGGAAGACGAGGAGGAAGAAGAGGAAGAAAGGGATGAACAGCAAGAACAGGAAGACGAAGAGGGAGAGGAGGAAGAAGAGGTAGAAGAGGAAGAAGAGTGAGAAGATGAAGAAGAGGGAAAACAGGAAGAAGAGGGAGAAGAGAAAGGAGGGAAACAAGAGGAAGAAGAGAGAAGAGGAAGAAGAGGAAGAAGAGGAAGAAGAGGGCGAAGAGAAAGAGGAGGAAGTGGAGGAAGAGGAAGAAGAGGAAGAAGAGGAAGTGGAGGAAGAGGAAGAAGACGAAGAAGATGAAGAAGAGGAAGAAGAGGAAAAAGATGGAAGAAGATGGGAGAGGAGGGAAGAGGAAGAGGAGGGAGAAGAGGAAGAAGAGGAGGAAGTGGAGGAAGAGGATGAAGAGGTGGAAGAGTAAGAAGAGTAAGAGGAAGAAGTGGAGGAAGAGGGGGAAGAGGAAGAAGAGGAAGGACAATAACAAGAAGAATAGGAACAAAAGAAAATAACAACCAGAGGGACAAGAAGAACAAGAAAACGGGAAAAAGAAAAGAATGGCTTTGTGCCTGCTGATCCACCCCCGCCTCATCTCAACCAAACAAAAGTCTAAAACTGACAACTCCATTTTTACTCAGTTTGCACAAGAGCAGACGACATTTGGCGGAGCAGACGACACGGCACGACTTGGCGGGCACGCGGTGGGTGGGATGCCGTGCGCGCGTTACGTGCTGGTGTCGCCGCTAGTGGCCAACGACAGAACTATCATGGCACTCGCAACACCACACCTGTGTTTACCTGCCTGCCAACCGGTCGTAAACAGAAACTGCCAGATATATATATATATATATATATATATATACATATATATACATACGTATATATACATATACCTGTATATGTATATATATGTACACCAGGCTGCCCTCTATCGAAGATCTTCTGATCAAAAAGAATCTCCAGTGGACTGGACACCTCATGAGGATGTCATCAGATAATGATGATGAGGTATATGTATATATACACTTGGTGGGTATATGTATACATATATATGACATATATATGTATAGATAGACACTAGTTGGTTGGTGGAGTTTTATGTCCTGGCAACATCTAAGGTCATATCTGGATGGGTACCGATTTATGACAGTGCGCACTCATGGCAACTTTATACTTATAAGTTATAGCGCTGCCCCATTGGGAAATCAGGTCACCAGCACCATGACCCGATATCCCACTCAGTCACATTATCCTGATACTGCCGAACCAGTCTTTGCCCTTATCATAATAATGTTGAGCGCCTGACTAGGAGGCGATAAGTATACAATTTTACATCATTGGTTTGACTCGACCAGGGTTCAATCCCATGGGTTAAAATCCCACGATCTACCAAAACGGGAGACGGACACTCAACTCACCCTGTGCCTTCTTCATTTGCGTTACTCTCTCTCTGTCACTCTCTATACATATGTTTGTAAATTATATATATATATATATATATATATATATATATTCCCAGGGATGGGCACCCCCAGCTTGTATGGTGAGTGGGACATGCGGGTCATCCCATAATCCTCACCCTTGTGTACAAGCACTTCCCACTTATGCCATAACCAAGATCTTTATCGGGAGCAAGAACACTGGCCATTGCGATCAGTGTCCTGCTACTAACCTGTAGTCAAACCCAACTTTCAAAATAACAATATTGTACGCACCACACTCACTGTGTTGTCTTCTAACGCAGAAGAAAGTTCCATTATATGTACTAATGTATGGTATGCAGGTATTGCAATACCTCAGGGAGTTTGATGCCGGGAGTTGTAAACCACTGCCTTGTGGTACAGGTTCTTGACAGAACCGAAGGCTAAGGGAGCAAACCCTAAACAGAAAACCATGTCACTGTGGCAGCACCAAGGACAGTTGATGTATAGAACTCCCAACATTTCCCGACCAGCCACTGCAGGGACAAATAGTTTTATGCCTGTCTGGACATGTTCTTGCCCGTGTGAAACCTCTATTTGCTCTCCAAGAGAGTGCTGCTGGTAACTTGCAAAAGCCAGCAGCACTTCAACACTTTTGCAGGCAGCTTTCATGAAATATGGAGAGCTGCAGTCAAGTAATGAAAGCAGTCTTTGTCGCATCGCGACCGACAGCATGATGATGATGATGATGATGAATGTATTATGTGGATATAAATAATGGCAACCTCTTAATGTTTCTCTCTTAACTTCTGTGTTATTCACTGTTGAGCAAGCACTCTCTCCTCCCCGCTTCCGCTACACCATGAGCCAACTGTCACTCTGCTCACTTTCAAAACTATAAAATATATATGTGATGGATAATGAATTAAGCAAGTATAGAGACACATACCGGAATTATTATCATTATTGTTATACTCCGTAAGACCCAACACTGTATGGGTGACGCCACCTGCAGCCTCCTCCCCTGCACCAGATGTAGACCAGTGTCAGTCACACCGGAGGATATATGTATTTATATATGTATATACACATATATGTCTATACATAGATATTCAATTTAACTTTATATAAGTCATGTATATTTATATCTATATATTATATATGTGTGTGTGGGTGTATATTAATTTTAATTTCGTCTATTCTTCTAACGTTAATTGTAATTATCCCCAAACACATATTAGTACTTTGTCATTTCAATTATATATTTTTTTAATTCCAACTGTGGAACAATTCTTTGATACTGTGCACCATGGTAGTCATGATTAAATTGTCCCTCCTTTTTAAAATATTTTTTTCTTATACTTGAGGAATTTAAAATGGTGTGTGTGTGGGTGGTGGTGGATGGGTGGTATTAATTAATATACCGGGTTCTAGTTTGGTTCCCCGTGCGACCGCCAGAGGGCATTATAACTTAAAGTTGCATAGTCCGATGGTTTTGAGTTTCTGTCATTTTTCTGAGATAAATAAGTTAAATTGATTGTTACAATCTACCTTACCTTAGTCTGAAGTAACTTTTATTTTAGATGGTAAACTTTTGAGATATTTGAAGCACAGGCATGTAAAATTAGCTTTAACAAGCATGCCAAAACTTAGGTACAAGATTCACCCCGTACTGCTGCAGTAGGGGTGCAAACCAGCCTTATGTAAAAGCTGGCGAAAAAACGGGTCAAAGAATTGAGAGCCTAATTTTACAATCTAAGAAGCAACATTTATTCTTTACATATGTTTTATTATTTACCCGCTACTTTTGAGTTGAAAAATATAATATAATATATAGTTTAATAAGATTTAAAAGTGAAATCGACGGCGTTCTGCGGCCGCCATCTTGTCTTTTTGCATTCTCTCCCATTTCACCAACTCTGTGCCTATAGAAGTATCCATTTGATACTGGAGCCACATACTGGAGCCTCACTTCCATACTGGAGCCTCACTTTCATACTAACGCTATTTTCGCCCGTATTTATATAAGGCTGGTCTTCACCCGTGTACTACACCGGGTGAATCTTTTATCTAGCCAAAACTATGACACCATAGGCTTCAGCTGTGACTGGTTCTATTAAATTGACTTGGTATTCGCTTCTATATGGCAACAAATGTTTAATAAGTGCCTGAGTATCTAAGTTAGATATGTAGAATAAATTCAGGATAATTGTTTTGGTTTTCAAAATTTGATACTTCATCGGACTATGCAGCTTTAAGTGCGGGCTGGATGATGCCTAAAATGGTGGGACCAGTGTAGTTTAAGTGGGTAAAACTGCGTGGGTGGAGATCCCCCTATGGGCTGATTCACTAACTAATTGACACACCAACTTGCAAATTCCATCACAAGACACCCAATAATTTTGACTCCTGTGGGGTGTAAATACATTTTCATTTAAATAAAATGTTTTATTAAGAAAAAAAGAAGAAACGATTCCATTAGAACAAATGGACCTTCCATTGTCCACTGTATCGCTAACTGCGTAGTATATATAATTATTAGTTATTACAAGGGGATCATTTAGTGTAATATATGAAGCAGATCAAGTCAGGATACAACATATATCCTCCGGCACGACTGACAATGTCGGCCAGATGGAGGGTGGGGTGAGTGCAGGAGGCGCCACCGGTCAAGTGCATAGTCTTACGGAGAATAACAATGGTATGAAGTAATAATAATAAAATAGAATAATAGGAAATTCCCTTCGTATTTTTATACTCGCATAAGAAGTTATACACGACATATATAGAATATATATATATATATGGATAGTGATAAACTCTTTATCGCGTGTAATAAGCTCTGTAGTGGTCCTCCCCCCCCCCTCTGTTGAGGGTGGGGGGCAATATATGTAACAAATAATTCCCTTCCACACCTTTATACTCGCATAATAGGTTAGGCCTCATATATATGGGAATATCAGTAGAATCCTCTTTGATTGTATACAACTGTCAATAGGGGAAGGAGAAACAGGGGTATTGGGATGACGTCAGAGATAATGTGTATATATCACTTGATATATAGAGGTTTGATCGGTCAATTTATACCCCCCCCCCCCCCCCCCCCCCCCCCATGACAGCATCCCTATGTCAGGTCACTCCCCCCCCCCCCTCCCGGAAAATGGACCCTAGGCATGACACTGTTTTACAGCTGAAGCCAAACGACTGCTTTATATATGTATATATATATATATATATATGTATATATATATATATATACAGTAAAACCTATCTAAATCGACCGACCATGAGATCGGCTTTAAACGTTCCATTTAGGGAGGTGGTCGTTTTGGGAATTAGAATATCCTCACAACGGTATTTTTGGTACGTAAGTAAAGCGATCCATATAGGGGAGTGGTCGATCTGTGGAGGTGGTCGGTTAGGGAGGTTTTACTGTATATATATATAACAGTCAGTCAGTTAGCTTGGTTGGTTGTTGGAGCTTTATGTCCTGGCAACATCTAAGGTCATATCAGGATGGGTATCAACTTGTGACAGTGCACACTCATGGCGACTTTATAGCACTGCTCAACTGGGAGACCAGGCCACTGGGACCATGACCCAATATCCTACTCAGTCTTATTCTCCTGACACTGAGACAACCAATCCTTGCTCTATACTAATATTGTCGAGCACCTGGCTAGGAAGCGAGAAGTGTCAATTCCTAAGTCCTTGGTTTGACTCGACCAGGGTTCGAACCCATGGGTTCGAATCCCACGATCTACCAAAACTGGAGACGGATGTTCAACTCATTCGGCCCTCCTGTCTGGTCTGATCAGTTATCCCTGTGGGGCAAGAACACTGATTTGATGGCTACCATGACTGGAACCCTCACAACATATTGACATCCATCCAACCAGGCGCTCGGTATTATTAGAGTCTCAATGTCAGGAGAATGTGACTGAGTAGGATATTGGGTCATGGTCCCAGTGGCCTGGTCGCCCAGGTGAGCAGTGCTATAAAGTTGCCATGAGTGTGCACTGTCACAAGTTGATACCCATCATGATATGGCCTTAAATATTGCTAGGGGGTAAATCTCCAATAAATGAACCATAAACCAATCTGAGTGGTGGCTCAGGATGGAACTCACTGTCACACCCAGACCCCTTTTGTTTTAAGTCGCAACAAAAAAGTTCCAACAAAAATCACCTGAACCAAGGTCGTGACCTAGTTGCACCAGAGAGCTAGCCAGGCCGGTGGGGGTCGCCCTCCTATTGTTGTTAGTAGAGACCCGGAGACGTTGAAACAAGTTATGACAAAATCAAATAGAGACAGGTGGCCTTCGTGGATTTGGCCAATATATGGGGGGGGGGGGGGGGGGGGGTGGGTTGGGGGCTGGAGTGAGCGTTGGCTTCGGCACCCTAACAATAAAAATCAATTTTAATGTTCTGGTGTACATCTGTGCCAAATGTCATGCTTGTAGACAAATCTGCACAATAATATCCCTGAGGGTCTGAACTACATGCCATAAGTAGGAGATACTGACGTTGCCTCAGTTTGGGTGGGATTAACCATTAATGTCACAGTGATCGGGGCAGCATGAAGGGAATGTGAGGGGGGAGGGGGGGTAGGGGGAAGGAGGAGGGGAGGGGGGAGGGGGGAGGGGGGGGGGGGGAGGGGGAGAGGGGAGAGGGGCGAAGGGGAAGAGGGGAGGAGAGGGGAGAGGGGAGAAGGGAGAGGGGAGAGGGGGGGGGGAGCGGGGATAAGGGTCAGAATCGTTGCGTTACCAGGGCAACGTGTGCGACGCCAAGGGTCGACGCCTGTGTTGGAAGGAAGTCAACATAGCACCATCTACACACACCCCCCCCCCACCCCCCACCCACCACCCCCCACCCCCCACCCCCCACCCCCCCCCACCCCCACCCCCACCCCACCCCCCCCCCACCCCCCACCCCCACTACCAGTACCAGTACCAGCTCTACCTCCACCATCACCCACCCACTACACTACCAGCATCACACACGTTCTACCATCACTACATATGCTTCCACATTATCTCATGCTTCTAACTAACTAACCCAAATCTATACCTGTAACTCCACATATTTAGCCCACCATCACCTTCACCACCAGCTTCATCATCACCAACATCCACCACCACCAGCAGCTCCATCACCCACCACCACCAGCTCCACCACCAGCTTCATCACCACAACATCCACCACCACCAGCTCCACCTCCACCAGCTCCATCACCACAACATCCACCACTACCACCTCCACCACCACCACCACCACCGTCACCACCACCACCGCCATCACCACCTCCACCATCACCTCCACCACCAGCTTCATCACCAGAACTTCCACTACCACCAGCTCCACCTCCACCAACTCCATCACCACAACCCCCACCACCACCACCACCACTGCCAACACCTCCACCAGCTCCATCACCACAACCTCCACCACCACCACCACCACCACCGTCACCACCACCACCTCCATCACCACCACCATCACCACCACCATCACCACCACCACACCACCACCACCATCACCACCACCATCACCAGGTATGACGCAGCCAACGGCACAATTTGTATCACCTGGCAAGCCGATCTCACCCACACCCACCCCACCCCCCAGCCCCACACCTCCACCATTCCCATCCCCATCTGGCCACAACTCCTAAATCTGCACTAAAACCATCCGTCGCCAACTCTTCAAGCCGCATTGAGCAGACGACACAAACACAGACGCCTGCATCTGGTGGTATCCATGACAACCCTCCCTATTTGACATGGCGGTAATTCATTATAGCCCCCCCCCCCCCATCCCCGCCATTTCTAGCCTCATGCATATGTCGTGGGGGTTGATGAAAATGGGAAATATTGCGCCTAGAGCGTAAATCGAACCCACATCTCTTTCATTCCAGGCTAGTGTGCCAACCAATCCACCACCTAGGCTTCCTGATGTCACCACCCTACCCACGCCTACCTGTCTATGTGGCACCTTGCCTGAGAGGTCAGTGCAGACTGCTACACATACAATGGGAATGCGCAGTGAATGTGTATACCGGATGTGTCCTCTTTGTGCGACGCCCCCTCCCTCCCCCTAAACTCCTTCCTCCCCCCTCTCCCCTTCTCCCTTCCCTCCCTCTCCCACTTCCCCCCCCCCTCCCCCCCGCCTCCTGGCACCTTTCCAACTCGCTTCCGGTAGCGAAACAGACAGGTCCAACTTACGTTACACTCATAATAGAGAATGTTTTCCGAATTATGAGTGTACCCCCACACACCCAGACGACTGTGTACGACGTCACCATGGCAACGGGCCACATACCATCGTTACTCGTCACCTGATTTCCAATGTGTATTGCTTACATAAATATTCACCTCTGTCTGAAAGCTGCATAGTTCGATGAAGCAGCAAATTTTCAAAATCAAAACAATCACCTAGATTTGATTCTAGCATGATTGGAGCAGGACGGAGCTCAGGTGGTAGAGTGTCCACCGCTGAAGTTGATCACCCGATTCATCCTGCTTAGTGGACACATTTTCATTTTGGGCTATTTTCCATTCCAACCGGTGGTCCACAACTGGTTCTTCAAAGGCTGTGCTATTTGCTGTCCCGACTGTGGGAAAGTGCATATAAAAGACCCCTTGCTGCTTATCGGAAAGAGTAGCCTATGTGGGTGCAGCGGGTTTCCTCCAAAGAAATATGTCAGAATGACCATATGTTTGATGTTCAATAGCCAATGATATGAAAATCAATGTGCTCCAGAGGCGTCGTTAAATAAAACAACCTTTGGTTGTTGTTGTACTTACCGTTGTGAGCTGGGCGGGGCCCTCCAGCACGTACACCCGGCTGGAGTTGGCCGTGGAGGAGCGAGAGGCGTCGGCTAAGTCGGGCACGAGGGACGCCACGCCGCCATTGGACCCGGCCCTGGAGGAAGAGAAAATGCGGGGATCACTTTACGTCACTTCCAATTAAAAAAAAAAAAAAAGAAGGATTTTAACAATTTTATTTTAAAAATTATTTCTTTTAATTAAAAAGAAAATTCATCTAGACACATATTTTACCAGTGATGAGGCACTGGTCTTCCAGATGTTGGAGCAATCACATTTTGCTTGTACATTGTGATGAGGAAGTGGGATGTGTTGCTGCATTGTGTGCAGAAACATCCCAGTTTGAACATTAAAAATGATTGATTGATTGATTATTAGTGGTTTTAGAATGTGCTAGCACCAAAGGCCATATTCATGGCAAAAAGATAAAAGGTCAAATTTATTCAGTTTTTCTTTCGTTCTAGAAACTACCATTGTGTTAAAAAAATGGTGAAAGTGATATGAAAAAACATAGCGAACAACGGGTAAGCAGATACAAAAGGTGAAACCATCCAGCTGGTCTCAGGAATTCTAAACTTGTTCATGCGTTTGCAAAGAGGTCTCAGTATGTTATTTACGGTTTTTGTTAATTTTTGGTGGGAGGTAATACAATCTACACAATCAAGTAAAATGTGTTCGCGAGTCAGTGGGTGCGAGTCAGTGGGTGCTGAGACCCAGTATCAGGCATGGTGGCTTATACAGTAAAACCTCTCTAACCGACTACCTCCACGGATCGACCACTCCCCTATATTGATCGCTTTCTTTGGGTCCCAAACGATCGCGCATACACATTTACAATACCATTGTAACGATTTAAAAAACTTCCTAAGCCGACCACCTCCCTAAATGGACCATTTAAAGTTGGTATTATGGTCGGTCGATTTAGAGAGGTTTTACTGTATATTATTGTTATCATCCTGATTCTATCTACTGCCTCCTGTGCTCCCTTGACTGGTGGCGCCACCATCGGCGCTTGCCGGTGTTGCAGTTTCCGCGGCACACCAGTTTGCGAGGGACACATCCATTCAAATGCATTGTTAATGGCCGTGAGCAAATCTTCATACAGAAGAAGTGAAATATCTCTAAAACCACACCAACTAGAAACAAATCCCTTGGAACACATATAGAAAACATGTGTACCAAAGAGACTATATTATATTGATACGGGTAGGGTTCTGGATTTCTATTAATTTTGAATAAAACTTATGTTTTGCACTGCACGTACCGTCAAACTCAAGGTATTGTCATTGGTCGTGAGCAATCTGCATACAGAAAATACAGCAAAAGTGAAATATCTCTAAAACCACACCACCTAGAAACAAATCGCTTGGTACACATATAGAAAACATCTTTACCAAAAATATTATATTAAATTCATAAGGTTAGTGACGATGCTGTTCGATTTTGACGCATGCGCAGAAGCGATGTGTCCCTCGCAAACTGGTGTGCCGCGGAAACTGCAACACCGGCCTTACTGGACGCGCCAAACATTACTCGCGCAAGTGGAATCTTTCTGTGGGATGCATAGTCTTTCTTTTATCTTATATATATATATATATATATATATATATGTTATATATATTTCAGCCGTACAGTGAGTGAAAGCAACGGCCGCTGAGGCGTGGGCGAGCAGGTAGGGCGACATGTCCAGGTCATGAGGGGGGTTAAATGACCACGGAGGTGGTCATTTGCTGTCATTAGTGGGGGCGGGGAGGCAGTCTGGGCAGCAGCCACGACCACATGTCAATCACTCACCCCCTCCCAGGAGGCTCACCCTGTAACAGCCAATCAGAGGCCCCTCTCCCACTCTCTCCCTCAAGCCTCTGCTTCCCCCTACCTCTCCACTCTTCCACTGACACTCGTCAGCTGCACAATATCTTCTAAAACCCCACCCACCCACTACCTGCACTTGTCTCAATTAAAATAAACAAAAACGAGCCAAAAATAAAACAAAAAAACATTTAACATTAAAAAAACTTGTACCTAAGAAAATATGATTAGATGTGTATATCTTCATCTATGATTTATGACTATGTTAGAGATAAGGTGATCCGATCATATAACTACTCCATCACTACTTGATGACACTTCTCACCCTAATTGGTTGACAATTAATCATCACAAACCACTGTTTGATCTATGTCACTACCGTATTAACTTTCCCATTCATAAAAAAGCACTGTAGATATGTTGATGATCAATTTATCAATATTGCATAACTTCACGCTCATGTCAGACCTCGCCTGCGGGCAACCTCAACCGTGTACAACCTAAACCGAATACGCCGACGACAACGATTGTCTTGAGAATAAAGTTATGTTATTCCCACTCCTGCTTCTGCGTTCCTCCCTGCCCATACCAGTAATGACTAGTAGATGACCTAATGAGTAGGTGACCAGCCGATGACTTAGTGGATGGGGAGTAGATGAATCTTCCGGCTTATTAAACTCGTATAGTGGCTTATACAGCATATATTTATGTTATATAAATATAAATACCCAAAGCAGCCCCCAAAGCCACTGGAGGTGAGCCATTTCGTCAGCTGGTTGTCGACGGTGCCTGGAGGCAGAGCGGGGTGGTCCGCCTCCAGGATGCTGTCAGCACTGCGTCCCCTCCTCATCCTCCAATCAGGAGCCAGCAACCATCCATCCGGCGGGGCTAATCCAAACAATCCAACAGTGGCAGTGCAAGCCAAGCCAAGCCCCTCACCCACCTGCCCGGCTGCTCTCCATCAGTGATGCCGTCCTGATATGACCTTAGATGTTGCCAGGACGTAAAACTCCAACAACCAACTTTCAGGGATGAAATTTGCCTCTGACAAATTTTACCATACAATTTTTTTTGGTTAAAAACAGCAGAAATTTGACTGTCCAGAAAATGTTCCCAGCCTTCTCTTGGCAGGAGGACTAAAGCCTCAAAAGGGCTCTCCAGCTTGTCCAACTTTTTCAGGTTGAAATACCAGAAATCGGCTAAAACCCGGAGATGATGTTTCCTCCCGGTATGTTGACAGTGCTGGAATTAGGATGGTCAGTCAGTCAGCGATGGCGGTTGTTCCAAAGGGGGAGATTTTGCCATACAAAATGAAGAAAAAAAAGAGCGGAAATTTGACTGTCTGGTAAATTTTCCCACGCTTCTCTTGGCAGGAGGACTAAAGCCTAAAAAGGGCTGTCCAGCATGTCCAGCTTTTTCAGGTTGAAACCGCAGAAATTGGCTAAAACGTGGAGATGATGTTTCATCCCAGTATGTTGACAGTGCCGCGATTAGGATGGTCAGTCAGTCAGTTAGTCAGTCAGCGATGGCGGTGTTCCAAAGGGGAGAGATGCGGCAGACAGGCAAGCAGCACCCTATAGGCAGTGTGGACGAATTGTAATACCAATAGTTGTATGCACAGAGAATGCTGGCGTTTACTTGTGCGTAGAAACAAATAGAGAGGACCAATACAGCCACAGTCAGTCCTATCTATGTGTGTGACCCGCCTCTCAATGGGTGAATATGTAACCTTTCACTTGTTTTCATGCTCCAAATAATGTGATATGTATGATATATATAGCACAGCTCTCTCTCTACATATGTGTGTATGTATGAGGAGTATATATATCACGTGTTATTTATATGCGGAGAACACATGGTGAAAACGAGGCCAATGAGACGTGCAGACACATACATCCGCACATAGACACACACACGCACACAGACACGTCAACATACACACGCACACACCAACAGACACACTCACATACACACATCAACATACACGCACACACCAACAGAGACACAAATGCACATATACACACCAACAGATACATACATACATACAAACGCCAACAGACACAGACATACACACACCAACAAACACACACACTAACAAACACACCTACACACACCAACAAACACACACATACACACACCAACAGACACACACTCACACACACATACACACATCAACACCAACAAGCACATACACACACTAACATACACACACGCACACACCTACATACACACCAACACACACGCACATACAGACACCAACAGACAAACACACATATACATACACACACGAACCCACGCACATACACAAACCAACAGACACACACTCCCACACATACATACACACCAACAAACACAAGCAAATACACACACCAACAGACACACATGCACACACATACATACACACACCAACAAATGCATACATACGCACACCAACACACACCAGACCAGACGGGATGGCCAAATGAGTTGACCGTCCGTCTCCGGTTTTGGTAGATCGTGGGATTAGAACCCACGAGTTCTAATCCTGGTCGAGTTAAATCAATGACTTAACAATTTATATTTGTCGCTTCTTAACCAGGTGCTCGGCATTATTAGGGTAGGGAAAGGACTGGTTGGCTCAGTGTCAGGATAATGTGACTGAGTGGGATATCAGGTCATGGTGCTGGCACCCTGGTCTCCCAGTGCAGTGGGGCAACACTATAAAGTCCCTATGAGTCCCTATGAGTATGTACTGTCACAAGTCAGTACCTGTCCTGATATGACATTAGATGTTGCCAGGACGTAAATCTACAATAACCACCCAACCACGACTACCAGGTAGTATCCAGTACTAGGCGATGCGACAATATGCATAGAGTGTTTGTTTGTTTGTTAGGGTTTCATGTCCTAGCCACATCAATGGTCATATCAGGATGGGTACCGACATATGACTTAGCGCACTCTTGGTGATTTTATAGTGCTGCCCAACTGGGTAACTATGTCACTGGCACCATGAACCGATATCCCATCCAGTCACATTATCCTGACACTGCGCAAACCACTCCTTGCCCTATCCTATTAATGCCGAGTGCCAGGCTAAATGGCGACAACTATACATTTTGTAGGTCATTGATTTGACTCGGCCGGGAGTCCGAACCCGCGACCTTCCACACGGGAAGTCAGCACTCTTACCGATTCGGCCACCGCCTCCGGTATATGTACGTACACTCACCGAGGGCATATATATATATAAATATATATATATGTATGTATACATGTTTGTGATAGATAACGCATTATATATATGTGATGCATAGTACGGAAGAGAATTTCATATTATTATTCTGTATTTACTGATTAGGTGCCTTACACTGTGTTTGGCCGCTACCCTCACGTGACCGGTGGCGCCACCACCGGCACGAATCCGAACCGGGACACTCTACTGTGTCATTCGCGCCCGAGAATTTATAAAGGAAGAAGAAGATATACATAATTTTAAATATTTGTGTTCTTCTTCCGTTGCTAAGAAACCCTCGGTTGACTTCTCTCTTGCAGTTGGAATCGTCCGTGTCCGCGACCGGATATGAGCGTGACGTAACGCAATGACGTCATGAATCAGGTATGTCACTTCAGGACGAGACTACACTTTTATTCAAGGGAGTGGACAAGCAATGCTCACTGCCCTCCGTCTTCACTCCCCTAGCCTCCCCTGCCCTCCCCCCTCTTCCCTCCCCTGCCCTCCCTTCCAATCATTCCTCTCATGCACCTCTCCCCCCCTCCCCCTCCCCCTCCCCCCTCCTCTCCTCTCACTCGCGTCTCTCCCATTCCTTGCCCTTCTCTAGCATCCCCCCGCCCCCTCCCAGCCCTCCCCCCCCTCCCTACATATGCAATAGGTATATGTTGTGTGTATATGTGATGTATAACGCACCATACGAGTATAATGCAAGCGGATCATATACTGTATATATCTATTCCTCCTTGGCGCATTGGTGGTGCACTAATATAGCATAGCAGGACAGTGTTTGAGGGACAATATATTTGCAGGAAATCCTTCCTGGAATGATAATTAATTAATTAATCATTATTAATTACAAAATATATAATATCATTATTATTAAATTGATCGATTATTTAGATGAAGCCAGTTCAACTGATACTGCTATTAATCACCTGCACCTTTTGCATCTGTCAGTATTTTAACTTACTTCCACCATATGGTATTAAAACACCACGATGATAACTCATTGTGTACGGAAGGCTGGCAGCCACCCCCTACCACCCCACCCCCACCATCCCCCTTCCACCTCCACAGTAACCTCAGTGTCGACCGCATCGTGACGACCGCTTTTTGTGGTTTGTTGTTGGAGTTTTACATCCTGGCAACATCTTAGGTCATATCAGGACGGGTACCGACTTGTGACAGTGCGCACTCATGGTGACTTTATAGTGGTGTCCGACTGCGAAATCAGGCCGCAGGCACCATCACCCAATATCCCACTCAGCCACATTATCTATTCCTTGACCTATTATATACTATTAATGGTATCCAGGTATTGCAGGTATAGCAATACCTCAGGGTGTTTGACGCCCCTGCCCTGCAGAGTTGTAAACCACTGCCTTGTGGTACAGGTTCTTGACAGAACTGAAGGCTAAGGGAGCAAAACCTAAACAGAAAACCCTGTCACTGTGGCAGCATTAAGGGCGGTTGATGTATGGAACTCCCAACATCTCCCGACCAGCCACTGCAGGGACAAATAGCTTTGCGCCTGTCTTGACATGTTCTTGCCGGTGTGAAACCTCTATTTGCTCCCCGAGAGAGTGCCGCTGGTAACTTGCAAAAGCCAGCAGCACTTCAACACTTTTGCAGGCAGCTTTCATGAAACGAGAGCGGCAGTCAAGTAATGAAAGCAGTCTTTGTCGCATCGCGACCGACAGCATGATGATGATGATGACTATTAATGCCGAGCACCAGGCTAGGAAGTGATAAGTATCAATCTTGTAAGGCATTGGTTTGACTCGACCAGGAATCGAACTCCCGATCTCCCACACGCGAGTCCCGCGCTCTACCGATTCGCCCTCCTCGCCCGGTCCGGTGTGCGTTTAAAGTTTCATAGTCCGATGGTTTTTGAGTTTCTGTCACTTTCTAAGATAAATATATATTAAAGCTGCATAGTCTGATGAAAATATCAAATTTTCAAAACCAAAATACTTAGGTAGATTTTATTCTACATATCTAACTTAGATATTGATGTACTTATTAAACATTTGTTACTAAACAGAATGGAATACTGAGATTATTGAATAGAACCTGTTGCTGCAGAAACCTATGATGTCGGAATTTTTACATGCTTGCCAAAATTAATTTACCATCTTTGCACTTCAAATATCTCAAAAGGCAGCCACTTAAAATAAGAATTATTTCAAACTAGAGTACGGTAGATTACAACTAGTGTAGTGGTCTGCACTGACCTCTCAGGCAAGTAACCACCTAGACAGGTAGGCGTGGGTAGTATGGTAATATCAGGGAGCCTAGGTGGTGTAATGGTTAGCACACTGGCCCAGAATGCAAAGAGATGTGGGTTCGAGTCCCACTCTAGGCACAATATTTCCCATTTTCATCACCCCCACGACACTGGTTGCTGTGACAAGGATCCTGTACAAGCTATGCGCTGGATAGTTGTTGAACATACCTATGTATATGTATATGCAAGTGCATTGCCTGTGTATATGTAATTGTAAGCATTAAAATACTTACAATTCCATGGGGATGAGTGTAGTGGTTTGCACTGACCTCTCAGGCAAGTAACCACATAGACAGGTAGGCGTGGGTAGTATGGTGATAGCAGGGAACCTAGGTGGTGTAATGGTTAGCACACTGGCCCGGAATGCAAAGAGATGTGGGTTCGAGTCCCACTCTAGGCGCAATATTTCCCATTTTCATCACCCCCCCATGACAGTATTTATCTAAAAAAAATTCAGAAACTCAAAACCATCGGATTATGCAACTTTAAGTCCGTCGTTATAAACCCCCCTTAGTTCAGTTTGAGATAACTTTTCTTTACAATGACTAATTTAGGAGATATTTGAAGTGAAAACATGCAAAATAAATGTTGGCGTACATACGCACACCAACACACACCAGACCAGACGGGATGGCCAAATGAGTTAACCTTCAGCAGACCTGATTGCCGAATGAGTTCGAGCGTCCGTCTCCCGTCCTGGTAGATTGTGGGGTCGTGTGTTCGAACCGTGGTCGAGTCAAACCAATGACATACAAATTGATACTTGCTGCTTCCTAGCCTGGCGCTCGGCATTATTAGGATAGGGCAGGGACTGGTTAGCACAGTGTCAGGATAATGTGACTGAGTGGGATATCAGGTCATGGTGCTGGCATCCTGGTCTTCCAGTGGGGCAGCACTATAAAGTCGCCATGAGTGCGCACTGTCACAAGTCGGTACCCATCCTGATATGACCTTAGATGTCGCTAGGACATAAAACAACAACAAACATCAGCGGTAACAGGTTCCATTGAATTGACTCAGTATCTCCTTCTTTGTAGCAACAAATACTTAAATTAGCATACTCCTATGGTTTTGAATTTCTATAATTTTTCTGAGACAAACATATGAAATTGATTGTTACAGTGTACCTTACTTTAGTTTGAAGTAACTTTTATTTTAAATGGCCACCTTTAGGGATATTTGAAGTGCAAACATGCCAAATTAATTTTTGGCAAGCATTCCAAAACTCTGACACCATAGGTTTCTACAATAGCGCTAACGGGCTCTTTTAAATTGACTCAGTATTCCCGTAAGTATTGCTTAATAAGGGCATCAGTATCTAAGTTAGATACGTAGAATCAAATCTAGATAATTGTCTTGCCTTGGAAAAATGTGATGCTTCATCGGACTATGCAGCTTTAATAAATGTCTAAGTTGGATTTACAGATTTAAAACAAGATGGGTGTTTTGCTTTTAGCTGATTATGCAGCTTTAAGGTGTGTTTTATATAACAACGGAAGAGAAAAATGAATAAAACAGGTGCAGTCAATATTATACATAATCTTTTTTTTATTTGGTGTGTTTGTTTGTTTATTCTGCTCATAACGGTTTTTTTCCTCGAAGATTTATACTGACTATCATGGATAAGTCTGAATAGACTTGTTTTCACCATTAGACAGTTTGTCGATAAAAAGCCTGAGCCTACACTTTTACCGACCCAAGGGATTTTTAACCTCCCACACCACATAGACATGGTATGAGAGCAACCGGCCTTTGATGGTTCTGTAAGTTATACACAGCGGTAAGTGCATGCACTTGTTTTCGCTGCTGTGCGGTAGTGGTCATAATCCATATGGATTGATTTCCTTTAAGCTATGACCTATATTCCTCCCATTAGGTAAACTAACTAATGGCTGGCACACACCACCCGTCTGTGCGCACCCACCTACCGTTTACGATCTAAAACTGCCCGTTTCGCGCACAAAAATCGCTATGTGTGCGCTCCCCGCGCACACCTAGCGATTGCGATTCGCGCATAAAACCTCAGTTTTAGGGCTAAAACCGGCCGTTTACGATTGCGATTCGCGATTCGAAAAATGAATCGGCCCGTTTTCAGTTTTAAGCGGGTCGGGTCGGGTCGCGAGTTTTAGTGCGCGAATCGTAAACGGGAGGTGTGCGCCAGCCATTAGTTGTAGGTAGACAGGCTTTTTAGCTGCATTGCTAATTTTAATTTAATTTTGCTGTTTCGCAATGTCCTGGGTTGACAGGGCAACACATAGCGATGGATGGTAGAAGTGTTCGAATGATCAAACGTAATCAATTTGTTTTGCTTAAATTAAAGGTGTATAATTCAATGAAATATTAGAATTGTCCAATAAAGAAAAAACTCGATTTTATCATACATATCTACCCTAGATACTGGTGCACTTATTAAGCCGTGACCATGATCCTGTACAAGCTTTGTGTTGTGTATAGTTGTCAGTATAAAAATAGGAAAGTGTATACTTAAGGAGGCTCTAAGTTATAAATATTTAGGTACTACACTTGACCCTACAATGTCAGGAACCAGTCAATTAAATAGAATTACCAGAACATTGGCAGCCAAAATGAACACCTTCCGGAAAATAAGGCATTATATGAGCGAAGAGACTGCACTTCTATTGTACAAAACCACAATACTGCCCATCATTGATTATAATGACATAATATATAATATACTAACTAAAAAGCAGCAAGCAAAGCTCCAAACTATTCAAAATAGAGGTTTGCGCACAGTATTTAAAGGAAAAACACTACATACCATTGAGATGCACAATAAAGCTAAACTAGATGCCCTAAATATTCGCAGAGACAAGCACCTATTAGGCCTAATGTACCACCGCGCGAAATACCCATATTACATAGACACACCTACACAAGCCACACGTGCAGCACAAGCCACCCTCCTGAAAGTGCCACATGTTAAAACTAGTAAAATGAAAAAGTCACCAGTTGTTCTGGGGGGAGCACTCTGGAACCAACTACCAGCACGTGTCAGGAACAGTGATTGTTACAAAACTTTCAAGATAAACCTCCATGCACATTTAAATCAACCAGCCTAGGCCAAAGCAGATCAATGATACACTGGGTCGGTGTTGCCGTTCCTTTCCCTGTCCCCCCGCTCCCCCACCCCCAAACAAACACTGTAAACCCAACCAGTAGCGGCCAACTAGACCAAAAACTCATCTTCAATGGAATGAGCCTGGAAATGATTGTAGTTGGATCCTACTGAGGTACATGATTAATCAATATTAACGTACTTACTAACTCAATAGGCCCCACCTGAGATTACCATGAACGTAAGTTCAATCACAAAGGCCCACCCTACATCCCCCATCACCCTTTCAAAGAGTATGTTACTACTAGAAAGATAACCAGCTGTGCCCCACCCCCTACTAACGCCTACCATACTAGTCTAACTTAGTTACCTCCCCGCATGTGTTTCTATTTTTCTTATCTTGTTCTTTAACTATCACTCATGTAACGATGTTTTGCTTATTTTCCTGTAATTGTCTATTTGTATATTGTTGTAGATTTGTTTACTGTGTAGAGGCAATTGTGATTAGGGCTGGAAGACCAGTGCATTAGCACTGACAACATGTTATTCAGAGGAATAAAAACACTTGAACAAAAAAAAACAAAAAAAACCCTACCCTGTGTATGTTTGTAGGTGTTGTCTGTATGTATGTAATTGTAAGCATTAAAAGACTTACAATTCCAGGGGGACGAGTGTGGTAGTCTGCACTGACCTCTCAGACAAGGAGCTGCATAGACAGGTAGGCTTGGGTAGGGTGTTGATATCAGGGAGCCTAGGTGGTGTAATGGTTAGCATACTGGCCCAGAATGCAAAGAGATGTGGGTTCGAGTCCCGCTCTAGGCGCAATATTTCCCATTTTCATCACCCCAACAACACTTCTTAGACATAAAACAAACGGCTAATCTCAGTCTTGTACTGCATTTAATTTATGACTTAATGCTTGCCTCAAAGCTGCATAATCCGCCGAAACCATCAATATTTACAGAAGCCAAAAGAAACAAACTAACTTAGACTTGACCCTACATTTGCGTCAGAGATCCGGGTGCACTCATTAAACATCAACTACAGTTTGGTGCTCCTGCGCTGTGCTGCTTCGGTTTGAAAACTGGCAAAATAAGCCTATGTGAAACTTTTCAGTATACACACACTCTCAGGCAAGGAGACTCATAGACAGGTAGGCAGGGATAGGATGATTGCAGTAGGGAGCCTAGATAGTGTAGTGGTTAAGATGCTAGCCTGGGAATAGTATGGAAGGTGAGTCTGAATCGTGTAGTAGGTGAAATATTTCCCTTTTTGCAAAAACACCCCGTATGACACTGGGGCCATGACCAGGACCCTGTACAACCTGTGCACTGTACGGTTTCTGAACCTACCCTGTTTATGTATATGTAATTCTAAATGCACTGACCTATGTGTGTAAGCATTAAAGAACTTATGGAAGTCAACCAGTTAAAGACTTATGATGCTGTCACATTACGACACTTCTAGCCAATGCGCGTCGATGTATGTGATTTTTTTTGCACAACATCAGGATTCGTCAGGAAGCGTTACGCTTGCATTAGGCATGCATTGGTATTCGTTGATGGATGGCGACAGTCGACGAGGGTCGGCGGCGTGCGTCATCGCACATCAAAAGTTTTGTGCTTGCACAAAACTTTTGACGTGCGCCGACACGCGGGTGCCAACGTTATGGCTACGTTAGGGGCGCGTCGAGATACATTAGAGTCGCTGGAATAATGTTATCCATACACTAAGCAGACACTGCGCACGCATGAGGGTCATTCCCACAACTTGTGCCAAACTGTTGCTTTTTGTTGTTTTACATCCTAGCAACATCTAAGGTCATATCAAGATGGTGCGCCAAACTTTTACCACAACATCGGCTGCACGGTACCAATACGTTGCACTGACGCCGAAAGGTTTGACGTGTCTCGACGATTAAAAGTGATTTTGCGCATTGGCTGCGCGCCGGCAAGAAGCGTCGTAATGTGATAGCACCATGATCTCTAGGGGATGAGTGTAGTAATTTGTATTTACATTTCAGACAAGAAGCCACAAATACAGGTAGGCGTGGATAGGGTGATTGTATCAGGGAGCCAACATAGGCTAATGGTTAGGATGCTAGCCCTGGAATGATAAGAAGCGTGGGTTCGAATCCTGCACTAGGCGCAATATTTCCCACTTGGCTCACCCCCATGACATATATGTTTATAAATATATATAGCCCTCCTGTGTGACTGGTTGCCTCCGTTAGGGACGAGGAGAGCCGGTGGCGGCGCCACTGGTCACGTGCTATAGGTCGAGGAGGCATAATATATAATCATAAAATAATATATGTGATGTACAATGTATTATGTGAGTATAAAGATATGTAAGAGAATTGTTATTATATTGCTATACTCGGTAAGATTCAACACTGTACCAGTGGCGCCACCTTATTGAGAGATCTTTACATGTTGTACTAGTTAGCCCCTCTGTTCTCCAGTATAGGAGTCTTGATCATGTAATTAATTCCCAGTTACTGAGAGAAGTTACTGAGAGAAGTTGACATAGATACGGTTATTATATGAAGAGGAATAATTTGAAATGGTAAGAAACAGCACTGGACTCCAATTCACATGCATTAGTGAGTAATCAGGTTTATTATTGACCAGAAGTTATACATCGAGCATCATAGATATATGCGTACCCCACCACAATCAATATGAGATAAAGTTGTCTCCAGAAAGCCCTAGTCTTCCGCCCCCCCCCGCCCCCCCAATTAAACAGTAATAATAGATAATAAATACATCGGAGTGAGTAACGACACGTCTGACGGGTCCGAGCACTGGGCTCGAACCTCTTCCCGCCATCACAAACACACTGCCGTAGCCATGGACCATTTTGTAGCAATGGGAATCAACAGCCGACTCTCTCTCACCCGTGTGGATCCCTGCAGGCCCATGTAGGCGGCGAACCGTAGTATATGACTCGTGCCAGTCTCCGGCCCGCCAGGAACCACACTCGTTCAAAAGCTTGCCTACTTCATGTATATATATTTTTTAATCTTGTACTAACTTCGCCATGCAGGTTTGCCTTTTCAAATCCCAAACTGCGTCACACATCCTGCAGTTATTGCCTTCCTACCGTATCCTTATGGTAAAAACCGTCCAATGTGTATTCCTTGTCCACAACTATTCATTCAGTAAACTAATAGAAAGGTCAACACCCTCTAGGGGGGTATGCCAAACCACATACCACCCACCACCCACCACCCACCCCTGAAATAAATACTTTATTTGCGGTTTAAATGGAAGTCTCTTGAAATCAGCAATAAGCCGAAGAGAATGAAAAACAACAAGTGAACTTAATGTCTAAACAGGCGGAACTAGAACACTATTATTTTTTGGCGTTTAAGGCATTTGTAAAATTGGTTCCTGGTATTCCCGCAGTGGGTGGTGGCGCCACCTGTGGTTCACCACCACTCAGAGGGCATATATGTAGGATATGACAGTGGGGTGCAGGCACTTCCAGCTGAGATTCCATTAAGATTCCATTAACGCATATTGTATAACATGTGATGTGTAGTTTGCGTAAAGTTAAGATTACATTAATGGATAGTGGGACATGTGATGTATGGTTTGTGTAATGCTAAGATTACATTAATGCATAGTGCGACTTGTGAGGTGTCATTTGTGTAAAGTTAGGATTACATTAACGCATAGTGTGACATGTGATGTGCGGCTTGTGTAAAGTTAGGATTATATTAACACGTAGTGTGACATTTGATGTGCGGCTTGTGTAAAGTAAAGATTACATTAACACATATTGTGACATGTGATGTGTGGCTTGTGTAAAGTTAAGATTACATTAACGCATAGTGACATGGGATGTGTGGTTTCTGTAAAGTCAAGATTACATTAACATAGTGTGACATGTGTGATGTGCAGCTTGTGTCAAGTTAAGATTACATTAACACATAGTGCAACATGTGAGGTGTTGTTTGTGTAAAGTTAAGATTACATTAACACATAGTGTGACATGTGATGGTCGGCTTGTGTAAAGTTAAGATTACATGAACACATAAGTGTGACATTTGATGTGTGGCTTGTGTAAGGTTAAGATTACACTAACACATAGTGTGACATGTGAGGTGTTGTTTGTGTAAAGTTAAGATTACATTAATGCATAGTGTGACATGTGATATGTGGCTTGTGTAAAGTTAAGATTGCAGTAAAGCATAATTGTGACATTTGATGTGTGGCTTGTGTAAGGTTAAGATTACACTAACACATAGTGTGACATGTGAGGTGTTGTTTGTGTAAAGTTAAGATTACATTAATGCATAGTGTGACATGTGATATGTGGCTTGTGTAAAGTTAAGATTGCAGTAAAGCATAATTGTGACATTTGATGTGTGGCTTGTGTAAGGTTAAGATTACACTAACACATAGTGTGACATGTGAGGTGTTGTTTGTGTAAAGTTAAGATTACATTAATGCATAGTGTGACATGTGATATGTGGCTTGTGTAAAGTTAAGATTGCAGTAAAGCATAATTGTGACATTTGATGTGTGGCGTGTGTAAGGTTAAGATTACACTAACACATAGTGTGACATGTGAGGTGTTGTTTGTGTAAAGTTAAGATTACATTAATGCATAGTGTGACATGTGATGTGCGGCTTGTGTAAAGTTAAGATTACATTAACGCATAAGTGTGACATTTGATGTGTGGCTTGTGTAAGGTTAAGATTCCGTAACCACATAGTGTGACATGGCTATTTCGATAAGCCTGATGCATGTCCTATATCACACATTCCACATGAGGAATTAATGGAACCTCACATTTACAGCCCCGTCCACTGCCCTCCACGGCCCGGATATACACACTCAGATCTGTGGAGGGGAAACTTAGTACAAACACGCCCCATTGCGGTTTTAATATAAATATTTAAAAAAGAAATTTAATAGGGCAAGTGCATACATATTACACACGCATGGAATACTCCAGAATATATTCCTCTGAAAAAAGGTCATACTGGGAAGTGCTTCAGATATATTTGAAATGAATCATTTTATTACCGGGTTGTTATGCATTTATTTAGATTATCACGTGACTAGCCAAATGCACGGGGAACATAAGCCATGTTTACACGGGGAATTGTGAAACGTTCTAGACAAGGCGATTTTATAGCGTTTTTGAGGTCCGTTTACACAGACAGAGTTTAAAAAGTGTTTTGGCGCCGGGAACCAGCAGCCTGTGGTGCGCCTGTAGCCGGTGAGCACTGCTATGTGTTTAGTTTACACTCGTCGATTCGACTCAGATGTAGCTGCTACGATAATATCGCTTGGAATTTAAGGTTAATTTAATTAAATTTAATTATTTGAGTATGAAATTCTGTTAAATATGATCGCATTCAGTAGATTTCGGCCTAATCGGGCCCTAACACTGCCGGGAACCAGCTGAAACGCTTCATCTATACTACCTCGCGAGGTGGTCTAGATGAAACGTTTCATATGAAGCGATTCAGCCCTAAAACGCCACAGAACCGTGTCTACACGCCAAATGTGAGTCGATCTAGGCAAGTGGGTTCATATGAAACGTTTTAAATCGCCCGTGTAAACGGGGCTATAGAGGGTAGAATTACAGTCGCATAGTCAGATGGTTTGGGGTTTCTGTCATTTCTCTGAGATAAACATATTAATTTGATTGTTATAATCTACCGTACTTGAGCCTGGTGTAATTTTGATTTAAAATGGCAAACATTTGAGATATTTGAAATGTAAAGATGTAAATTTAGCTTCGGCAAACATGACAAGACCCTGACACCATAGTTCTACGGTAACATGTTCTATTAAATTGACTCTGTATTCCCTTCTATGTGGCAACAAATGATTAGTGCAACATTATCTAAGTTAGATATGTAGACTCAAATATATATAATTGTTTTGGTTTTGAAAATTTGATGCTTCAACGGACTATGCAGCTTGATAAGACAATTGTACACCTGGTATTTTAATCTGAAATAAAATGTTGAAATAACAACATATGGAAGAATATGATTAAATCCACGAGCCTGGACTATCACACCACTTGCCGCCTCCGATGGTGTTGAATTAAGAGGATATGACGAGGGCTGGCGTGTTCAGTGACAGTGATATATCACACCGTAGTCACATAAACCTATGGCCAGAAGACAGTGCAATGGGGTTTAAAACAAAATTCAGCAGAATAAACTTAAAAGAAAAGCATCTCAGTGGGGCAACACTATAATTATAAAGCCATCAGGAAATGTAGGAATGTCATAGGCTACTGGTATATGTTGATAAGCTGTAATACTACAATCATGCACTCCCTGCTATGGCCTTTGATGTTGATAGGATGTAAAACCCCACCCACTCACTTTAATGACCTTCAATGTTGATAAGACAAACCCCAATCATTCACTGTTATGTCCATTGATGTTGACAAGACATACAACCCCAATCATTCACTGCTATGACATATGAAGTTACTAAGATATAAAACCCCAATCACTCACTCTATGCCCTTCAATGTTGATAAGACATAAACCCCAATCACTCAATGTTATGTCCTTTACTGTTCATGAGACATAAAACACCAATCACTCACTATTATGACCTTCAATGTTGATGAGATGTGATACCCCAATCACCTTTTGGTGTGTATACCCTTCGATGTTGCTAAGATGTAAAACAGCAATCATTCACTACTAATACTATGACCTTTGATGTTGATAAGACATAAAACCACAATCACTCACAGTTATGCCCTTTGATGTTGATAAGCACCAATCACTCAATGCTATAAGTATAACCTTCGATGTTGCTAAGATGTAAAACACCAATCATTCACTACTAATACTATGACCTTTGATGTTGATAAGACATAAAACCCCAATCACTCACAGTTATGCCCTTTGATGTTGATAAGCACCAATCACTCAATGCTATAAGTATAACCTTAGATGTTGCTAAGATGTAAAACACCAATCATTCACTACTAATACTATGACCTTTGATGTTGATAAGACATAAAACCCCAATCACTCACTGTTATGCCCTTTGATGTTGATAAGCACCAATCACTCAATGCTATAAGAATAACCTTAGATGTTGCTAAGATGTAAAACACCAATCATTCACTACTAATACTATGACCTTTGATGTTGATAAGACATAAAACCCCAATCACTCACAGTTATGCCCTTTGATGTTGATAAGCACCAATCACTCAATGCTATAAGTATAGCCTTAGATGTTGCTAAGATGTAAAACACCAATCATTCACTACTAATACTATGACCTTTGATGTTGATAAGACATAAAACCCCAATCACTCACTGTTATGCCCTTTGGTGTTGATAAGCACCAATCACTCAATGCTATAAGTATAACCTTAGATGTTGCTAAGAAGTAAGATGTAATGCCCCAGTCACGCACACACTGCTATGACCTTCGGTGTTGCTAAGGCGTCAAACCCCACCTAGTGACTACTGCGCAATGTGATGGGCGTTTGTTCTGCGGTTCATCCTGCTCCGGGTTTGTTCACACCTTGCCGTTTGTCGATCCCGGCCAAACAAAGCCTCCCCCCCCCCCCCACACACACACAACCACCCACCCACCCACCCCACCCCTCACTCCCGCCCAAACCACGCAACACGAGATGTCAAAGTAACACAGGCGGCCTCTGAACCGGAAGGGCGTCATGCAAGGGGGAGAGTGGGGGGGGGGGCGGTTGAGATTGCACATTCTGCACCGACTAAAATCTTAGTATGCATATATATAATATATATAAATTGTATATATATATATTGATATATATATTGATATATATATATATATATAATTATTTCCTACAAGATGGAAGGAAAGAGAAACAAGGTAATGGGATGGAAAACTGTATTCTCTGGCAAGAGGTAAGTGCCCTCTGTCGATAAACAAAAATTTGTAAGCGAGTGGTACAGGCAAGAGGCTGAAACGTGACAGCTGAATAGGCCAGGTGGCAGCACCAGGCAAGCCAGGGAGCCTGACCACTCCGCCTGAGTTGTTAAGTGTCAGTAGTTGCGAAGTGTCCAGACATGGTGCAACCCGAGGCACCATTTAGGGGATAATCAGTTTACGGATAATTATACTTGTATACTGCTTATACAGCACATAGCACGTATATATATATATATATATATATATATATATATATATATATATAACATGCATATGTATATATATATATATATATATACATATATAGAATAAAGTTTTACAAAAATTAATGTTTTTTAACCGTTTTCAACGGATGATATATAGACATATATATACCAATATATATATATATAAATATATATAGTCATGCCTATATCTATATAACAGTGGATATCAATATATACATATAAATATCGATATATATATATTATATAGGCATATATCCATAGATGTGGATGTGTATATATGTAGGAATATGTAGGGATTCATTTATATAATATATATATATAATCATATCCTCGCCATGAATATGTCCATAGATGCCGACATGGTGTAAAACCTCCAAGTCACTCACTATATATATCTATCTAGATATATATATATATAGATATATCTAGATATATATATCTAGATATATACACATATATATATATATTTGTAGATATACGTAAATATAAAATATATATATATATATAGATAAATATTGGTAAGCATACGTACATAAATCTGTTGATATATATAAATATATATATAAGATATATGAAGATATATATATATATATATATATATATTTATATCTTCATTGTCCATGGCCCCCAAAACCTCGAATTCGGCGGCGGTAATTTTCTAGTGAACCCCGCCCATAAACTGTGGACTGAGTTCTATCTCTCCCCTCACACACAACACCCTCCCACCATCCACCGCAACCCCCTCCCACCCACCCTCCCATCCACTCCCACCCATATGCATTCTGGGATCAGAGGTGAACGTCGTCTCACGCGATGGTTCTGTCCTTTTCCCATGACTACTTACGACCGCCAGCCAGCAGTGATGATACGCTGAGAGAGCTGTGATGTAGGGAGCGGGGCGGGGGCGAGGCGGGGCAGGGCGGGAGCGTGTTTACGTGCACACGACCCGAACAGGTTAGGGCAAGGACTGGTTGCACAGTGTCAGGATAATGTGACTATGTGGGACATCAGGTCATGGTACCGGCAGCCCGGTCTCCCAGTGAGGCAGCTCCTCGATTACCTTTTTGCCCCCCCCCCCCCATTACCCCGCTGCGCTGCCCCACCTGCATCCCCTCTTGCCCCCTCTCTGATTTCTCTGACCACTACCCACCAGAAGCCAACTCCTGGCCGCATGCGACCGCTTTTGGGAGTGCCCATACAGTGCTGCAGATTTGCAGCTTGCAGCACACCAACGCGACTGAAAACTCCCCAAAAAACAAAAACAACAACGACCCGAACACAGGCCGGACTGTAGTCGCACCTGGATCGGTGGGGAGGTGGGCGATAATGGGGCGATTAGCGGGACCCCTGGTGGTGACTGGTGAAACTGACCGGAAGTGAGTTGACTGACTAGTGACTGCCGCGGCCGGATGTGTCAGTGCGTTAGAACTGCGCGGCGCATGCGTGTTTTTTAGCACCGCGCTGAGGTTAAGAGTTTGCGCTAATCCTGAAATTATATTTGTCAAGAGCCCTCGTTGTGAGTGATTGGAGGTTTTACTGTCTGAGGGTTTTATGGCCGGGGTTCATATCAGGACAGGCAGGTAGCTGACTTAATTAGGACAGCGCACGCTCCTGGCGGCTTTATAGTGTTGTATGTTCCGAGTTCCACTGGACCCTCAGGAAGGATTGAAGCCCCGTCCTGATATGACCTTAGATGCTGCTAGGACGTAAAACAACAACAAACCAACAAACAAACAAGGATTGAAGCAGTGACCGAAACCAGTGGTCCACAACTTGTTCATTAAAGGCTGTGGTATGTGCTGTCCTGTCTGTGGGAAAGTGCATATAAAATACCCCTTGTTGCTTATCGGAAAGAGTAGCCTATATGGCGACAGCGGGTTTTCTCTGAAGAAATGTCAGAATGACCATATGTTTGACGTCCAATAGTCGATGAAAAAAAATCAATGTGCTTTAGAGGCGTCGTTAAATAAAACAAATTTGTTATGGTTCCCCACCCACCTACCCCTGAAAAAATCAACCAACAACAATCCCCCCCTAAAGAGAAAGAGCGCAACAACATCAACAACAGCAAAAACAACAACAAGCCCACACCGATCCCCTCACCTATGACTACTTACTGTGGTTTTGGCGGAGGTATCGTCAACAGATAGGTCTTATAAAGTTCCATGGCCAAACAACTCCTACAGCTAAAACGACGAATATCGCAGACAAATGGATGCCGCTGGTTGGTTGGTTGTTGGAGATTTACGTCCTGGCGACATCTAAGGTCATATCAGGACGGGGGATGCCACTGTGTTCAGTGCCACGGCCACTGTGTCTCACATACATCAGTGTGTGCGCGAGTGTGTGATTGTGTGTGTCACTGGTATGCGTTCCTATGTAATACTGTGTGTGTTAATGTGTGTCTGTTTGTCCCAGTATATGCCTCCTGTACGTTCTTGTATGTTCCTGGGTGTCTGTGTCTTCCTGTATGTGTATGTGTGTACCTGTGTGTATCTGTGTGTACATCTGTGTCTGCATGTATCTGCCTCCCGTTGTCAAGTTTGTGTGTCTGCGTGTCCCTGTGTGGGTTCCTATGTGTCTGTGTGTCCATGTATGTACTCCTATGTCCTTATGTGTATCAATATGTATGTGTAGCCGTGTGTTCGTGACTGTGTGTCTGTGTGACTGTGCCCCGTGTGTGTATATATCGCTCCCTGTTTATGTCTGTGAGTATGTATGTATGTATGTTGCTGTGTGGGTTCCTATGTGTCTGTGTGTCCCTTTTGCGTTCATGTGTGTATGTGTGTCCTTATGTTTATCTGTATGTATGTGTGTCCCTGTGTGTGTTACCATCTGTCTGCGTCTCTGTGTGCATTGCTGTGTGTGTCTGTCTGTGTGATTCTGTCTGGATGTGTGTCCCTGTGTGTGTTACCGTGTGTCTGTGTGTCTGTGTTTGCATTTCTGTGTGTGTCTGTCAGTGTGTATATGTCTGTATGTGTGTCGGTGTGTGCGTTCCTGTATGTCTACGTGTTCCTGTGGGTGTGTATATATGTGTGTCCGTGTGTGCTTTGCTGTGTACCTGTGTCTTTGCATTCCTGTGTGTGTCTGTCTGTGTGTATATGTCTGTATGTGTGTCCATGTGTGCGTTGCTGTGTACCTGTGTCTTTGTGTTCCTGTGTGTATCTGTATGTGTGTATATGTCTGTATGTGTGTCCGTTTATGTGTTGCTGTGTACCTGTGTCTGTGTGTTCCTGTGTGTCTGTATGTGTGTATATGTCTGTATGCGTGTCCGTGTGAGTGTTGCTGTGTACCTGTGTCTGTGTGTTCCTGTGTGTGTCTGTATGTGTGTATATGTCTGTATGTGTGTCCGTGTTGCTGTGTACCTGTGTCTGTGTGTTCCTGTGTGTGTCTGTATGTGTGTTCGTTTATGTGTTGCTGTGTACCTGTGTCTGTGTGTTCCTGTGTGTGTCTGTCTATGTGTATATATCTGTATGTGTATCCGTGTACGTGTTGCTGTGTAACTCTGTCTGTGTGTTCCTGTGTGTGTCTGTCTGTGTGTATATGTCTGTATGTGTGTCCGTTTACGTGTTGCTGTGTACCTGTGTCTGTGCGTTCCTGTGTGTGTCTGTCTGTGTGTATATGTCTGTATGTGTGTCCGTGTGCATGTTGCTGTGTACCTGTGTCTGTGTGTTCCTGTGTGTGTCTGTCTGTGTGTATATGTCTGTATGTGTTTCCATGTGTGTATTGCTGTGTACCTGTGTCTGTGCGTTCCTGTGTGTCTGTCTGTGTGTATATGTCTGTATGGTTGTCCGTGTGTGTGTTGCTGTGTACCTGTGTCTGTGTGTTCCTGTGTGTGTCTGTCTGTGTGTATATGTCTGTATGTGTGTCCGTGTGCGTGTTGCTGTGTACCTGTGTCTGTGTGTTCCTGTGTGTGTCTGTCTGTGTGTATATGACTGTATGTGTGTCCGTGTGCGTGTTGCTGTGTACCTGTGTCTGTGTGTTCCTGTGTGTGTCTGTGTGTGTATATATGTCTGTATGTGTGTCCATGTGCGTGTTGTTGCGTCCCTGTGTGTGTCTGTGTGTATATGTGTGTATGCGAGTCCGTGTGCATGTGGCTGTGTACCTGTGTCTGTGTGTTACAGTGTGTCTGTGTGTCCCCGTGTGTGTGTTGTAGATTGTGGCGAGCCACAATCACTTCCATGTCACTTCATTTACGCCAAATTCACGTATAAAAAGAAGCGCTCACCCGACGAGGGGAAGCTCGGGTTCTCACGGTCAGCGCACATCAGGGCACCGGGGCCGGGGGCCGGGGGCGGGGACGGGGGGAGAAGGGGTGCGGGGGATGGGGACGGGGAGCGACTCCGAGGTACCGGGAGAGCACCCGGCAGGTGAGGGCCGGGGTGTGGGGTAGGGCGTGACGCGGGGGGCGCGACACCGGGGCACCGGGAGAGAACCGGATAGGAGAGGGCGGTGACGTGGGGGGGGGGGGAGCGGGGGAGCGCAACCAGGGCTACAGGAGACCCGCAGGTGAGGGCGGGGGTATGGGGGTAGGGGGGGGGTAGGGGGGCGGGGGGCGCGACACCGGGGCTCCGGGAGAGCACCCAGCAGGTGGGGCGAGGCCGGAGGCGGGGGGCGGGGCGACAGGGGGGCGACACCTGGGCCCCCAGGTGGGGGCGCGGGACGGGGGGACCGGTAGAACACCGGGTAGGGTGGGAGAGGAGGCGGGGGAGCGGGAGCGCCGACACCGGGCACCGGAGAGCACCCGGCAGGTGGGGGCTGGGGTGGAGGGGCGGGGGTGGGGGAGCAACACCGGGGCACAGGGAGAGGGGAGGCGCCGGAGACGGACACCGGAAAGGCAGTGACTGAGTGCGACGGGTGCTGGGGAGGACGACAAACGAAAGGCCAACATTGGGAGGGAGGGTGGGGACACGGCAGGTCGGCAATGTGAGGGAGGAGAGGAAGGAGGAGGGAGGAGGAGGAGGGGTGGGACCAGGGTGGCACGCCGGAGGTCTACCCTGGGAGGGAGGGAGGGAGGGATGGAAGGGGGTAGAAAAGGAATGAATGAATGATGGATGGATGAATGAAGGAGAGCGGTGGGACAAGGGTGGGACAGGGGTGGGACAAGGGTGGGACAAGGGTGGGACAAGGGTGGGACAAGGGTGGAACACAGGAGGAGGGAACCAGTGGTCCACAACTGGTTCATCAAAGGCTGTGGGATATGCTGTCATGACTGTGGGAAAGTGCATATAAAAGACCCCTTGCTGCTTATCGGAAAGAGTAGCCTATGTGGCGGCAGTGGGATTCCTCCAAAGAAATATGTCAGAATTACCATATGTTTGAGGTCCAATAGCCGATGATAAAAATCAATGTGCTCTACAGGCATTATTAAATGAAAGAAACTTTCCTTTTGGACACGGGAGGAAGATTCTGGGAGAGCCCGGTGTACATTTTGCATCTTTAGTGAGGATGTGTCATTGCGCTAATTCATCATCATCATCATGCTGTCAGTCGCGATACGACAAAGACTGCTTTCATTACTTGACTGCCGCTCTCCATTTTGCTCTCTGCTGTGAGAGTGATGTCCATGAGTCGGTCTTAATGTCTCTCAGCTTCAGCTTTCTCTTGATGGTATCCTTGAACCGGAGATGAGGGCGCCCTCTCTTTCTGTACATTTCATGAAAGCTGCCTGCAAAAGTGTTGAAGTGCTGCTGGCTTTTGCAAGTTACCAGCGACACTCTCTCAGGGAGCAAATAGAGATTTCACACCGGCAAGAACATGTCAAGACAGGCGCAAAACGTCCCTGCAGTGGCTGGTCGGGAGATGTTGGGAGGTCCATACATCAACCACCCTTAATGCTGGCACAGTGACATTGTTTTCTGTTTAGGGTTTCCTCCCTTAGCCTTCGGTTCTGTCAAGAACCTGTACCAGAAGGCAGTGGTTTACAATTCTGCAGGGCAGGGGCGTCAAACTCCCTAATATATTAATGTAGATATTACTGTAGGAGGGGGCCGACACACCAATCACCTGCATAGATCCTGCTGGTGTCTATAGGTGGGGATCCATAAATGCAGGTGGCATCCTAAATCATAAAGGCGTTAATCTAGGTCAACCATATGTGTAATCAAGTAACCCTCTCCACCAGCACACATACACTGGCACACACAGATACACATATACACACACAGATACACACAGTAGATACACAGATACAGATATACTCATATAGACACAGATACACACATACACACAAATGCATACAAACACACACAGCAGACATATTTACATATATACACAGATACACAGACACACACACAGATACACACATATACACACAGACACACATATACACTCATATACACACATACACATACATATGCATACATACACACATATACACACAGATACACACATATACACACATATACACACAACAGACACCCACAGCAGACATATATATACACATTCAGATACACATTTACACACATATACACACAGACACACATATACACAGACACACACAAATACAAACATACATACAGTGCAGACACACACAGATACACGCACATCAGACACACATACACGAGCAGACAAACACACCAGACACACACAGATACAGACACACACAGCAGACACACGCATATACACACACATACACACACACTCACACAGCCCCCGGACACGCACGTGTACACATTTGACTTCTCCGACAAATAAATTTAAAATCAAATTGCAACAAATGAAAGCGTGGGAGAAGTGTTGGCCCATTGAGTAAATTCTGAACAAAAACAACAAAACAACAAATTAAAGTGTTAGTAAATTCGGGTCCTATCAAGACACTACATCAGCACGAAGCAAACACTTAGAAACTTAACATTCCCTCGACCCGAGATTCCCACGGCTGTCGATACAACAGCAATGTCGAACTAAGGTCGTCCGGAATTCACATTTTTATGACACCGTGCCTCACTTGTAGTGTCGTCTGCTTTAATCAGCGTTAACGTCTGCAGAAGTAACCAGGTGGCGCTAACCGGAAGTTGATATGACCTTGGGTGTTGACAGGACGTAAAACTCCAACAACCAGCCAACTAACTAGCTGATCAGCTAGTGAAACAGCAATTTTGTTCAGTGAATACACACTGAGCGTGTTTAGTGAATGCAGGTCTGAGCAGACGACATAGACCGGAAGTAGTCAATGCAGGCCTTGACACGGTTGGCTGGGTTTTGTGCGATCGGACTGACAACAACATATTGCTTTTTCAGAACTATACTTAAAGTTGCATAGTCCGATGGTTTTGAGGTTTGTCATTTTCTAAGACACATATATTATTATTACGTTGCTCCTTATAATCTGTCTTACTGTAGTTTGAAGTAACCTTTATTTTACAATGCTAACTTTTGAGATATTTGAAGTGCAAACATGCCAAATTAATTTTGGCAAGCACGGCAAAACTCTGACACCATAGGCTTCAGTAGTAATAGGTTCTATTAAATTGGCTTAATATTCCCTTCTATGTGGCGATGCATGCTTAATAAGTGCACCGGTACCTAAGTTGGAAATGTAGAATCAAATCTATGTCAGTGTTTTGGTTATGAAAATTTGATGCTTTCTTTAGACTAAACAACTTTAGATTGACTTTGTATGTCCTTCTATGGAGCAATACATATTAATAAGTACAGCAGTAGGTAGAATCAAATTTAGGTAAGTGTTTTGATTGACAAAATTGCATGCTTTCATCAGACTATGCAGCTTACTTTTTTTTAAATAGAGACAAGTGGATGAATGGGTGATAGTGGATCTGTGTGTGTGTGTGGTAGTGGGGTGAGGGGGTGGCGGCGGGAGAGGGGCTAAGAATGAGATTCAATTTGGGGAAATAGGAGGTTGAGCTGGGCAACCCCAGCACTGTACCTGCCTCGTCAGTGGGTGGGAAGATATATATAGATATATAGATATATCTATCTGCATACTATTTGTGTGAATAAGCTATTTAGATACCAGAATAACACCTATATATAATATATATATATATGCACACCTATTCTATATATACATACTGTAGTAGTCTGTACATGAGCTCTACTACCACGCAGTAGCAGCGGAGACTACGTCGTACACCAGCGCAGTATCACTACACTGCGCTAGGTGGCGGCAAGGGTAGCCACCAGGCAGACCCCAACTGGGCTGCCCTCTACTGCGGGTGGTTGACGCCCCCCGCCCCCCCCCCCCCCCCCCCCCCACACACACACACACCTATAGAGTTGATGTGGGATCTGGCGAGTCAGGGGGCGTGTCAGACAACTACTGATGCCGCGGAGAGCAGATGGTTCAATAAACCAAGTTGAAGCGTACTCTAATTGAATCTTGGTGTTCTTCCATGAGCAACCGTGTGAGTGAGAGTCGGAGGGCCGTGGGCCATTGCAATACCTATTCATATCTATCTATATCTATCTTCAGTAAAACCTCTCTAAATCGACCGACCATGGGACTGACTTTAAATGTTCGACTTAGGGAGGTGCTCAGTTTAAGGAGGTCTTTTTATCATTACAATGGTATTGTATGGGCGATCGTTTGGGACCCAAATAAAGCGATCGATATAGGGCAGTGGTAAATTTGTGGAGGTGGTCGGTTAGAGAGGGTTTACTGTATAATACATACCTATTTATATATATCTATATATATCTATATCTAAATAAACGATTTATTTGCCAGAATACACACTTTCATATAGATATATATATACACAAATATATATGCATACCTATTCTTTATATATATCTGGACCACCCTCAGGAGATAACAAACAGCTACAAACTATGTACAAGCCTATAAATGTAGAGTAGGCTAGTTCATACGTAGTAACAAAACCAAAAACTAAAACCAAAAAACTAATATACTATTCGTACCCACTACAAGGGTGATCAGAATATACCTATCAGAACACCTGATACCAACTAATCACCATATACCTACCTGCTACTGTGTGAGAAACAAAAACATCTTATCACCTCCTACTGTGTCATAAGATTAAACTGCTACTACAGCTGGCCAGCATTGAAAACAAGCCCGAGCACTCGAGCTTACATGCTATGGTCAGCATAAACACAGCATACATTTCATTTTATATATATATATATACCTATTCATATGTAACTATATCTATCTATATCCATCTATATCTATATACATTATTTATTCACCAGAATACACCCTTTTCTATATATATGCACATCTATTCTTTATATATATATACCTATTCATATCTACACATATCCATCTATTTCTATCTGTATCTATCTACATCTATCTATATCTATATAAACTAATTATATACCAGAATAGACACTTTTCTTTGAGGCCATCCAGACACTGGCCTTCCAGCCATAGGGACTACGTGACAGTCGGGCGTCCCATGCACTACGTACAGACAACGTATACTAAGACGGTAGGTTCCTGAATGGAAGGAACACTCCCAGACTCAACACACACCAAGAGGTCTACTTAACAGAATCTGACCAACTACAGCCATCTGCTGTCAACACACTGACAGCAGGTGACAGCTAGTGCCCGCAGACTACACTTTTAGTGGAGAAATATTGTATCCAGTGAAAAACACATTAATCTGACCAAATTAAACTCAGAGCAGACGACCTTGGAACAACAGCAGGTGATAATGTAAATTCGACCTTATTTGGCATTCTTTATGCATTTTTCTTCTTATTTATTTCTATAGTGAAAAGCTATATTTACCAGAACTGAAGTTTTCTGTCACACATCAGTCTGATATTAACTTAAAGGCTAGTTTTTTTCCCCTCAATTATTTTTTATTTGAAAGATTTATATTGGTAAAATCTTAAGTGTTCTTTGTCATATATCAATTGTGATTATTCTTTCTTTTATTAAATGTATTTATGAAAGGGTCCTCTCCTTCTTTTACTATTTCCATAGGACATCTTAATTTTCTTAAAGCCGAAGTATTCTGTCACATATTTCTTGGTATGAAGTTAGTGTTCACAAATTCTTTTTTAATATTAAAAGTGGGTTTTTTGTCTCATAATTGATTCATTTTCCTTACATACGTTGATTAAGAAGGGAACATTTAAATCACAACCGATAGACTAGATCGCCATTCCAGCCGCGCGATGCATTGTGGGATGCATAGAAGATAAACAACCCCCCGCGAAGCACATGGCTGATGCTAAGATACTGGATGCAGCTATGAAATGTGCTGGTTTCAGTTCATCGCAGCTCTTGTTTGAAACATAGAATACCAACTAAAAAAATATATATAATAAATTAAGATGTTAATCTTTGATCTAGCATTGCATTTACAGCAGCAATCTACTCAGCACATCTTATACCATCTGCATTTAGATTTAGACAAATCGGGGCACTCAGACTAGTGTTAGAGCCATAGCCAGAGTCAGTTTTACTTATTTTATTCATGTTTTGATTTATATCCTATGGTTAATAACATTTGTTGGGCTAGGAAATGGGTAGGGTTCACCAGACATTGGGTATATATGTCTTTGAAACAAGTTTTTATTGACATATTTGACATTTTAATATTTAGAACAAGAATTACTTATGTCTAATCAATGATGGTGATGTAAACAACAGCCTGTAAAGTGACTTAAATTGTATGTTTCTTAGCTCAACATGCTTAATTATGGAGAGTTGTGTCTTAAACATATTCATTATATTATTATCCTGCATGCATCCATCCATGTTTGTGCCAAATTGTTATGTATTTTGATTAATATTGAATAAAATCTAAGTTTTGCCCTATGCGTATTGGCAAACTCAACGGCCGAGCGCCTTTGTTTTTCTCTCGACACGATTTTCATTGCATGCACAGTCGGAATGGCAATCTCGTCTATTGCTCTTCCACATTCTACTGTTCGTGACTTATCGTAGACAGGCTAGGTAGCGACAAGTATCATTGTTGTAAGTCATTGGTTTGGCTTGCCACGAGAATTGAACTCCCGATCTCCCGCATGGGATGCCTGTGCTCTACCGATTCGGCCACCGTGTCCGGTGGATTGCAGGAGTTGACTGCGTATTTAAAACAACCCTGTTAGTTATTTATATTCTTTTGTGAGGGTGGATGGGTGGGGAGGTTTTCTCTCCTTTTTTTTACTGTCACAGCGAGAAGCCCTTGGGTGTGATAAGTGTACACTTGCAATGTGGATGTTAAAGTTGCATACTCCAATGGTTTTGAGTTCCTGCCACTTTTTGATATAACTGCATCAGGTTGATCATAACAATGGACTTCATGTTAATTTGATGTTATCTTCTATTATAAATGACAATCCTTGAAGATATTTGAATGGCGGACCTCCGACTTTTTAGTTCAAATTCCTGCCGTTCGCGTCGCCACTGAACGAGTGGGCCTATTCGGCACACTGTCACACTGCAAACTCAATGGCTATGAGCAATCTTCATACAGAAAAAGTGAAATATCGCTAAAACCACACCACTTAGAAACAAACTGCTTTTAACACATATAGAAAACATATTCAACGAATAGATTATATTAAATTTATAAGGTTAGGGTTCTGTATTTCAATTAATTTTGAACAAAATAGACGTTTTGCACTGCACGTACCGGCAAACTCAATGCATTGTCAATGGTGTGAGCAATCTTGAATTATATTCATACGGAAGAAGTGAAATATCTCTAAAACGACACCACCTAGAGACAAACCGCTTGGTACACATATAGAAAACATATTCAACGAATAGATTATATTAAATTTATAAGGTTAGGGTTCTGCATTTCTATTAATTTTGAATAAAATAAACGATTTACACTGCGCGTACCGGCAAACTCAAACCATTGTCAATGGCCGTTTAGGCCCACTAGTACCGACGCGCCACCAAGTGTCGGAAAAATTAACTACGCCACATGTCCCCCATTGCAAACATGCTAAATTAATTTTGGCACACACATAACAAATCTGATACCACAATCTTCAGTAGTAACAGGTTCTATTAAATTTGACTTGGTTGGTTGGTTTTACGACCTAGCAACATATAATGTCATATCAAGATGGGCCCCGACTGGTAACAATGTGAACTTATGGAGGTTTTATAGTGTTCCTCCACTGGAAGACCAGGCCGCCAGCACCATGATATGATATCCCACTCAGCCACATTATCCTGACACTGAACCAACCAATCCTTGCCCTATTATAACAATCCGAGCACCTAGCTAGGAAGCGACAAGTATAAATTCTTATGTCATTGGTTTGACTCGACCAGGATTCGAACACGTGGGTTCAAATCCCACGATCTACAAAAATGGGAGAATTTGACTTGGGTACTCCTTTCTATGTAGCAATAAATCCTTAAAGCTGCATAGACTGATGAAATATCAAATTTTCAAAAGCAAATCAATTATCTAGATTTGACTTTACATATCTAACTTAGATACTGTCGTGGGGGTGATGAGAATGGGAAATACCGTGCCTAGAGCGGGACTCGAACCCGCATCTCTTTGCATTCCGGGCCAGTGTGCTAACCATTACACCACCTAGGCTCCCTGATATCAACACACTCCCCACGCCTACCTGTCTATGTGGTTACTTGCCTGAGAGGTCAGTGCAGACCACTACACTCGTCCCCCTGGAATTGTAAGTCTTGTAATGCTTACAATTACATACATACAGGCAATGCACTAACACATACATACACAGGGTAGGTTCAACAACCATACAGCGCAAAGCTTGTACAGGATCCTGATCACGGCAACCAGTGTCGTGGGGGTGATGAAAATGGGAAATACTGTGCCTAGAGCGGGACTCGAACCCACATCTCTTTGCATTCCGGGCCAGTGTGCTAACCATTACACCACCTAGGCTCCCTGATATCAACACACTCCCCACGCCTACCTGTCTATGTGATTACTTGCCTGAGAGGTCAGTGCAGACCACTACAATACTGATGCATTTATTAAGCATTTGTTTCTGCGTAGAAGGCAATACTGAGTCAATTTAATAAAACCTGTTACTGCAGAAGTCTATGGTGTCAGAGTTTTGGCAAGCTTGCCAAAACTAATTTTCCATATTTGCACTCAAAATATCTCAAAGGTTTACCATTTAAAATAAAAGTAACTTTGAACTAATGTAAAGTAGATACTAGCGATCGATCTAATATATTTATGTCAATAAGAATACAGAAATTCAAAACTATCGGACTATTCAACTTTAATAAGTGTGTCAGTGTCTCAGTTGGATATCTAGGATCAAATCTAAACAAGCTGTTTTGGTTTTGACAATAACAAGATTTGATGGGATTATGCGGCTTTAATCAAAACGGCCAACATATGGCGAACAACAGGCATCACGTCAACTGTCAGTAATAGGGGAGTGCCTGCTAGCTTACAGGGAACTCAAACAACACACCTCTGAAGGTCATCGAAGGTCATTGAAGGTCATTGAAGGAGTGACAGTGACAGACGTATGGTGGATTCTTTTGATCTGTGGTTACCCTCTTGTTATTTTAACTTAGAAACACCACGCACGTTATCTACTTCGCAGAACCCTATTTACCCCCTCCCCCCACCCCCACCCCGACCTCCCACTTCCCTACCCCACAAGCAAAAAAGAACATTACTGAGACTTAAGTGCCTGTCACACTATGCCGGATTGAGCAACGGACAGAATTGTCTAGTCTGGTGGCGTTTGGGCATGATAAGTATCAAAATGTATTAAAATGTGTCAAAGTGTTGCGATATCAGGTCAAAGGCCGCCGGAAGAATGCACATGAAACGGACATGAAACGGACATGAACGGATAGGCAACGGACAAAACAAACTCAAACCGGACAAGAATCATAGACGTCAATCCGGCGGCATCCATTCCCAGTTTTGTGCATGTTCAAAACTTGTAATGGATCGGGCCGGATATCAACAAATATCAACGGATATGCAATGGACACAAACCAGACTTTGCTGGATATCAACAAACTTTGTTCGGTTTCTTTCCGTTCTCCCAATCCGATGATGTGTGACAGGGCCTTAACATTTGTCAGTGTACAGGAAAAGTGTGTGTGTGGTGTTGGGTGGGGGGGTGAGTGAGGGTGAGGGTGGGGGTGAGGGTGAGGGTGAACGGGAAGTCTTGTGTAATTTTCAATGACAAATTAGTAAGAATGTGAGGCACTCTAATTCATAATTGCCTGAATGAGTAGAAGATTCTATCATTTAAAAAGTAAAAAATAAAATGAAACCAAGATGAAATTGGCTTCCTCTGTGGAACTCCTGGCCGGCTGTCACACTACGACGTAGAGCCTTAGCGTATGCCGACGTATGTGATTTTCGACCAACACGCTCATACCTCGTCATACGGTATGTATACGTTGGGCGTACGTCGGGTACATTCATGGTATGTCGTTATATGTCGTCTTATGTTGCCATGCGGTGAGGCTCTGAAAAGAAATTGTGCATGCTCAAAATGTCCAATGTGTGCCGACGTGTGGTTCGTACGTTGAACATATGCTGTGTGTGCATTCATGATACATCGGCGTACATTGGGAGTATGTTAGAGATACGTTGGAATATGTTGCTGCACATTAGCTGTAAATTCAGCCGGTGGGAACGTGCAGTCCGGGTACTGCCAATGGATGCATTACGTACTCCTAACTTACTTCGAATGTATGCCTGCTGTATCTGCAGCATACTTAATGGATACGCCATACTTCTAGCAATGGAGTAATGTATGTAACGTTGGTCAGTGTACCTTGAGCATATGTGAGCATTTTGCGAACATGTTGCGAATGTTTTGCGAAAGTTTTGCGAGGCACATAAACGCTCTCATATGCTAGCAATAGGTCAGAGATACATTCTGCATACGCTATGTATGTTGTGTGTATGTTGTGTGTATGTTGTGTGAATGTTGTGTGTATGTTGTGTGTACGCCCATTTTTATCCCTCGCCACTGAAAAGTTTGACGAATGCCGACGTACTGGCAATTTTTTTAATGTTGAGCACGCCCTGACGCCGTACGTCATAGTGTGACAGGGCCTTTACCAAAGAGATACATGTTTCTTTGCCTGGTGCTCAGCATTTCTGGAATATCTGTCAATTTGGATTTCCATCGCTGTGTATAACTTATAGCGTCATCATACCATGTCTCATACCAGGATCCTCATACCAGTTGCGCTCATACTTATCCATGATAGGCAGTATACATCTTCAATAATAAACACAATATATATATAGTCGATATATGAGACATGAATCTTTTAACAGGTTTTAACCAGGCTGTACATTTGTCAAGTCTATCCTTAGGGTGGTCCGTGCCATTTCAGATTTTCATGTATGTTTCAGTGTAAACACATCAATGTGATTAACAATTTTCTTTTCAGGAAACAAAAGTGAAACAATGAATGCGACTACCTTTTTGCCATGATTATGGCCTTTGCTGCCAAGATGGCGTCAATCCATGAACTATTAATCAATTTCCCAGTGAGGGTGCGTTATTAAGCCTACATTGCTAGAAGAGATCAAAAGCTTGTTGGTTCCGCTTCAGAATAATCCGACTGAGTGGGATATTAATGTTGGTGGAACGTAGGAACAATATCATGGTTCAGGTGATGCTGCATTCCAGTGGGACAACACTCCACTATACAACCACTCATTAATGTTGATATGACGTTAAACCCCCAACTATACCCCATTTTACTACCGCGCTCACTTTGTTTTGGACAGCAGACACGCGCCGCGACAATATAACTATGAAGTTTCCCCACCCACGCACCCATCCACCCTCACTCACTCACCCTCACCCACCCACCCACTCTCACCCAGCCCGACTCCCCGCAACAACAACAAAATCCAACAACATTCAAAACAAGAACACATTGTTCTCCGATTCCTCACGTGGTTGTTTTTGTGGGGAACGCCCTCCCTCTCCCTTTCTCCCCTCCTCCCTCCGTCACGTGGTTGTTTTTGTGAAGGACGCCCTCCCTCTCCCTTTCTCCCCTCCTCCACCGTCACGTGGTTACTTTTGTGAGGAACGCCCTCCCTCTCCATTTCTCCCCTCCTCCCCACGTCACGTGGCTGTTTTTGTGAGGAACGCCCTCCCTCTCCCTTTCTCCCCTTCGCCCCACGTCAATTGGTTGTTTTTGTTGGGACCGCCCTCCCTTTCCCTTCTTCCCGCCCCCCACCCCCAAAAAAACAACAACAAAAAAACAAGATGTACGCCACGTGTGCGCCATTGGAGGTGTCATCATGAAGGAAAAGAGATAATACAAGTTTACATTTTGCGCGTCCGTTCTTTCCCTGCCCATTCTGCCTTGGCCGGATGACGCGAATTTTGGCGCGGCAGTGGAAGGGCCGGGGACCGGGAGCTGGGAATCGGGGCGCTGCGAACCGGGGTCCGGGGGCCGGGGGCCGGGGGCCAGGGGCCGGGGGCCGGGGGCCGGGGGCCGGGGTCCGGGGTCCGGGGTCGGGTCCGGGGTCCGGGGTGGGTCGGGGTCCGGGGTGGCGGGGCCGGGGCCGGGGGGGGCGGGGCCGGGGGCCGGGGGCCGGGGCGGGGCCGGAGGCCGGGGGCCGGGGGCCGGGGGCCGGGGGCGGTGGGCCGGGGACCGGAGGCCCAGGGCAGGGCGCCGGGGGCCCAGGGCAGGGGGGCCGGGGCTGAGGGCCGGGGCCGGGGAAGGGGGCCGGGGTCGGGGAAGGGGGGGGGGACGGGGAGGCAGTAGGGGGACGGGGCTGGGGGCCGGAAAAGGTCGGTGCTAGTGGCCTGGTCTCCTAGTGGGGCAGCATTATCAAGTCGCCATGAGTACACACTGTCACCAGTCGGCACCCGTCCTGGATATGACCCTTAGATGTTGACAGGACGTAAACCTCCAAAAACCAACCTCTAATAGTGGAAAATATAGAATACAAAGAAATAGACGCGCAGGGTGTTATTAAATGGGAGTTGGTAGTGCAACTGCCACTTAGAACAGCATAGCAACAGCACCACCAGATACTTAGAACAGCATAGCAACAGCACCACCAGATACTTAGAACAGCATAGCAACAGCACCACCAGATACTTAGAACAGCATAGCAACAGCACCACCAGATACTTAGAACAGCATAGCAACAGCACCACCAGATATTAGAACAGCATAGCAACAGCACCACCAGATACTTAGAACAGCATAGCAACAGCACCACCAGATACTTAGAACAGCATAGCAACAGCACCACCAGATACTTAGAACAGCATAGCAACAGCACCACCAGATACTTAGAACAGCATAGCGACAGCACCACCAGATACTTAGAACAGCATAACAACAGCGCCACCAGATATGTAGAACTGCATAACAACATCACCACCAGATACCTAGAGCTGCATAACAACAGCACCAGCAGATACTTAGAACTGCAAAACAACAGCACCACTAGATAGTTAGAACAGGATAGCAACAGCACCACCAGATACTTAGAACAGCATAGCAACCACACCACCAGATATTTAGAACAGCATACCAACAACACCACCAGACACTTAGAACTGCATAGCAACAGCACCACAAGATACTTAGAACAGCATAGCAACAACACCATCAGATACTCGGAACTGGATAGCAACAGCACCACCAGCTACTTAGAACAGCATAGCAACATCACCACCAGATACTTAGAACAGCATAGCAACAGCACCACCAGATACTTAGAACAGCATAGCAACAGCACCACCAGATACTTAGAACTGCATAGCAACAGCACCACCAGATACTTAGAACAGCATAGCAACAGCACCACCAGATACTTAGAACAGCATAGCAACAGCACCACCAGATACTTAGAACAGCATAGCAACAGCACCACCAGATACTTAGAACAGCATAGCAACAGCACCACCAGATACTTAGAACAGCATAGCAACTGCAGCACCAGATACTTAGAACAGCATAGCAACAGCACCACCAGATACTTAGAACTGCATAGCAACAGCACCACCAGATACTTAGAACAGCATAGCTACAGCACCACCAGATACTTAGAACAGCATAGCAACTGCAGCACCAGATACTTAGAACAGCATAGCAACAGCACCACCAGATACTTAAAACAGCATAGCATCAACACCACCAGTGACACCAGTCGACTGCACCTTTATAAAGGAAAAACAACGGGAAATGGTTCGGTTTAGTTCAGGGTTTGCTCACCTGAAAGCTCGTGGCAGCAGCATCTGCATCATGAGCGAATCTCTCCTGAAGTCTGATTTCATCGCCATCACTACCACCGTGCCCATATCCCTCCAGCACCCTCCAGGTTCTTTCACTGAACACCTGGAGGAGGTGTGGGTGGGTGGGTGCGGGTAGGAGGGGGTATGGGATAGCACGTGGACGGGATGGAGGAAGTATATCCAGGAAGACAGTGCGTGGCTGTTAATTAATTGGCGACTTGTGTGTACATGGCTGTATGTTTCCCCGTGTTGTTCAGCCAGTTGGTTGGTTGTTGGAGTTTTACGCCCTGGAAACTGTTCAAAGAGTTGATTTACTTCTTCTGGCAGTCAGCTTGCATTGTTCATCCAATCCGGTTTAATCTGGGAAATCTAGCTATCTGACTAAAACATCCATGCAATAGAGTTCCACCTTTTAAAAAATTGTTTTATCCGTCTATCATCTTAAAACTCGCTTATGCAAAAATTGCGCGAATCAGACACTGGGCGCTGGGAACAAAGTTGGCTGGATTAATGTGGGTTGACTGTAATTGTTGAGGAATTATGGAGGAAGTAAATCCAGGAAGACAGTGTGTGGCTGTTAATTAATCGGCGACTTGTGTATACATGTTTGTATGTTTCACCGTGTTGTTCAGCCAGTTGGTTGGTTGTTGGAGTTTTACATCCTGGCAACTGTTCAGAGAGTTGATTTACTTCTTGCGGCAGTCAGCTTGCATTGTTCATCCAATCCCATTTCATCTGGGAAATCTCGCTATCTGACGAAAACAATCCATGCATTAGAGTTCCGCCTTTTAAAATAATAAAAATTGCTTCATCCCTCTATCATCTTAGAACTCACTTATCCAACAATCGCGTGAATCAGACACTGGGTGCTGGTAACAAAGTCGGCTGGATTAACGAGGGTTGACTGTAAAGTGTAAATGGTACGGAATTATCCACCTTGGATTTCTCACTAATTCCTCCTTGTGGTCAGGCTTTTTAAAAAAAAATTTTTTTGGTCCATTAGTTGTTTAAGCAGGGGAAATTTCAGTCATAGATGACTGGTCTTCCTCATTCCACTGCTGGTCGATAGAAAGTGCGAGCCTACACTTTTACCGACCCAAGGGATTTTTAACCTCCCACACTACATAGACATGGTATGAGAGCAACCGGCATTTGATGATGCTGTAAGTTATACACAGTGGTGGAAATCCAAATTGGCAGAGGTCGGGGCACGGGGAATCGAACCACTGACCTTCAGATTAGGAGTCCAACCTAGAAAAAAGTCAGACACTCTAACCACTCCGCCACAGAGAACGCCACTATGGTGGATGACTTCCACGTGAGGTGGGCAACCCTAGACCAACCCTAACTCCGGTCTGTTTATATTGTCCACTTATGCGAATATGGGTGTTCCGGGTGTTCTTGCATAATCTGTGGTAAGGCCAAATAAAAGATTTATTGCTGAATGTCCCCGCCCGATCCTGAAAAATTGCCAATCCCTGATTTTAAAATTTAATATTTCTTTTTAAACTTTTAGAAATGCATCGAGTTAGGAGCAGTTCAATTTTCATAAGCACACAATTGAAACTTCTAGAACTGCATGAAATAGTAAATTTCTAAATGAGAATACAGTATCTATTGTTTGACTGAAAACATTGTGATGTGTGCATGAATGACGTGTAATCCTTTTATCAGTCTACTGTGGTCCAATATTTAAAACAAAATACTGACCAAAAGAAAATTAAATAGAAACAAAAACTTCCCACCCAACCCTGATTTGTGTGATCAAAAGGACGATTACCAACTTTTTCTTTTGTATTTGGCCTAATGATGAGTGCGACAGGCTCCAGGCACCAGGTCTACGTTGGCGACTCCTCGAGCCGAATTGGACCGGCCATATAAGACGCCGGTGTTGTACTGAAAGATCACACATACGACGATGATTTATTGGCATCCCGGCCAATTTTTGCAACACACTGACGCGTAGCAACAAATGTAGCGTAAATACGTGTAAGTTTAGGGACAGGTGTATGAGTGGTATACGTGTACGTTCAGGGACATGTGTATGGGTGGTATACATGTAAGTTCAGGTGCACGTGTATGGGTAGCCTATGTGTAAGTTCAGGGACATGTGTATGGGTGGTATACGTGTAAGTTCAGGGACACATCTGTGAGTGGTATACATGTAAGTTCAGGGACACGTGTACGGGTGGCCTACGTGTACATTCAGGTGCACGTGTATGGGTAGCTTATGTGTACGTTCAGGGACACATGTATGGGTGGTATACGTGTAAGTTCAGAGACACATGTATGGGTGGTATACATGTAAGTTCAGGTGCACGTGTATGGGTAGCCTATGTGTAAGTTCAGGTGCATGTGTATGGGTGGTATACGTGTAAGTTCAGGTGCAGGTGTATGGGTAGACTATGTCTAAGTTCAGGGACATGTGTATGGGTGGTATATGTGTAAGTTCAGGGACACATGTATGGGTGACCTACGTGTAAGTTCAGGTGCACGTGTTTGGGTAGCCTACATGAAAGTTCAGGTGCACATGTATGGGTAGCCTACGTGAAAGTTCAGGGACATGTGTATGGGTGGCCTACGTATAAGTTCAGAGACACATCTATGGGTACCCTACGTGAAAGTTCAGGGACATGTGTATGGGTGGCCTATGTGAAAGTTCATGTGCACATGTATGGGTAACCGATGTGTAAGTTCAGGTGCACATGTATGGGTAGCCTATGTGAAAGTTCAGGGACACGTGTATGGGTGGCCTATGTGTAAGTTCAGGGACACGTGTATGGGTGGCATACGTGTAAGTTAAAGGATACGTGTATGGGTGGGCAACGTGTAAGTTCAGGGACACGTGTATTAGTGGTATACGTGTAAGTTCAGGGACACATGTATGAGTGGTATACGTGTAAGTTCAGGTACATTGCATTACACCTACTTCTGGGTGCTATGACTTAAGTTCGGGATTAAGCGCCTGCACCCCATTATGGGGCGCTGGTTCCCGCAGTCACGTGTACACAGTTGTCGTCCATTCAACTGCTTAATTACTCCACTTGTCATGTGCTACAAGTGTCTAAGAAAACCCACAAACTACCCCCTCCCCCCACCCCACCTGGCGAGCAGTGACAGAATTAGCACATTCAACAACACATGAGAATGTCTCACTTAAAGCTGCATAGTCCGATGAAGTATCAAATTTTCAAAACCAAAACAATTATCTAGATTCGATTCTATATGTTTAACTTCGATAATGATGCACTTATTAAACATTGCTTGCCAATTAGTAGGGAATGCTGAGTCAATTTAATAGAACCTGTTATTGCTAAAGCCTATGGTGTCAGAGTTGTGACATGCTTGCCAAAATTAAGTTGACATGTTTGCACTTCAAATATTTCAAGACCCACCAATAGGTAATGTTTTACTTTTTGTGCTTGGGGGTCGTTAAACAAACAAACAAAATCAAATATTTCAAAAGTTAGCCATTTAAAATAAATGCTACTTCAAATTAACGTAAGGTAGATTATAACAATCAATTCAATATATTTATCTCAGAAACATTACGGAAACTGAAAACCATCGGACTGTGCAACTTTATTCACATACTCATCGACAACCGATTTGGCGGGATATATATATATATATATATATATATATATATAATAAGCCTGTATCAGGATGTCTGCTGCACCTTGTGTTTCCAAGTGGTCACTGCATCTAAAAGTGCTGACGGGGTTTTAACGTTGCGCAGCTTTGGTAATGGGACGTGCACTGGTGTTTTTAATGTGACATTACCAGGCATCCTTTATGTACCTCTACTTTTAGTGATAGTGTGTGTGTGTGATTTGTTTTGTCTACTAACCCAGAAATAGTCACAGCTGTCATTGGCAAACCCATTAACAACGAGTGTGAATTGACTGCTGTGTGTGTAAGCTCTGAATACACTCACAAATTGTCTCACTCTCCTCCCGCATTGTCCATCAGTAATTATATCTCAATACACTCTCCTTCTGCATTGTGCTTAGGTATCTAGATCTCAGTACACACAATTTGTTTCACTCTCCTCCCACAATATGGCTAGGTATCCAGATCTCAATACACACATGTTGTTTCACTCTCCTTCCACATTGTGGTTAGGTATCCAGATCTCAATACACACATGTTATTTCACTCTCCTCCCACAATATGGCTAGGTATCTAGATCTCAATACACACATGTTGTTTCACTCTCCTTCCACATTGTGGTTAGGTATCCAGATCTCAATACACACATGTTTTTTCACTCTCCTCCCACAATGTGGCTAGTTATCCAGGTCTCAATACACACATGTTGTTTCACTCTCCTCGTATAATGTGGCTAGGTATCCAGATCTCAATACACACATGCTGTTTCACTCTCCTCCCACAATGTGGCGAGGTATCTAGATCTCAATACACACACATTGTTTCACTCTCCTCCCACAATGTGCTTAGAGATCCAAATCTCAATACACAGATGTTGTTTCACTCTCCTCCCACAATATGCTTCAAAATCCAGATCTCAATACGCAGAAGCCGTGTCACTCTCCTCCCAGAGTCATCTATTGCCCTCGATTGCAGGCGTTCCACTACTTTATCACCTCCTCGACAATCAGTGCCTCGGTTACCAAGCCTCCATCTCATTAAAGCTGCATAGTCCGATGAAATATCAAAATTTCAAAACCAAACCAATTATTTAGATTTGATTTTACATATCTAACTTAGATACTGATGCACTTATTAAGCATTTGTTTCTGCGTAGAAGGCAATACTGAGTCAATTTAACAGAACCTGTTACTGCAGAAGTCTATGGTGTCAGAGTTTCCATGTTTGCACTCAAAATATCTAAAAAGTTCACGATTTAAAATAAAATTAACTTTGAACTAATGTAAAGTAGATACTAGTGATCGATCTAATATATTTATCTCAGAAAAAATACAGAAATTCAAAACCATCGGACTATGCAACTTTAACTCGGTGTGAGGGCTTATAAATCAAGTCGGCTGGTGTGAAGTATGCAGTTGGTTCTTTTACAACCTCACCTCGGGTTTGTAAATACGCCACGATTAAAATTTCTCCTGCTTAATCAACTAATGTACCTACAACAACAAAAATGATGATACACAATTCCGCGCATGCGCAGTCCGATACTTCCGGTCCAGAGAAGGCTTCAATCAGGGCGGCTTTCCACTCCACACAACGCCGGTCGGCGCGTTTTACCCCGAGACTCGCTCTCGTCTGGTCACGTGACCCTCCTACTCGAGCTAGCCAGTCACGTGACACCGACCAACCACGGCAGTGGCGCACCTGTAGTATCATGGGGGGGGGGGGGGGGGGAGGGAAGGGCGGCGGAAGAGGAAGGTGTGGCTCCACAAATAGAAGGATTATTTGTGCAAAACAACAATACACATGTATATATATTGGCCGAAAAGGGCGAGGGTGTGGGTGTGTGTGTGTGTGGGGGGGGGGGGGTCCACCCACCAATTATCCCGATAGCTGGGTGTGTGTGTGGGGGGGGGGGGCACTCCCCCAATGCACCACGGAGGAATAGATATATAAAGTATATGTTCTCCTTGCATTTATACTCGTACCATGCGTTATACATCATATATATTTACAAATATATATGACTATATATATATATATATATATGTATATTTGCATAAATATATGTATACATACATCTATATATATCTACAAATATATCTTTATATACATCTCTATATTATTTTCTAATATATACATATGTACATCTATATATACACAACTATATATGTATATATATGTATATATATCTACAATCTATGTATATCTACACAAATATATATTTATATATTTACATATATTTAAATGTACACATTTGTATGAATATATACATATATATATATATCTTTAAATATAAATATGTAGATTTATATGTATATATATCTACAAATATATAGTATATACATCAATACATATCTACAAATATATATATGCATATATATATATCTATGTATATCTACAAATATATATGTATATATACATCTATATATATCTACAAATATATACGTACATGTATATATATCCATATGTATATAAAACACATATATACCGGACGCGGTGACACAATCGGTAGAGCACTGCAAGTTTCTCGTGCGGAAGGTCGGGAGTTCGAATCCCGCCGAGTAAAACCAATGACTTACTAAATTGATTCTTGTTGCTACTTAGCCTGGTACTCGGCATTACTTGGATAGGGCAAATACTGGTTAGCTCAGTATCCAGATAATGTGACTGAGTGGGAAATCGGGTCATGGTGCCAGTAGCCTGGTCTTTCCTTGTGGGGCAACACTATAATTAAAGATCACCATGAGTGCGCACTGTCACAAGTCAGCAACCATCCCGATATAACCGTAGATGGTGCCAGGATGCAAGGCCCCACCAAGCAAACTTTCTCTCGCTGTATAATGTATATGTGTGTAGTAAATACGGCAGTGCCTGTCTTCAGGAAACTAAACCGTGTAATTGACAAACCCTTGGCCATGTGTGGACAATGTTTTCAATGTACAAACTGTCTCTTTATTTCATTTGATTCTCCCTCATATGGCGAGACACCTGCAATGTCCGGACAACATTGGTCTTTATGCAGATTTGTCTATTGAGGACACTTATTACACACACACGCACACACACACATATACAGTAAAACCTCTCTAAGCGACCACCTCGACATATCGACCACTCCCCTATATCGATCGCTTTATTTGTGTCCCAACAATACCATTTTAAGGATATTCTAATTCCCTAAACCGACCACCTCCCTAAATGGACCACTTCAAGTCGGTACACTGGTCGGTCGATTTAGAGAGGTTTTACTGTATATATATATATATCTAGGTATATATATATATACATATATATATATATACCTAGATACACACGCTTAAAAGCCGCGCTCCAAGCAGACATTAATTTAACCATACTCATAGGGGCCACCTGGGTATTTGACCCATATAAATAAGGGCTTAGAATAATAAAAAAAGTGAATTTTACTGAGTAAGCACTTTAAATACATCATGGTCCCAATCATAGTCCCAGACCAATGTCATATTCACCACAGACTCCTTTGTCATTGTTGTTGTTGTTGTTGTTGCGAACACACAGATAAACACAGATTCACTTATGTCGTGGGGATTGATGAAAATGGGAAATATTGCGTCTAGAGCGGGAATCGAACCCACATCTCTGGCATTCCGGGCCAGCGTGCTAACCATTACACAACCTAGGTTCCCTGATGTCATCACCACCCTACCCATGTCTACCTGTCTATGCGGCTCCTTGCCTGAGAGGTCAGTGCAGCCTACTACACTCGTCCCCCTGGAATTGTAAGTCTTTATTAATGCTTACAATTACATAGATACAAGCAATGCATTTACATATATATACACAGGGTAAGTTCATCAACCATACAGTGCGCAGTTTGTACAGGATCCGGGTCACGGCACCAGTGTCATGGGTGGTTACGAAAATGGGAAATATTGCCCCTAGAGTGGAAATCGAACCCACATCTCTTGCATTCCGGGTGGGCGTCTCACCATTACACCACATAGGCTCTCTGATGTTACCACCCTACCCACGCCTACCTGTCTATGCGGCTCTTTGCAGACTACTACACTTATATATACATACAGTAAAACCTCTCCAAATCTACCGACCATGGGACATACTTTAAATGGTTCATTTAGGGAGGTGGTCGGTTTAGTGATTTAAAAAAATCATTGCAATGGTATTCTATGGGCGATTGTTTGGAACCGAAATAATGCGAACGATATAGGCGAGTGGTTGGTCTGTGAAGGTAGTCGGTAAGAGAGGTTTTACAGTATATATATTTATATATATATATATATATATATATATATATATATATATATATCTTGAGTGGGGATACACCGTGAAGAGAGGAAAGCGAGCACCACTCAGCTTACCAGCTCCCACAGTCGAGGATGACACGTGTGTGTGTGTGTAGGTGTGTGTGTGTTGATAATATTTGTACACGCGCCTTATTGGCCGCGTACTGTGTGTGGAGGCCGACAGTGATATTGTCGTGTAAGTGTGTGTGTGGGCGTGTGTGTGAGGGGGTGGGGGGAGGTGTATATCCCAAGTACCAAACTGAGGAGGTTGAGTTTCATTGCTGCTTAGATATTGCGTTTACTGACAGCAAAGTGGTGTCCTGAGTTGGTGTTATTTACATTACATATTGGTTTGTTTGTTGATGTTTTACGTCCTGGAAACATCTAAGGCCACATCAGTACGGGTAGCGATTTGTGACAGTGCACACACATGGCGACTCTATAGTGGCTGTCGCGGTTTCAGATCTCTGCCAGTTTCAAGTCTCCGCCTGGCTTCTGTGCATGCATCAAAATCGAACAGCATCGTCTGCGCATGTGTCAACATCGAGCCAGATTCAAACCGTCACCGATTGCCGCAAATCGCTGCACTCACACTGTCACTATAGTGTCAGTGTCACTAACCTTATACATTTAATATAATCTTTTCGGTAAACATGTTTTCTATATGTGTACCAAGCGATTTGTTTCTAGATGGTGTGGTTTTAGAGATATTTCACTTTTTCTGTATGAAGATTGCTCTCGACCAAAGACAATGCCTTGAGTTTGCCGGTACGCGCAGTGCAAAATATTATTCAAAATTAATAGAAATCCAGAACCCTAACCAGATCAATTTAATATAATCTTTTTGGTAAACATGTTTCCTATATGTGTACCAACTGATTTGTTTCTAGTGGTATTGTTTTAGAGATATTTCACTTTTTCAGTATGAAGATTGCTCATGACCATTGACAATGCCTTGACGATGCTGTTCGATTTTAACGCATGTGCAGAAGCGATACGGAGATCTGAAACTGGTGGAGATCTGAAACCGCGACACCGGCCACCGCGCCCGGATGTGAGGACGAAGGAGGAGTTGCGGGTCGTGGGGGGAGCTGAGGTGGGGGTGTGTGGAAGTACATTAACAGAAGGTAGACACTTCGCTCCATCTGGACGACTCAGGTTCGGTAAACAGTTCAATAACTCCGCCATTACCCGCCCGTCACCCATGAACTCAGACCAGACAGGGTGGCTGAATGAGTTGAGCGTCCGTCCCCTGTTTTGGGACATCAGGGGATCCGAACCCATGGGTTTGAACGCTGGTCGCGTCAAACCAATGACTTAAAAATTGATACTTGTCGCTTCCTAGCCAGGCACTCACCATTATTAGGATAGGGCAAGGACTGGTTGGCTCAGTGTCAGGATAATGTGACTGAGTAGGTGATGGTGGTGGCCGTCTGGTCTCCCAGTGGGGCAGCACTATAAAGTTGCCATGAGTGCGCAGTCACAAGTCAGTAACCATCCTGATATTACCTTAGAAGTTGCTAGGATGTAAAACATCAACAAACAAACCCACAAACTCTTTCTGACAGAATGAAAGAGAGGAAAGGGTTATGGTGTTTTGGGCATTAGTCCATGGTTAGCTAATGTAATGGAAGGCACTGTGCGAAGGCATGTCCTGTTACGATAAACCACGCAGTGGTCACATGACAGTGGGATGAAATCCACCCTTTTCTCCCGTCAGTAGGAATCACCATTTTTCCTGATGGATGGGGAGGAGGAAGGACATCAACCATGCGCCGACTTGCACCTAGTGACCTCAGGGACGGCATCAACCTCGTTTGGTCCAGAAGAAGGTTTTATTTACATCGGTTGCATCAGATGTCACACTTGATTCTACTTGGTTGTGGTGTGATCAGCCGGTGAGCAATTCACGACCACTGTGTCTATGGGTTTTGTGTGGGTTTTTTTTTAGTAAAAAAACACAAAAGGCTATATGTAGCTTATTCAGTGAATAATCTCTTGTATCAAGTTCAGAGCACTGGTCTTCCAGCCATACAGTAAAATTGATTGATACATAAATGGAATTATCGATTCTAGTAGTAAAGACATGCAATTCCCAATCAATAATACAAATATTATACATGTTACAAATGAGTTGTAATTGTAACTGCATACAATTCTAGTTCGAAAATAAACCTTTGGAGAATATACGTTAGATGGTATTATCATTTATAACGTTTTAATTGGTACTATATATATATTGTATGTGTGTTTATGTATATTTGTTAATATATTCATATATATACATGTATATGCTGTTAAGCCATTAGGTAACTATTATATACATAGACACATATATATGTCACATATGGTTGTTCTGTGGCAGAGTGGTTAGAGCATCTGACCGTTTTCTAGGTCGGGCTCCTAAACTGAAGGTCGGTGGTTCGATTCCTTGTGCCCCCACCTCTGCCAATTTGGATTTCCACCGCTGTGTATAACCTATAGCGTCATTAAAGGCCAGTTGCTCTCATACCATGTCTATGCGGTGTGGGAGGTTAAAAATCCATTGGGTCCGTAAAAGTGTAGGCTCAGGCTTTCTATCGACAAACTGTCTAATGGTGAAAACAAGTTTACTGAGACTTATCCATGATAGGCAGTATAAATCTTCAAGAAAAATGTGCTCTATAATATAGTATGGGAATATAAACAAAGACACCATCATCTATACGGATAGATTTCTTTAATGCATTCTCATCATCCAATAACAAATTAATCTTTAGGTAAGTTTCATCAAAAATAAACATACACAATTTGAGGTTCAGGTTATTGGACTTTTACTTCCTGGCAACATCTAAAGTCATATCAGGACGGTACATAATTTGAGTGAATCTATGTAAACTATTATTGCTAGAAGTAAAACAACAAAATGACAAATGACATCCCATTGCTGCATTTGTAAGCACACTCTTGTAATTTATGGGACTGCTAGTAAGTAGTATCCAATAACAACGCTCTGACGGACTGCTATCTATTTATAGACACACCACGTGATCACCTGCTGGGTCTGGCGCATGACAGACAGGAACGTCACAGTTCACAAGGCAGACTTGTCAATGTTCAAACTGTTCACCACTAAACTATCATCAGGCAGGTTTAGATGCTCCCGCCCCTTGACCTCCGCCCTTTGACCTCTGTCCTTGACCTGCGCCCTTTGACCTCCGGCCTTGACCTCCGCTCTCGCCTCCACCCTTCCCCTCCCCAGCATGGACATAGTCATGGGACAGGACGTGGTGGCCGAATCGGAAAGTTTGCAAATCCCGGCTGAGTCAAGCCAATGACTTACAAAATTGATACTTGTCGCTACCAAGCCTGGCGCTCGGCATTAATAGGATAGTGCAAGGACTTATTAGCTCAGTATCAGGACAATGTGACTGAGTGTGATATTGGGTATTGGTGCTGATGGCTGGGTCTACCAGTGGGGCAGCACTATAACATTGCCATTCATGTGCACTCTCACAATTCGGTACCCATCCTGATATGACCATACATTTTGCCAGGATGTAAAACCCCAACAAACAACAACAAACAAACATAATCATGGGACCATGTACCCGGGGGACAAAGTCATGCTTCTTTTGACTCCGGTGTCAATTAGTACCAACCGTCGATACCAGGATATTAAGCACGATTTCTGTTTAGACATGTTGTGTTTGGTAGAGGTCTCCAAGTGGAACTCATAAGTGGCTAACATATAAGTGGCTAACCAAATGTCTTTGAAATAAATAAATGAGAATAAATTAAAGTCATGAAACTTCGTATGGGCCTATATATTTTGATTAGTTTTGTGAAGAGGTTGAATTGTTATTATGTAATAATATATATACAAGATATATATATATATAGGGACATTCGTAGAGTAAGCTAGGGACATTTCAATCGAGGACAATTGATATTCCCTACCCATTCCGCTGTTCCATACCCTATTCTAATGATGCTGAATGCCAGGCTATGTAACGACAAGTATAAATTGTTATTTGTTTGTTTATATGTTTGTTTACCGAACCCCCATCACAAAAAGTAAACATCGGCTATTGAGGGTCATACTGTTGTTAAACAAATCTGAGTAAGTGTATAAATTGTTAAGTCATTGGTTTGACTCAGTCAAGGTTCGAACCCAGGGATTCAAATCCCGTGACCTACCAACAAGGGAGTTGGACCCTCAACTCATTCGGCGATCCCGTCTGTTGCATTTGTTGCTGACTTGGCATAAAATCAGCATCACTCACTCACTCTCACTCATTCACTCATTCACTCACTCACTCACTCACTCACTCAAGTTGGCACACGTCATGATGTGACAGTAGATGTTGGTTGGTTGTTGGAGGTTTACATCCTGGCAACATCTAAGATCATATCAGGATGGGTACCGACTGGTGACAGTGCGCACTCATGGTGACTTTATAATGTTGTCCTACTGGGAAACCAGGCCGCCGGTACCATGATCTGGTATCTCACTCAGTCACATTAGCCTGACACTGAGCACACCAGTCCTTGCCCTGTCCTAATAATGCCGAGCGCCTGGCTACGAACACAAACACATTAACATATATAAGTGGCTAACCAAATGTCTTTGAAATAAATAAATGAAAATAAATGAAAGTGATGAAACTTCGTATGGGCTTATTTATTTTGATTAGTTTTGTGAAGAGGTTTAATTTGTATTATGTAATATTATATATATATATAGGGACATTCGTCGAGTAAGCTAGGGACATTTCAATCGAGGACAATTGATATTCTCTACCCATTCCACTGTTCCATACCCTATTCTAATGATGCTGAATGCCAGGCTATGTAACGACAAGTATAAATTGTTATTTGTTTGTTTGTTTGTTTAACGAACCCCCATCACAAAAAGTAAACATCGGCTATTGAGGGTCATACTGTTGTTAAACAAATCTGAGTAAGTATAAATTGTTAAGTTATTGGTTTGACTCAGTAATGGTTCGAACCCAGGGATTCAAATCCCACGACCTACCAACAAGGGAGTTGGACGCTCAACTCATTCGGCGATCCCGTCTGTTGCATTTGTTGCTGACTTGGCACAAATTCAGCATCACTCACTCACTCTCACTCACTCACTCTCACTCACTCACTCACTCAAGTTGGCACTCGTCATGATGTGACAGTAAATGTTGGTTGGTTGTTGGAGTTTTACATCCTGGCAACATCTAAGATCATATCAGGATGGGTACCGACTAGTGACAGTGCGCACTCATGGCGACTTTATAGTTTTGCCCCCCCTGGGAAATCAAGCCACCAGCACCATGACCTGATACCCCACTCAGTCACATTATCATGTCACTGAACCAACTAACCATTCCTTGCCCTATCCTATTAATTCCAAGTACCAGACTAGGAAGTGACAGGTATCGATTTTGTAAGTCATTGGTTTGACTCGACCAGAGTTCGAACCCGTGGGTTCGAATCCCACGTTCTACCAAAACGGGAAGTCTGAATCTCAACATATTCGGGCATCCTGTTTGTTGCGTTTGTTGCTGACTTGGCCTAAAATCACCATCCTTCACTCACTCACTCACTCAAGTTGGCACTCGTCATGATGTGACAGTAGATGTTGTTAGGGCTCAAAACCTCCTAAATAAAGGAGCAAACAATCGACTTTGCGGGGACATAAACCAAACAGGAGTTGGCGTCCCGTGGGGAGCCTCGTGTTGGTATAAACCCTGCCAGCATGCACCAGTCTCCTAATAATATGTGAGCCCGCTACCTAAATACCCACACCGTAATGGACGGCCAATGGGCAGGCGAATAAATTAGGGGCGGATCAATACGGAAGGAATGCCAAGAATGTGACACACGCTACCCATATGGAGGAATGTGTTGGTGTTTCTTTTCTTGTTTTGTGTGTGTGTTGTATGAGTTGTATGTATGTGTGTGTGTTTGTGTCTTGTATGTGTTGTATGTATGTGTGTATGTGTGCTGTACGTGTTGTATGTATGTGTTGTAGGTATGCGTGTGTTTGTGTGTTGTATGTGCTGTATGTATGTGTGTGTTTGTGTGTTGTATGTGTTGTATGTCTGTATGTGTGCGGTACATGTTGTATGTATGTGTGTATGTGTTGTTTGTATGTGTGTATGTGTGTGTTGTATGTGTTGTATGCCTGTGTGTGGTTGTGTGTGTACATGTTGTGTGTATGTGTGTTTGTATGTTGTATGTGTGTGTTGTATGTATGTGTGGGTATGGGCGTGTATGTGTGTATGTGGGTATGTGTGTGTATGTGTGGATGTGTGTGAGAGTGTGTGTGTATGTATGTATGTGTGTGAGTGTGTGTATGTATGTGTTTGTGAGTGTGTGTATGTATGTGTGTATATGTGTGTATGTATGTGTGTATGTATGTGTGTATGTGTGTATGTGTGTATGTGTGTATGTGTGTATGTGTGTATGTGGGTACATGTGTGTATGTGTGCATGTGGGTGAGAGTGTGTGTGTATGTGTGTATGTGTGTGTATGTGTGTATGTGTTGTATCTGTGTGAGTGTGTGTATGTGTGTATGTGTGTGAGTGGGTGTATGTCTGTGTATATGTGTGCATATGTGTGTATATGTGTGTATATATGTGTGTATGTGTGTGCATGTCTGTGGGTATTGTATGTGTGGGTATGTGTGTGTATGTCTGCGTGTATGTGTGTGTGGTTTCACCGTTTTGGTTTATTGCTGAGTCGGCTAAAAGTGGCTGTCAGGAAGTGGCTGTCAGGAAGGCGGGGTTTGGGTATTGTTGTGGCAGGGTGAATGTGGGGATTGCTGATAATTTCGGTTACACGCACACAACATACATTTGTCACCGAACGCGGTGGCTGAATTGCTAGAGCATCCCAGACTCCCCATGCGGAAGGTAAGGGGTTTTATTCCTGGTCGAGTCAAATTGATGATTTGCAAAATTGATACTTATCACTACCTAGCCTGGCGCTCAGTATTACTAGGATAGGGCAAGCTCTGGTTTGATTGGTATCAGGATAATCTGAGTGAGTGGGAAATTGGGTAATGGTGCTGGTGGGCTGGTCTCCCACTAAATTGGTGTGTATCTATAAATATATCTAAATATGCATGTTCGTTTGTTTTGTTGGAGCTTTACGTCCTGGCAACATAATATTATGTATCTGTACATATATATATATATATATTATATATATATATCTCTGTGGCGGAGTGGTTAGAGTGTCTGATTTCTTTCTAGGTTGGACTCCTAATCTGAAGGTCAGTGGTTCGATTCCGTGTGCCCCCACCTATGCCACTTTGGATTTCCACCGCTGTGTAGAACTTATAGCGTCATCAAAGGCCGGTTGCTCTCATACCATGTCTATGTGGTGTGGGAGGTTAGAAATCCCTTGGGTCGGTAAAAGTGTAGGCTCGGGCTTTCTATCGACAAACTGTCTAATGGTAGCAACAAGTCTATTCAGACTTATCCATGATAGGCAGTATAAATCTTCAACAACAAACAAAAATTATATATATATATATATATATATATATATATATATGAAGGGTTCAGGTACAAAACCCCGTAAATGCCAATCCAAAGATTGCATTAAAATAAAAGATTTTTACCTCAAGGTAATTTTAATTGTCACCAATTCTACTTTTCTTATGATGAACAGATTATGGAGCAATGAACAGAAAAGTAGGAATACAAAAAAATTAATTGTTTGATGGTTTTATTGCAATGTTTATCTCTATTCTTGGATTGGCGTTTACATGGTTTTGAGCTTTAACTCTCCATATAATTATGTATATGAACACATATATCTATAAATATGTATTTCTATTAATACATTATAGATATTTATTTATATATACACATATTCCTAGATGCATATATATAGTTATGTCTGTTTTTCTACCTAGAACAAAATAAAGAGAGAGAGAGGGGGAGATAGGGAGAGGGAGAAGAGAGAGAGAGAGAGGGGGGGAGAGAGAAGAGAGAGAGCGAGAGGGAGAGACAGAGAGAGGGAGAGAGAAAAGAGAGAGAAAGGGGGGAGAGAGGGGGAAGAGAGAGTGGGGGAGAGAGAAGAGAGAGAGGGGGAGAGAGAGAAGAGAGAAAGCGGGGGAGAAAGAGAGGGAGAGAGAAGGGAGAGAGAACAGGATCATAAATATTTGGAATAGTCTCCCACAAAATGTTATAGATGCCGGCTCAATAAATTCATTCAAGAACCGATTAGAAAAAGTGGCTATGATACAGGAAATTTGACCACTTATTCACCACATGCTACTAATTTATTCCTTGTGCTGCTAATTATTGCACTCAAGCAAAAATGAGAGACAAATAAGTGTTCACACTTCCTGTCTACCAATCACTATATCACTATATCAGAGAAGAGAGGGGAGGAGAGAGAAGAGAGAGAGGGAGAGAGAGGGAGAGAGAGGGAGAGAGAGGGAGAGAGAGTGAGAGAGAAGAGAGAGATGGGGGAGAGAGAGAAGAGAGAGAGGGGAGAGAGAAGAGAGATAAGAGAGAGCGCAAAGAGAGAGAGAAGAGAGAGAGGGAGGAGAGAGAGGGGGAGAGAGGGGGAGAAAGGTGCGTTGTTGACAACAGAATACGATGTAATCCCCCCTAACCTGTGGTCAACCAACTATTTCATGTATTTATATATAGCACGCGTTGCAAAAAATAATATATAAATGTAATATGGAATTTAAAAAAACAAATATATATTGTACAAACATACATATACATATATATTTATATGTATATATAAATAGATACTTTGCATATATATTTATGTATATATATATATATATATATATATATATGTATGTATTTTTGTACAATTTCACATTGACCCGTTCTCTAACGTATTGTCGTTTGGTTATCTGCTTCCACTACATGTATATATATATGCGTATATTTTTTATAAAACGTCACACTGATCCGTAGTCTAACGTGAATGAACAGTTGGATTTGTATCGTGAAAGAGCTTCAACTCGACATGTGGGAGTAGGTAGACGCGGGTGGGGTGAGGGCAGTAATTACTGGTGAAATTACAACCAGAGCTATGCAGTATACAGAGAGACCCGCAACCAAGCTGCAACTCACACTCTCTCGCCGCCCAGATTTAGGGGGGGGGGGAGTGAGGGAGGGAGGGGGAGGCCCACCCCGGATCAGGATAATCTCCTTGTGGTAATACCCGCCGCACCTTGCCAGGTACCCCTCAATGGGTGGGTCCCGCTGGAGGAATTCACAAAGCGAGGCATGTGTTGGGGTGGGGGGGGGTGTGAGAGTGGGGGGGGGGGTGCTCCTCAATGAAATGGTCCTGGGCGGCTGAGTGGGTCCCCCTGGAGGAATTCACAAAGTGAGGCATGACTGTGCTGGGGGTGGGAGGTGGTGGTGGAGGTGGGGGTTGGAGGTAAGGGTGGAGAGTGGGAGGTGGGGGTGGGGGTGTGGGGGTTTGGAGGTGAGGGTGGGATGGAGGTTGGGGGGGGGGAGTGGGAGGTGGGGTGTGTTCATTCAGAAACACCTTCTAATACTACACAGTCCTGAGACACTCATAGTTTTCAACTACAGTAAAACCTCCCTATCCAACCACCTCCACAGATCGACCACTCCTACATATCGATAGCTTTATTTGGGTCCCAACAATACCATTGTAACCATATTCTAACTCCCTAAACCGACCACCTCCCGAAATCGAACAATTAAAGTCGGTCCCAAGGTAGATCGATTTAGAGAGGTTTTACTGTACAGTAAAACCTCCCTAACCGACCGCCTTTACAGATCGACCACTCCCCTATATCGATGGCTTTACTTGGGTCCCAACAATACCATTGTAACCATATTCTAACTCCCCAAACCGACCACCTCCCGAAATCGAAAACTTAAAGTCAGTCCCAAGGTCGGTAGATTTAGAGAGGTTTGACTGTATATGCATGGGAACTTTGTGTGTTTGCAACAACAACAACAACAACAAGTGACACCATTTATGATTTAATGATTATCGGGTCAAAAAACGATATAACACAATTGACAGCAGGTGATCCGATATTTCCTTGACCTATTGACCTATCTATCTATTGGGTTTTATTCATAAACAAACCCAATGCACCCAGGTTGCGCTGACACACTCTGACCCCCAGGGTGACTTGGGACAGACAGGGTGGTAATGACAGCTGTCACGTGACACCATGTGACAGTGCGTGCTGACACTGACAGCTGATTAGCATGTCACGGTCAGAATGTGAGTGGAGAGATCTAGGTGCTTGGGCTGATGTATGCAGGGGAGTTTAGTGCATATGTATATTATAGTATCTTCCGGCTTATTATACTCGTATAATGGCTTATACAGTATATATATATTATATATATTATATATATTATATATATGCATATATATATATTACAAGAAAATGTTCCTCCTGGCTGAGTGGCGCAGGGGGGGCACCCAGTTACAAAACGCTCCAGAGAGGGGGAGGGGGTACTCCACCAATGCGGCAGCGCAATGAGGAAGGGATATAATTTATTTCCCCTCAAATATTTATACTTGTATAATACGTTATACATCACATATATATATATATATATACATGTATATCATGGTGGTGTTGTAAGCACCATGCCTAGATCAGGACTCGAACCCATACTTCTGCCATCCTGCGGCTAGCATCTTAACAATTAGTCTATCTAGGCTCCCTGCTGCAATCACTCTATCCACACCTAGCTGTGTATGTGGCTCCTTGCCTGAGAGGTAAGTGTACACTATACACATATATATATATGTGTGATGTATAACGAATTATGCAAGTATAAAGATACGTAGGGGTTAATTATTACTTTATTTGTGATACTCCTTAAGACCAACACTGTACAGGTGGCTCCACCTACCCTCCTCACCTCCACCGGATGTAGACCAGTATCAGTCGCACCCACTACCTCATTGTTTCTCCCTAATTTGTACTGGAGATATGTTTATATATGTATATATATATATATATGATGTATAACATATTATGCGAGTATAAAGATATGTAAGGGAATATTACTTATTATTATTGTCATCCTCCGTAAGATACAACACTTTACTGGTGGTGCCATCTCGTCCAACCTCACCTCCCCTGGATATTGACCAGTGTCAGTCGCACTGGAGGATTTTTATGCATATATATACCATACTCAAAGGGAGTTTTGAGTGAGTGTGTGTTAAGATATATATCGAGGTTGTGCTATATAATGACTTATGCGAGTATAAATAACAGGAAGCTTTCAGTCATCATATCTTTCCGCTGTTAATATATATATATATAGGTTCTGCATACACAACTGGGCATGGTATGTCATCTCTGCCCTCCTTTGCATTCATATCCTGCTGGCTCTGTCATATCTCTTGTCTTAACATGTAATATTAGGCTATATATATATATAAACAAGGGCTAGGGTATACTGTAATTATATATATATATATAGCTATATATACATATACAGAAGAACCCCGTTAAACCAAGCTCGGTTAAACCAAGCGATCGGTTAATCCAATTTTTTTTCGGCGGCCCGGCAAAATACTACCATTTATCATATAAAAAAGTTGGTCACCAAAGTCGGTTAATCCAAATTATCGGTTAATCCAAACAAAATTGTCTGGCCCCAGGCCACTTCTGGTACCATTATACCAAACTATCATGTGCTTATAACTTAAAATATAAGGTCATCTGAGACTTTTTGATATGATAAATGGTAGTATTTTGCCAGGCCGCCAAAAAAAGTTTGGATTAACCGATCGCTTGGTTTAAGCGAGCTTGGTTTAATGGGTTCATACTGTATATACATAAAAAAACATTAATCAAAGTGTCCACATAGATTGTATATTAGAATTATTACATTCATAATGCACCCGCGTTTTTGCCAAAGCCAAGTCAAAGTCGAATCCAAAGCTCGGTTAAATCAATGATCGATTAATCCAAACAAATTTCTAGGGTCCCTTCAAGTTTGGTTTAACGGGGTTATACTGTGTAATTGTTACATACTTTATTATTTACCGATTATTCTTGTCCTGCCTCCTCCACACCATTTGGGACAGGTGGCGCCACCATCACCACCCCTCACCCACCCACGTCGCCCCCAACCGGTGTGGGAAACCTCACTCGAACCGGAGGATTCTTTTCTTCTTCTATAGGTTAGGGCTGATATTTCTAGCCAGAGAACAAATATACTCATCCCAGTTATATTTGTCTTGTCTTCCTTTTCTACTGTAGCTGGCCTTTATATATATACAGTAAAACCTCTCTAAATCGACCTACCTTGGGACCGACTTTAAATGGTCCATTTAGGGAGGTAGTCGGTTTATGGAGTTTTTTAAATTTGTATCATTAGAATGGCATTGTATGGACGATCATTTGGGACTCAAATAAGGCGATCGATATAGGGGAGTGGTCGATCTGTGGAGGTGATCGGTTAGAGAGGTTTTACTCTATATGCACTATATCTATAGGCACAGTTGACAGTCCTTTTCAGATGCCTTCTTGGAAGAGGTTCTGTATACACCTGGTGGTAGAGTGCAGTTGCAATATAAAAAAAGGCCAAGGTTGTCTGTTATGAAAGAACCACAGCAATGGCCGACTTAATAGACTGTTAATATAAGTGTGGTGCTGAAGACCTACAATACAGCCGCACCTCAGCTGGTGGTGTCCGACCCCCCCCCCCCCCCCTACCGACCGCCCCCCCCCAAGACCCCTATAATGTCATTTAACTGTCAGTACAAAGAATTTCACCCATACGCAATGCATTCTGGTTAAATAACAGAAAAGGATGCAGGGCGTCTTCAACGCATTCTTGTGGTTGCTTTATTTTCAAGTGGGGCAAAGTGCGTTTTGAGGAGTGGCGCTGTGGGTATGCGTGACGGGGGTGGGGGTGGGGGTGTGTGGGAGGGGGAGGGAGGGATCACGTATACTACACTAGGTCTAGTTCAAACGGTTCTTTATTCAACTGGGTGTGAAGGAGTACGCTCTCTCTCCCTCTCTCCTTTCTCTCCCTCATCTTCCCCTCTCTCTCTCCCGCTCTGAAGTCTCTCCCTCTCTTTCCCTCTCTTCCCCTCTCTCCATCTCTCTACCTCCGCCTCCCTCTCTCTCCCTGCCTCTCCCCTTCTTTCACTATGTCCCTCCCCTTCCTTCTCTCTCCCTTTCTTTCCCTCTCTCACCCTCTCTCCCTCCCTCTCCCTCCCTCTCCCTCTCTCTCCATCCCCTCCCTCTCTCTCCCTCCCTCTCACTCTCTTTCCCTCTCTCCTCTCTTCCCTCTCTGTCCCTCCCTCCTCCCTCCCTCTCCTCTCTCCCCCTCTCTTTCACTCTCTCTCCCCTCCCCTCTCTCCTTCTCCCCCCTCCCCCTCTCGTTCAATTTTCTCCATCTCTCTCTCTCTCTCTCCTCTCTCCCTCTCTTTCACTCTCTCCCTCCCTCTCCCCTCTCTTTCTTTCCCCGTTTCACTCTCTGGCCCCTCCCTCCCTCCCCCCTCTTCCCCCTCTCTATCTCTCTCCCTCCTTCTCCCTCCCTTTACCTCTCTCCCTCTCCCTCCCTCTCCCCCCATCTCTTCTTCTCTCTCCCTCTCTCTCTCCCTTTACTTCTCTCCATCTCTTCCTCTCTTTGCCGCTCTTGCTGTTTATATGCCTGCATGGTTCTGCCCCCTTACTATGAGACACTCCGTCACACTCTATCTTATGTTCCATCTATCTGTCTCTCTATGTCTCTCTTTCTGGCCACTCTGGGTATCTATAACGATCTTTGGCTTCGTCTCTCTTTCTGGCCACTCTGGGTATCTATAACGATCTTTGGCTTTGTCTCTCTTTCTGGCCGCTCTCGATGTGTGTGTATCTCTCTACCCCTCTCGATGTGGCTTTCTCCTCTCTCACTTTCAATCCGCTCTCTATGTGGCTTTCCTTCTATCGCTGGCTACTCTCCTTGTGTCTATATTTCTTTGCCCCTCTCGATATGGCGCTCCCTCCTCTCCCAGTCTGTGCCTGCTCTCTATGCGCATTTCCCTCTCTCTCTGGCTATTCTTATTGTGTCTGTACATCTCTACCCCTCTCAATATGGCTCTCTCCTCTCTCACTTTCTGCCTGCTCTCTGTGTGGTTTTCCCTCTCTGGATACTCTCCCTGTGGCTACTCTCCCTCTAGCTACATATGTCTACTACTCTCGATACAATATGACTCTTTCCCCTCTCTCAGTCTCTGCCCGCTCTCTATGTGCAGCACCCTCTCTATGTGGGGCAACCTCTCTGTATATATAGCTCTCTACGTACATGCATGTTTATTATATACCCCTGCCCCCACAGACACACAATTATATAATTCCCTCCCCCCTACCCCCTCCACATACAACATGGCAACGAACAGATTATGTCTCACAAACAACAGAAGTCCCCAAGCGGCAGGTTGAGGCGTGTTGAGGCCTTTCTCGGTGTGGGCATGCACCAACCGCCCGCCTACACCGGCCGCGGTGGCCTAATCGGTAGAGCGCAGGCCTCCCGTGTGGGACATCGGGAGTTTGGTTCCCAGTCGAGTCAAACCAATGACATACAAAATTGATACTTGTTCTTACCTAGCCTGGCGCTCGCTTGGCATTAATAGGATAGGGCAAGGACTGGTTATAGCACAGTATCAGGATAATGCGACGGTGTTGGAAATCGGGTTATAGTACTGGTGGTCTGGTCTCCCAGTGGGGCAGGACTATAAAGTCGACATGAGTGCGCAGTGTCACAAGTCGGTACCAATCCTGATTTGACTATATATATTTGGCAGGATGTAAAATTCGAACACTCAAACTGCCCGGCTAATATTCCTCACCATCAGACGTCCTGATATGACCTTAGATGTTGCCAGGACGTAAAACTCCAACAACCAATCACCACCGAACGGACTCAGCGCCTGCGAGAAAAACCCCTGCTAAGCCACATCCGCAGCCAGTGTAACCTAATATATATATATATGTGTAGTAGGCTGCACTAATCTCTCAGGCAAGTAACCACATAGACAGGTAGGCGTGGGTAGTGTGTTGATATCAGGGAGCCTAGCTGGTGTAATGGTTAGCACACTGGCCCGGAATGCAAAGAGATGTGGGTTCGAGTCCCACTCTAGGCGCAATATTTCCCATTTTCATCACCCCCACGACACTGGTTGCCGTGACCAGGATCCTGTACAAGCCATGCACTGTATGGTTGTTGAACCTACCCTGTGTATGTATGTGTAAGTGCATTTCCTGTATGTATGTAATTGTAAGCATTAAATGACTTACAATTCCAGGGGGACGAGTGTAGTAGGCTGCACTAACCTCTCAGGCAAATCACCACATATACAGGTAGGCATGGGTAGTGTGTTGATATCAGGGAGCCTAGGTGGTGTAATGGTTAGCACACTGGCCCGGAATGCAAAGAGATGTGGGTTCGAGTCCCACTCTAGGCGCAATATTTTTTTCCAGACACTGGTTGCCGTGACAGGATCCTGTACAAGTGGCTGTATGGAACACTGTGTTGTATGTGTGTGCATTTCCTGTATTATAATTGAAGCATTAAACTTACAATTCCAGGGGGACGAGTGTAGTGGCTGCACTACCTCTCAGGCAAGTACCACATAGACAGGTAGGCATTGGAGTGTGTTGATATCAGGGAGCCTAGGTGGTGTAATGGTTAGCACACTGGCCCGGAATGCAAAGAGATGTGGGTTCGAGTCCCACTCTAGGCACAATATTTCCCATTTTCATCACCCCCATGACATATGTATATATATATATTAGGTGTACCCAGTATATATATATATATACATATATATATATATATATATATATATTAGGTGTAAATATATATATATTAGGTGTAAATATATACATATATCTATACACTAAAACCTTTCTAAATCGACCGACCATGGGACTGACTTTCAATGGTCCATTCATGGAGGTGGTCGGTTTAGGGAGATTTTTTTATCGTTACAATGGTATTGTATGGACACTCGCTTTGGACCCAAATAAAGCGTTCTCAGTGGGCAGCGGCGAGCGGCTACAAGGGATAGGTGGGTGGGAGGCGGAGAGGGAGGTGTGGGGGGGAGGGGAGGCGGTGCTCCCTTCAGTAAAAATGCTTGACATGTTGATGCTGTGCCCTATATGTGGTGATGCTATACAACTTAGAGTTTGGAAGGGAGGTCTTATTCACTTCGCCACTTGCCACTTGCCACTTGAGTCAATAAAGTGAGGCCCACTTGGTCCCAATCGCGCCTGTCAGAAACCCCCACTCACATATACTACTCACACTCCGGAACCAGCGGCCTGTTCCCCCGCCTCGCCCCTTCACCGGTCCCCTCGTCCCGGGCCCCGATGAAGGGGCGCTGGTTCCCGCAGTAAGGCGTACTTAAGACACTTACCCCTGCTTCTTACTGAGCGACCTGAGTATCATCGCGCCGGGGGCCGATCGTCGTCTCGACTGCAGGGCTTTCATTTTCTGAAAGAAGAAGAAAAGGAAGAGATTTTATTTTGGTGAAATATTGACTCATAATTGATGAATTGCTTGATTGCTAAAGCGCCAGTCAGACCTCACCGGATTGAGGAAAAATACGGCAATGTACGGTTTATATATGGTTGGCATCCGGCGTGTCCGTTCTATCTCCGGTGGTGTCCGGTACAAGTTTTGAACATGCACAAAACTTGTACCGGACACCACCGGACTGAAATGTATGGTTGGTGTCCGGTTTAAGTCTGTTTAGTCCATTTCATGTCCGTTACCCATCCGTTACGTCTCCGGTTTGCTTCCTGCCAAGTCCGTTGATGGTGGTTTTTTTTTGTTGTTTTTTTTTAATTGCAGGAATTCGGTTAGTATATGTTTTCAGTGCATCCGTGAATAATCCGGTACATCCATTTGACATTTGGTTTTTGTCTAGTTCTCATCCGGCGGCTATTCGTCAATGTACATTCCTTGTCCGTTTAACGTCCGTTTCGTCTGGCGGCTGTTGCAACAGTTCGACACCGAACACCACCGGACTAGACAATTCTTTGTCGAGTGGTGTCCAGTACTCAGTCCGGTAAGGTCTGACTGGGCCTTAATGGTTTAATACTGCAGCAAAGGCCATATTCATATACAGTAAAACCTCTCTAAATCGACCGACCATGGGACCGACTTTAAATGGTCCATTTAGTGAAGTGAGGAGTTCAGGGAGGTTTCTTTTATCGTTACAATATTATTGTATGGGCGATCGTTTGGGACCCAAATAATGCGATCGATATAGGGGTGTGGTCAATCTGTGGAAGTGGTCGGTTAGAGAGGTTTCACTGTATGTATATATATATATATATATGTACTGTATAAGAATTACACGACCAAAATAGCCCAGAATATCCCTCTGGCTCCCCAGCACTCCCCCAGTCATCGACTGCTGGAGTCTGGACTAGTCATCTGCTGCTCCAGCCTAGTCAACCTCAGCTCCGATTGTGGCGCCACCACCCGCTTCACACTGTAACTCCCACTCACTGTACCGCTGATAATATTGAGAGGATATACATATATAATTATGATGTATAAGAAGTATGTGCTCTATAATCTATTATGGGAATATAAACAAGGACACTACCACTTATCAGTTCCTTTCTCTATATTACTTATCTAGTATTCTACTGTCACATGAGTTAGTTCCTGCTTCTGCCACTATGACGCCACCTGAGAGTGGCTCCTGGCCACCCTGATACCAGCTGCGTTTGGTCTCTACCGCCTCCAGTCCTGCACGGACTGTATTGTTTGTAAACAAAAAATGGAGAGAGCCCGGTGGCGCCCCCAGTCGGGCAATCTTGACACCACCAGGCTTGCGACTCATCGATCTGAGTCTAAATACCACACACATTCGCACACCCGTATGTATATATATATATATATATATATATATATATATATATAATATAATATTTTACCTCGGTAAACAGCCTCAGGCTAGCCTCAGGCTAGGGAGAGGTAAGCACGTCCGGTACCAGCAATTAGCATATACAACTCACGACTGGATAACGTGTCGTTGGGTTGCTCCGGCAAAATTAGTCTACATACAAGCAAATACGCAGTAAGTATAATAAAAACTGTGGTTAGCTTAATTATGATGCATTAGAGCATCAATATGGAAAGTTTAGACTTTCGTTGGTCCAATTTGGACGAGTTATTTGGTTATAAACAACCAAGGATAGAACACTCGAGTGGGTTTCGCGAAGGAACCAAACCGGTCATTAGCGGTTATGTCAACACCCGGGTCACCGTGTGACTATGGGTAGAGATGTGGGTTTCGCCCTATCTCATGTGGAAATTCTCTCGTACTCTAATAGAGAGTAATGTTGGAGATGCTCCTGGGTTTCTTTTATAGACTCCCCTAGACAAAACTTTTTCAGGCGTTTCTCCGAGTTTCGTAGCATTTTCTCCAACTTGTTGACGTAGTAGTCACAGGTGGGAGAAGTGTGCGGAACAGAGGGATGGGCGGCCGATACACTGGTCCCGACCCCGCGTAAGGTTTGGGCTTGACCCACAACCCACGCACAAATTTAGCTTATTACGCCTGTGTTATAACGGTATAAACACGTTCTTTAACACCAATAGATGTCCAAATGAGTTTGAAACAACCATATTGTGACATATATATATACCGGGACTGACCAAAAATTGTTTGTTTCAGTTCCCGATGGCCACGAAGCGGAGTAAGCGCGGTGCAGCAGCAGCCGAGGGGCGTGTTCCGAGTGGAGTGGACGAGGAGTACGACTCCTCACCCGTGTTGTCGGCAGGGCCGTCGACACAGCCCCGGGCGCATATCCTCTCCGACCCGGACGAGGACGCAGTGCCTGATGTGCCTGCGCCTCCAGATTGGGAGGCTCGCTTTGCAAGATTGGAAAGCCACATCTTGACTGCCAAATCGCCTGTGTCTCGGAAGCGGCGTAGGCCGAGTGTCCAAGAGGATTCATTTGAGGATTTCTTGGACACAGACTCGGCGGTGGAGCTTAAGGCTCCTCCTCCTCCTTCTCCTAAACGGAGGAAGAAGAAGAAACAGGTGATTTCTTCGGGTGATGATTTCACCAAGGAGCGGGCAGAGTCTGGTTTGCGCAAAAAGCGGAAGACTAAGTCCAAAAAGAAGAAGAGGAAGAGGAAATATTCTTCTTCTGAGTCGTCCACTGAGTCTACTTCTACGGAATCAGACTCAGACACCGTATATGAAGGGGTCTATGCGGACATTGGCACTAAAGTGGCTAAGAAGGTGGAGAAGCCAAAGGCTAAGCGGGTTAAAACCACTACGCTTATGCGCGAGACCGTGAATGGTCATTTTCGCACGTTCAAACCGGCGGAGGTTATCTCCAAGTTAGGAGATGAGTTAACAGGCATAAAGGGTGTTCCCAACTCCATCATTAAAGGAATGGATCGGGATGTCAATATGACGGATGACCGTAAGAAGTTTGAGGATGTGTTGCACACAGTGCATAAGGCAGTGTTGGCTACCCTAACAGCTATTGTTCCTGTGGCTAATAGGATGCAGAGTGAAAATAAGTTCTCGTCTTTGGCTAAGACAATGGACAAAGGCATTGCAGTACTAGCGGCGGCAGGTAATTACCTGTCGTTTCGAAGATATGAAAATGTCTTCAAGTCAGTTTGCACAGATGCTGGCAAAGAAGTGGCTCGCTCTAAGAAGGTTACCGATAATGAGGGGAAGGAGTTTACGCTCTATCTTGCTCCAGAGCCGATTAAAGGGAAACCTTTAGATAATACCAAGATGTTTGGCGGTCAACTACAATACCTCTATAAAGAGGTAGAGACTGCAGCCAAGAGTGGCAAAAACATGGATGGCAAGAAGAAACAGGAAGTTCCTCGTTTCAAAAAGTCACGAGGGGATTTTCGTCCACGACGGTTCACCAGAGGAACCAGACCGAGTTCAAACTTCGGTCAAGGGTTTCGGGGCCGGGGCGCTCGCCCAGGCTGGACCGACAACACCGCACGGCCAATAGGCCGAGGGTTCAACTCGTCGAGACCTTTCCCCAGGGGCGGGTCCAAGTAGAGGTCCAAACACAAACTTTACAAGTCCCTGCAGCCTCTAAAAACACACAAACTGTAAGCAACTTTGTGGCTGGTAATATTAGTAATCATATTTCTGAGTGGCACAAAATTACTAGTGACCAAGAAATTATAGAAATAGTTAGGGGTGTTCAAATTCCTTTTACACAAATTCCTGTACAAAGTATAATACCTTTTCCATATAACATTCAACCAGTTGAACGAGACGCACTAACTAAACAGGTACATAAATTCTTTGAGAAAGGAATTATACAAAAAGTGACACACTGTTCAGGACAGTTTATTTCAAACATTTTCTCGAGACCGAAGCCTAATGGTGATGTTCGAATGATCCTGGATTTAACAATCCTTAATAAAAGGGTGGAATATCGACATTTTAAAATGTTCTCTCTAGATACGGCACGGGATCTGATTACACCAGATGCGTGGATGGCTAGTGTTGATTTACAGGATGCATATTATACGCTTCCCATAATGGAACAATACCGAAAATTTCTTCGATTTATTTGGGATAACCAACTCTATGAGTTTACCTGTATGCCGAATGGCTTAGCTTGTGCGCCACGTTTATTTACTAAATTGCTTAAACCTGTTTTCTCGGTAATGGCGAGGAAGGGTCATATAATGTTTCCATACATAGATGATTCTTTTATTATAGCATCAACACAAATTGGTTGTGTGAATGCAGTTTTGGATTTATGTGCATTACTCACTAAATTGGGGTTTTATGTACATCAACAAAAGTCAGTGTTTAAACCAACAAAACAACTTAAATGTTTAGGGTTTATTCTGGATACACAGTCCCTTACAGTGTCGATAACAGAACAAAAACTAATTAAGTTTATGACTACAGCGACTCAGCTTATTAAGTTATCAAAGCCAAAAATTAGACAGGTTGCTGTTCTTATTGGCATAATGACCTCATATGCACCTGCTGTGTTATATGGGAAGGCCCATATTAAGTCGCTAGAAATAGATAAAAATTTAGCGTTAACACGAACTAAAGGCAATTTTGAGCGAAAGATGTTTATTTCGCAAGAAGGGTTACAGGATATTGGATGGTGGATGCAACATATAGCAAGTTCACCAAATCCAATCCGCATGGCGGAACCTAATACAGTAATTACTACTGATGCTTCGTTAGAAGGTTGGGGAGCTCATCGAGATGGGGTCACAACAGGAGGTAGATGGCTTGATGATGAAAAATCAGACTATATTAATGCACTAGAATTGCGTGCTATTTATCTGGGCTTACGTAGTTTAGTAAAGATAAATAAATCACAGGTTAGAATACTAACTGATAATACTACTGCCATGGCATATATTCGTAACATGGGTGGAACCAAATCAAAGTCTTGCAATCAGTTATCTAAACTGATTTGGAACTGGGCACAGGCTCAACAAGTCTGGCTGACTGTAGCGCATATTCCAGGGTCACAAAATACACTTGCAGATTATAAAAGTAGAAATTTCCATGACCATTTAGAGTGGTCTCTCTCTACACATTTGTTTAACTTCGTTTGTGAAAAATGGGGTACACCTGAAGTTGACTTATTTGCATCACGAAATAATAACAAGTTACCCTGTTATGTTTCTTGGCATCCTGAACCGGATGCTTGGAAAGTAGATGCGTTTGCTATTACCTGGGAAAATAATTATTTTTATATTTTCCCACCATTTAGCATTATCAGCCGAGTAGTGAGAAAAATCGGCTTGGAAGGGACACATGCGATACTGGTGGTGCCCGATTGGGACACGCAACCTTGGCTGCCAGCAGTTTCACAACTGGCAAAAGATCGTATACGATTCCCAAGAAAACTCGGGAATCTGACGCACCACGGACCGCTAGTGGTTCACGGCGACGTGTCAACGACGCCCCTATTGGCATTCCTTTTCTAAGGAAGCAGCTACAGCAATTTGGATTGGACAGAATTACTGAGGATAGGATAGTATCGGATGCCTGGAGGCCAGGAACTGTCAAAATGTATACAACCTATTTAAAGAAATGGGGTGTACATTGTTTGTTAATGAAAGTTAAGCCAACAAATCCAAAGATTTCACAAGTAGCTCGGTTTCTTCGTTCTCTAGAGGATGAAGGACTTTCCTTTGGATCGATTAATGCGGCGAGGTGTGCGTTATCAATTATATTACCTAGAATTGATGGCGAAACAGTTGGAAAACATTATGTTATTTGTTATTTACTTCGTTCAATTTATCAAAGGAATCCTCCAAAACCAAAGTATAGTCGGTTTTGGGATGTTTCTATAGTATTTAAGTTGTTTCAGGCTTGGCCTCACAACTCGTGGTTAGATATAAAACAGTTAGGTTTTAAGGTCGCGGTCCTGTTATTGTTAGTAACCGGACACAGAGGACAGACGATTGTTGCTTTATCCTTAACTGGATTAGAAATAGACAAGCAACAAGCTACGTTTGATTTAGAAAAATTGCTTAAATCGAACACGTTAGGTGACCCTTTATCAACGGTTCACTTAGACTGTTTTCCGAATGATCGGAAATTATGTGTTGTGTCGGCCATACGGGCTTATATATACAAGACAAAGGATTTACGTGCATCACAACAACTATTAGTGAGCTTTATAAAGCCACATAAGGCGATTTCACGAGACACACTTGCCAGATGGACAATTACGGTGTTGAAATTGGCTGGAGTGGATACGAGTAAATACTCTTCCCACTCAACTAGAGGAGCCATGGTCTCCAAGGCACGGGTGCTTGGTATTTCTGTGAAAAGAATACTAGCGCATGCAGGCTGGAAGACGGCTAAGTCGTTTGCAAAACATTATAATAAACGACTAGAAAAGCCTACCGGCGTTGCAAAGCGTCTTCTCGCCAACTAACAAGAATAGGTGAGAACAAAAATTTAGAATGTTATAATAATAAGAAAGAATGATATTAAGGATAAAAATGAATTATGTAAAGGTCTCCCTAGCCTGAGGCTAGCCTGAGGCTGTTTACCGAGGTAAAATAGTATAGTTATACGAGTCTTACCTTGGTACAGATGATGGATAACTGTTGTTTTACCGAGGTATAAGCCTCGGATAGATGTGGGCTAGGGCCCTCCCGCCACACCCAGCCACATCTATTCCGTTGGTGTACCTTTTCGGTAAAGTAATAGTATCCATTGTTTGAAAGTCATTTTTATCCTCAATAAGTAGGTTAAGATTGCTGGTACCGGACGTGCTTACCTCTCCCTAGCCCACATCTATCCGAGGCTTATACCTCGGTAAAACAACAGTTATCCATCATCTGTACCAAGGTAAGACTCGTATAACTATACTATATATGAGTATAATATATTATGCGTATATAAAAGCCGGAAGTAAATCGTTTTATTATTAATATTATCGATCGATTATAATTAATTATCCTGGATTTTGGGCTCGTTATGGATATCTCGATATTGTCCAATCAATGCCCTTCCCCTGCGAGCCCGGGACTGCCCTAGGTGGCACCAAAACGGCGGGTTCAGCACTCGGGCCGCCATATTTGTTCATTGTTGGCCAAGATTTCAAACTTGTATGTTTATATATATATATATATATATATATATATATAAACATGTGATTAACAACACTTAGAGAATAAATGTTATATATATATATATATATATATATAACATTTATTCTCGAAGTTTTGTTAATCACATGTTTATGCACACATTGAAATTTACACACAAATCTGAAATGGCCAAATTTGTGTCAAATGACAGAAGATGAACAAAGATCTCAGATGCAGTTTTGAAGTGGTTATATAGGAATATATACTCATGTAGTGGTCTGCACTGACCTCTCAGGCAAGTAACCACATAGACAGGTAGGCGTGGGGAGTGTATTGATATCAGGGAGCCTAGGTGGTTAATGGTTAGCACACTGGCCCGGAATGCAAAGAGATGTGGGTTCGAGTCCCGCTCTAGGCGCAATATTTCCCATTTTCATCACCCCCACGACACTGGTTGCCGTGATCAGGATCCTGTATAAGCTTTGCGCTGTATGGTTGTTGAACCTACCTGTGTATGTATGTGTTAGTGCATTGCCTGTATGTATGTAATTGTAAGCATTACAAGACTTACAATTCCAGGGGGACGAGTGTAGTGGTCTGCACTGACCTCTCAGGCAAGTAACCACATAGACAGGTAGGCGTGGGGAGTGTCTTGATATCAGGGAGCCTAGGTGGTGTAATGGTTAGCACACTGGCCCGGAATGCAAAGAGATGTGGGTTCGAGTCCCGCTCTAGGCGCAATATTTCCCATTTTCATCAGCCCCATGACACTCACAAGAATTGTGTTAATGCATTCATTCAAAGTACATACATATATATGTTATATATAATCTATTATATACATATAAACGCTCGGAGAATTATTTATTATTTATTAGTTTCGATTCTACTCGACTTAATATTGTCCAATCGCCGTCATCCGCTGGCCCTGCTGCGGTCCTGGCGGGTTCGACGCTGCTCGAGTTGGTTTGAATCGTCACTTGCCTCCAGTTTTTTGCTTTTATTTGGTAGAGCATTTATCGCTCAGCCCGGAGTCGAATAAACGAACCAACCCAAGCTGCTCTCTGTTGTCAATTCGTAGGGGAGGCTTATATATATATATATAGCTATAGATATAGATATTATATATGCATACGCATTCCATGATTATGTATGTACATAATATGATTAAAATATTGTGATTGAATATGTTCATTAAAACTACATAGATCGATGAAAAAAATCTAATTTTCGAAACTAAAACAATTATCTAGATTTCACTTTACATAGTTAACTTAAGATAGATACTAGTGCACTTATCAAACATTTGTAGCCACATAGAAGGGAATACTGAGTCTATTTAATAGAAATTGTAAACTGCAGAAGCATTTGGTGCTAGAGTTTTGCCGTGCTTGCCAAAATTAATTTGGCTTGGTTGCACATCAAATATCTCTCAAGTTAGACATTTAAAATAAAAGTTACTACAAACCAAAGTAAGCTTGATTATACCGACCCACCCACGGGGAGGCTAATGACTAACATGTGTACATATATAGCAAATATGCTTAAACAATACCTGTACTCATAGAGGTGGAACATGAATCCACCAAAATCCAGCAAACGGAAACAGAAATAGCACTGTATGGGCGCCGCCATTTGTAAACTCATCTCGAATAATCGAGAAATCAAAATCCAGCAAACGGAAACGGAAATGGAAATCGATCGTCGAACTACACTACGCAGCAAGCAGGGTGGGCGACAGCTATTAGTTAATAATATATCAAAACAAATTCCCACTGCCATAGACTTTGCCGATACGTGCAGTTCAAAACTTAGTTTATTCAAAATTAAAAGAATTAAATAACAATTTGGCATAAATATGGATGTACAAATGAAATATTAATAGCTTACTCTGCGGAAACGATGGCCGTATTCTGGTCACCCGAGTTGATAGAATTTCAAATCGAACACCGCGAGTGGAGTAAAACAAAAATCAGAAAATACTTTGCTGTAGTTATATCGATGGGTCGGTCCTAAGCATTGCTTATTCATGTTAACCTTAGATATTGCCAAGACGTAAAACTCCAACAAACCAACTCATGAAGGGCATAATCTGAGGAGGGCCAATACACCTGCACCACAACATCGCCAGCTTATACCCCTGTCACACTACGACGTGACGATCCAACGTGAGCCTAACGTGATCATTTTTCGTCATGACGTTGGGTTACGTCATGATGACGTCAAAATGACGTTAGAATGACGTCGAGCTACGTCACATTACGTCGTGTTACGTCGAGTTACGTCAAGGTTTTGGACATGTTCAAAACTTTGGACGTAGGTCGAACGTAAGGGTTTACGTTCGCCGTACGTTCTGTTCACGTTCAGTGAACGTCAATGACGTTAAACGGACGTTATTTCAACGCTGCTCACTACGTTCAACTACGTTCCACTACGTTCCACTACGTTCCACTACGTTCCACTACGTTCCACTACGTTCCACTACGTTCCACTACGTTCCACTACGTTGACCCACATTAAACCAAGTGCAAAAGCCTACGAGGCTTAATGGGAACGTCAGGAGAACGTCAGGAAAACGTCAGGAGAACGTCAGGAGAACATCAGGAGAACGTGCATTCAACGTCTCATTACATAGCTAACGTCATGTAACGTTCTTCTGGCGATGGAATAACGTTCATAACGTTCCGTGAGCGTAGTGACGTTGTCCTCTCTCGTGACTGACGGTATCACTACGCTTTACCAACGTTACGTTCTCGTCCACTACGCTGCATCCACGTTCAACTTGTGCCCAAATTTGCATACTACGCTGAAAAGTTCAACGTTCTTCACGTTCTCCCTACGTTGACGTCGTTACGTCGTAGTGTGACAGCCCCATTACACAATCATGTAGGACCAGTTCTTCTTTATCCTGGTCCCCTAGCCCGGTTTCCTGTCAGTTTCACTATCCACGTCCATCCCACAATGAAGAGTCGCATTCACCAAATATCGCCCAATAGCCAGGCACGACTTGGGCCTTACTTGGCGGACGCGGGGGTTGCGCGTTTGTTGGCCCGCTAACCCGCCGTGCAGAGGTCACCCGAGGTCATGCTCTCATGAGTTCACGCGCATGACCTGTGCACATGCGCAATGGGCGCTTCCGGCAATTAGCAGACGCGGAAAAGGATAGCTGTCAATGTTATGGCCCTGTCACACTACGACGCTTCTCTCGGCGACCCGTCAGCGTTGAAAGTACTATCTTGCGCGTCGAGAAACGTTAAAGATTTAGGGGAAATATGGGGAAATTGGACGTTGGCGCAGCGTTTCAGTAGCGTGTTGGTAGCGCGCGGCCAACGCTTGTCGATGCGTGGGAAAAACAAAAACAAATGCGATGTATCGTTTTGGTGCGGTGACTGGATGGCGCGCGCGGCGCGTCGTCAACGGTACGACAGCGTTCGGTCAGCGGTCAGCACGCTGACAACACGCTAGCAACACGCTATAACAACGCCAGCAACACGCTGGGGAACGTTATGGGCGCGCCATACACGTCTCCCCAACGTCCAAACTATCAATAAACGCTAGTCCAACGCGCACAGCCCGCCCGCTACCCGTTACGCACACGTCCACCGAACGCTATGGACACGCTCACCAAATCAAACCAACCCTTGCCAAAAATATCAACACAATATGGACGTGCACCAACGTCCTGCCAGCGTTCTTGTAACGTGTCGTGGGCGCGTTTTGACGCGCCACTAACGTCCTCCTAGCATTCTTACCCATTTCGTCCCGCGCGTTGCCGGACGCTGGTGGTTTTGGACATGTTCAAAACACTCAGCGACCAATAACGCGCGCCGACGTTGTCCGCCGACCGTCAACGTCCAAGATAGTGTACCGACGTGTACCGACGCGCCGATAACGCGCCACCAGCGCTTCTCCATATTTCACCAAATATCGCCCCAAAACACCACACGTTGACGGGTCGCCGGCGAAAAGCGTCGTAGTGTGACAGGGCCATTAGACACAGTACGTGGTGTCACACTTAGAATGATGGTTGGTTGGTTGTTGGGGTTGTACGTCCTGGCAACATCTAAGGTCATATCAGGATGGGTACCCACTTGTGACGGTGTACACTCATTCATGGCAACTTTATAGTGCTGCCCCACTGGTAGACCAGGCTGCCAGCACCATGGCCCAATTATCCAATTCAGTCACATTATCCTGGCACTGAGCCAACCAGTCCTTGCCCTATCCTAATAATTCCGAGCGCCAGGCTAGGAAGCGACAAGTATCAATTTTATAAGTCATTGGTTTGACACGACTAGGGTTCAAACCCGTGGGTTCGAATCCCACGATCTACCAAAATGGGAGACAGACGCTCAACTCATTCGGCCATCCCGTCTGAATCGTAACATCCTGTAAAGTTTTCCGATAATTAGACATTGGCAGGTGGTGTGAACTGGTCTATATGAGATTACAAATGGTCTCTAAAGGTAAATGATGCAATGTGACCAAATGCATATGGTATTGTGTAGTGTTGGTGATCCTTTACTTAGTTTAGATAGACATTGTGAATTATAATAGATAGTGTGAGAGGGGCACTACCCTTAGTGTGATAGAGCCTTAGCAGCTCTGCTCACATACCCCCTCCCCCAACTGTTATTTATGGATCACTGCACACCCAGACACAACAGGGCACAGTAGCCATAAACAACCAAGGCATGGATACAGGCATGCTGACTGTTCGTCAGTAGATTGGAGAATGCCTACTCTTGATTGGAGGAGCTGGTCAGGTGTGACAGCCATCTTGGATTTATCAGCCTATATAATAATGAACCTGAGGGTGCAACCTCTCTGTCTTTCTGTGCACTTTATACTCTACCTTTCTTCTACCTGCCTGTAGTGATTTCCTATTTAGCCTGCCTACACAACTACAGCTGCCAGCCGTCGACTTTACAATCCTTTATGCTAAGGGACTCTTTGTTGTTGGTGGGTTTTTGTTGCTTTTAAAAATTTTAAAACAAAAAATTAAATACTGCGCAGGACCGGACGCGCATTGAAACATGCACGAATGACCTTGACAATGAACTGTTTGACCTCGAATACAATGTGGCCACTTCCATTGTACACAAAGTGTCGGGATTGCGTGGAAGTCGAATGTGGACAGATCATGGGTCAAAGGTCACGGGTCACGGGTCATTACCATGGTTACAAACTGACATGCTAGGCGCTACCTATCCACGTGACCTAACAGACGCGGATGCTGACCAAGGAGGCGTTAATTAGTTACCTGTCCACGTGACCATTCACTTCTCTGTAAAAAAAATGAGTTGAGCATTCTGGTAGATCATGGGATTGTGGGTTCGAACACTGGTCGAGTCAAACCGATGACTTAAAAAGTAATATTTGTCGCTTCCTAGCCTGGCGCTCAGCATTACTAAGATAGGGCAAGGAGCAGTGGAATGGGGAAGATCAATCGTCTATGATTGAAATTTCCCCCACTTAATCAACTAATCTACCCAAAAGAACCCACAAAAAAACATGCATCACATTACAGAGTGGGGATGGCGTGTGTGTGTATGTGTGTGTGTGTGGGGGGGGGGGAGTTGACAATGGTTGTGACATTGTGGTTGATCCCGAGCTTGACCTCACGAAGTAAAGATTCCGTGAAAAGAGGGAGGATTTCCTTTGTGTGTTTGTTCGTTGGGGTTTTACATCCTAGTAACATCTGATGTAGTAAGTAGCAACATTACCCCTAATCCAAAGCTTAACCATAAACTTAACCTAAAACCTAACCCTAACCCAAAGCCTAACCTTAACCTAAAGCCTGATGCTAATCCAAATCCTAACCCTAACCTAAAGCCTAATACTAATCCAAAGCCTAACCCAAACCTAAAGCCTAACCCTAACCTAAAGCCTAACCCAAAGCCTCATGCTAATCCAAACCCTAACCCTAACCTAAAGCCTAGCCCTAACCTAAAACCTAGCACTAACCCAAAGCCAAACCCAAACCTAAAGTCTAACCCTAACCTAAAGCCTAACCCAAGCCTAAAGCCTAACCCTAACCTAAAGCCTAACCCTAACCTAAAGCCTAACCTAAAGACTAACCCTAACCTAAAGCCTAACCCTAACCTAACCCTAACCCAAAGCCTAACCCTAACCTAAAGCCTAACCCAAACCCAAAGCCTACCCCTACCCTAAAACCTAGTGCGAACCTAAAACCTAACCCTAACCCAAAGCCTAACCCTAACCTAAGACCTAGAGCTCACCTAAAGCCTAACCCTAACGCAAAGCCTAACCCTAACCTAAAACCTAGCAGTAACCTAAAGCCTAACCCTAACCCAAAGCCTAACCCTAACCTAAAGCCTAACCCAAACCTAAAGTCAAAGTCTAACCCTAACCCAAAGCCTAACCCAAACCTAAAGCCTAACCCTAACCTAAAGCCTAACACTAACCCAAAGCCTAACTCAAACCCAAAGCCTACCCCTAACCTAAAGCCTACCACTAATCCAAAGCCTAACCCAAACTTAAAGCCTAACCCTAACCTAAAGCCTAACCCTAACCAAAAGTCTAACCCTAACCAACAGCCTAACCCTAACCTAAAGCCTAATCCTAACCGTAACCTAATGCTAATCCAAAGCCTAATCCAAACCTAAGGGCTAACCCTAACCCAAAGCCTAACCTTAACCTAAAGCCTAACGCTAATACAAAACCTAACCCTAACCCAAATCCTAACCCTAACCCAAATCCTAACCCAAACCCAAATGCTAACCCAAACACTAACCCAAATGCTAACCAAATGCTTTAGATGGTTGGTTATCATAAGTTTGACGTCCAATAGCCGATGATAAAAATCAATGCGCTCTAGAGGCATCGTTAAATAAAACAAACTTTGCTTTATATGGCTGGTTATTGGAGTTTCACGTCCTGGCAACATCTAAGGTCATATTAAGATAGGTACTGAATTGTGACAGTGTGCACTTATGGCAAGTTTATAGTGCTGCCCCACTTGTAGGCCAGGTCACTGGCACCATGACCCGGTATCACACTCGGTCACATTATCCTGATACTGTGCTAACCAGTCCTTGCCCTATCCTATTAATGCCAATCGCCAGGCTAGGTAGCGACAAGTATCAATTTTGTAAGTCATTGGTTTGACTCGACTGGGATTCAAACTCTTGACCTTCCGCATTGGGAAGCCTGCGCTCTATCGAAGTAGGCTTTGTGATACTTTCCTCTGAGGAACTCTAGCGCAGTGAAATGTTTGTCTATAACAAACCAGTGGTCCACAACTGGTTCATCAAAGACTGTGGTATGTGATGTCCCGTCTGTGGGAAACTGCACATAAAAGACCCCTTGCCGCTTATCGGAAAGAATAGCCTATGTGGCAGCAGCGGGTTTCATCCAAAGGAATATGTCAGAATGACCATATGTTTGATGTCCAATAGCCGATGATAAAAATCAATGTAGGTACTCTAGAGGTGTCGTTAAATGAAACTAACTTTGTTTCTCTATAACATTTCTCTATAATTAGTGAGCCATAACTCACTCTAAACTAGGTCAGTTCTATATAATACAGAAAGCTTATCCACCTGTGTAACCATTCCCTGGGCTACATCAGTGAGAAGGGTCATCAGGGCTGGATAACGCTAATAGTCCCAGCTTGAGTAGGCAACCCTCAGGCGTGATTAGACCCTAAAACATTTACAGACAATGGATAGTTTCATGGTATGCTCACCATGAATAGTCATAATGGACCGTGATAATTGTTAGTTATGTCTTGTTTGTTTGTTGTTGTTTTACGTCCTAGCTAATTCTAGGGTCATATCAAGATAGGTACCGACTTGTGACAGTGCGCACCCATAGTGACTTTATAGTGCTGCCCTACTGGGAGGGCAGGCCGCCAGCACCGTGACCTGATATCCTACTCAGTCACATTATCGTGACACTGAGCCAACCAGTCCTTGCCTTATCCTAATAAATGCTGAGTGTCTGGCTAGGAAGCAACAAGTATAATATATTTAAAGTTGCATAGTCCGATGGTTTTGAATTTCTGTATTTTTTCTGAGATAAATATATTAGATCGATCACTAGTATCTACTTATTATTAGTTTAAAGTTACTTTTATTTTAAATGGTAAACTTTTTAGATATTTTAGTGCAAACATGGAAATTAGTTTTGGCAAGCTTGCCAAAACTCTGACACCATAGCTTCTGCAGTAACAGGTTCTGTTAAATTGACTCAGTATTGCTTCTACGCAGAAACAAATGCTTGTGTGTATCTGTTATCTAGATAATTGGTTTGGTTTTGAAAATTTGATATTTCATCGGACTGTGCAGCTTTAAAGTCAGAACCTATGAACCCACGAACCCATGAGTTTGGTGTGAGCTAGGTAAAGTTGTGTTGTTGATAAAACTACCTCTTTAATGGCACCTTGGCTAAACAGAAGAACTACCAACTAGATATAATAGGTTTGTTTGTTGGGGCTTCATGTCCTGGCAACATCCAAGGTAATATCAATATGGGTACCGACTTGTGACAGAGCACGCTCATGGTGACTTTCTAGTGCTGCCCTACTGGGGCGACCAGGCCACAAGCATAATAACCCAATTGACCACTCACTCACATTATCCTGATACTGAGCTAACAAGTTCTTTCCCTATCCTAGAAATGCCAAATGATAGGCAAGGTAGCGACAAGTATCACTTTTGTAACTCATTGGTTTTGACTTGACTGGGATTCGACTCCTGACTTTCCGGACAGGAAGCCTGCGCTCTACCGACCTGGCCATCGCGTCCGGTCGGATATAACGGGAACTGCCCGCCGTAAATTACCTATTTACAAATTCATATATGCACAAATATGGGTCATTCTCAGAAATTGTGTGTCACTTTTGAGTTTTGTGACATGGAAACAAAGGGTGAAAAGCATCCCAAATAATATAAAGCATTCCAAATAATATAAAACATTCCAAATAATATAAAACAATCCAAATAATATAAAACATTCCAAATAATGTAAAACATTCCAAAATATTATAAAACATTCCAAATAATATAAAACATTCCAAATAATATAAAACATTCCAAATAATATAAAACATTCCAAATAATAGCAGAATCCATGTTCATATGACGGCTTATATGTTGTGCATATGTAAAAGTTGATGGTTCTAAATAACAGAATTATTGATTTTAGATATAAATAATGTAGTAGTCGGCACTGACCTCTCAGGCAAGTACCCGCATAGACGGGTAAGCGTGGGTAGTGTGTTGATATCAGGGGGCCTAGGTGGTGTAATGGTTAGCACGCTGGCCCGGAATGCAAAGAGATGTGGGTTCGAGTCCCGCTCTAGGCGCAATATTTCCCATTTTCATCACCCCCACGACACTGGTTGCCGTGACCATGATCCTGTACAAGTTATGCACTGTATGGTTGTTGAACCTACACTGTGTATGTATGTGTTACTGCATTGCCTGTATGTATGTAATTGTAAGCATTAAAAGACTTACAATTCCAGGGGGACGAGTGTAGTAGTCTGCACTGACCTCTCAGGCAAGTACCCACATAGACAGGTAGGCATGGGTAGTGTGTTGATATCAGGGAGCCGAGATGGTGTAATGGTTAGCACACTTGCCCGGAATGCAAAGAGATGTGGGTTCGAGTCCCGCTCTAGGTGCAATATTTCCCATTTTCATCACTCCCATGACTATAACAAACATACTCACATACTTAATATGTTATTATTCCTGATATACGTCTGTTTTGTACCAGCTTCGCCTGTTTTGTACCAGTTTCGCCTGTTTTATACCAGCGTCTATTTCGCTAGACTTGTTCCGTTCCGACTGCCTGTACCAGTACCAGTACCAGTACTAGTACTACTATCGCCACCTGGAGGATTCCCTGTCAACTAACCTCCCTCCCCCAGACGCTCTACATGAAGTACCTTACGTCGCGGCTACAAGGGTCAAGGTCACGTGAGGTTAAAGCTGCATAGTTCGGTGGTTTTGAATGTTTGTCATTTTTTTAGATAAATATATTAGGTTGATCACTATTGAGGATTTGCGTGTGACGTTGGCATCACACTACTCCTGCATCATGGTTGGATAGAAGCAGTTCATTCTGCTATCAAGTGTATGTAAATGAAACAAAAAGCACAAATCTATTCACTGCTACGATCTAATTCTGTTATTTAGAACCATGAATATTCAATCGGGGGTCGAAATAATGTGATTTATGAGTAAAGCTGACTCAAAAAATGAAATCATGTCAAATTAAACCCAAAATTCAAGCGATATTAACGCCGCTGCTGCATCGGCGGCAATATTGTCGAAGGTAAACAAAACAAAAGAACAAATCTATTCACTGCTACGATCTAATTCTGTTATTTAGAACCATTAATATTCAATCGGGGGTTGAAATAATATTTATGAGAATAGCTTACTCAAAAAGTGAAATCATGTCAAATCTAACCCAAAATCTAAGCGATATTGACGCCGCCGCCGCATCGGCAGTGTTACACTGTACTTTCTATCCAACCATGATGGCCGACGAGGCACTGATCACGTGGTGCTAATCGTTTGACGCAAATCCTGAATACTCTATTTTACTTTAGTTCGAAGTAACTTTATTATAAGTGGCTAACTTTTGAGATATTTGAAGTGAAAACATGCTAAAATAATGTTGGCAAGCACGCCAAAACTCTAAACGATATAGTCTTCTGCAGCAACAGGTTCTATTATATTAAGTTAACTCAGTATTCCCATATAAGTTATATACAGTAACAAATGGTTAACAACTGAACTAGTATTTAATTTAAGATCCAAGTCAATGTTTTGGTTTTGAAATCAATGCTTTCATCGGACTATCCGGCTTTAATTTACTGCTGTCGTGGGGGTGATGAAAATGGGAAATACTGCGCCTAGAGCGGGACTCGAACCCACATCTCTTTGCATTCCGGGCCAGTGTGCTAACCATTACACCACCTAGGCTCCCTGATATCAACACACTCCCCACGCCTACCTGTCTATGTGGTTACTTGCCTGAGAGGTCAGTGCAGACCACTACACTCGTCCCCCTGGAATTGTAAGTCTTGTAATGCTTACAATTACATACATACAGGCAATGCACTAACACATACATACACAGGGTAGGTTCAACAACCATACAGCGCAAAGCTTGTACAGGATCCTGATCACGGCAACCAGTGTCGTGGGGGTGATGAAAATGGGAAATACGTGCGCTAGAGCGGGACTCGAACCCACATCTCTTTGCATTCCGGGCCAGTGTGCTAACCATTACACCACCTAGGCTCCCTGATATCAATACACTCCCCACGCCTACCTGTCTATGTGGTTACTTGCCTGAGAGGTCAGTGCAGACCACTACACTGCTAAGAACTGATGGTAAAGCATGCCGACATTACAGCGTTATCTCAACACCCCGGTGCACCCCAGTGCATCTTAGTTGTCATTTAAATACAGGTCAGTGTGCCCTCATGTGTTCCTTTCTGCTCAGACAAGTAGTTAAAGCTGCATACTCCGATGAAAGCATCAAATTGTCAAAACCAAAAAGACACAATGCTATTGGATTCTTCATATAAACCTCTCCAAACCAAAAACACGCAATGCTATTTGATTTTACATATAAACTTGTCAGAACCAAAAACACAGAATGCTATTGGATTCTACATAATATGAATAAGCAATGCTTAGGACTGACACCCCCACATTAGTCGGAATTACTAATCGTCTATAGACTAGATGGTAATTCTGACTGCACATGCGCTGAAAACGGCGTCGACTGCAAAACAAAGATATACGGCCGTTGAGTTTGCCGATATGCGCAGTGCAAAGTTTCAATTTTATTCTAAATTAATAGAAATAATGAACAATTTGGTATAAACATGGAAGTTCGGAATTAGAAACTAGTCTATTGACATACACATATAAACGCTTGGGGAATTATTTAATTTTTATTATGCGATTCAACGCAAGTATATTATTAACCAATCACTGACCCCCCGAATACCATAAATTGGGCCTATGGGCTTAATGCCTTGACAGGATCGCCACAGAGTAGCACAGAGGAACACATACACTGGTCCTGATGATGTCATTGGACCATATATGGAAGATCCGTAAGGAGGGACCAGTGTAGTTGTTCCTCGACTCGGTGTGCGCTTCTCTGCAGTGAGGCATCGTCAAGGCGTGAAGCCCATAGGCTATTTATTAACCAATCGCTGTCGTCCACCCTGTTTGCTGCGTAGCAATGATTGACATTGCAATGATTGTCGTTTCCGTTTCCTGGATTTTGGTGATTTCATTTTCCACCTCTATGACTATGAGTACGAGTATTGTTTATGTATATATATATATATGTATATCTATATATATATATACACGTGTTAGTCATTAGCCTCGGCCTTGGGGGGGGGGGGGGTCGGTATTAAATTTAAAAAACTCAAAACACTCAATGCCAGTTGATTCTGCATGTCTTAGATATGGGGGCACTTATTAAGCCTTTATTGCTGCATAGAACAGAGGTCCCAGTGACAAAATTGTTTAAATCCCTGAAAAACTAGGGGAGTGCAGAGACATGCCCTCCCTGGGAATTTTCTAAAACCTATGATTAAAATGGAGCAATCTGGCACCTACTTGGACATATTTTGGCTTTGAATTTCCAACTGTTTGAAGACTTCAAGACTAACATAGTGTAAAATATTCCGATAATAATGCATTGGTGGGGGAATGCAAATGTTCTATTTGTGAAACAGGTATACATGGCCAGGTGCATAGATGTGTTTATGTAGTTGCTGGTGGTTCTTGATTGATTGGTAAATAGACATTGTGGTGCTAGTAAGATAGTGTGTAAGGGGCACTCAGAGCCCTACCCACTACCCCCCCCCCCCCCCCCCCCCCCCCCCCCCCGCTAGGCAGGATCACCACATGCATGCTCAAGGCAGGTGGTGGCCAGGGGAGCCACACAGCTTGCTGGTGGTGGGCCGATCACTGTAACCATGGGGACCAGGAATGCTTGTTTCTCATTGGTGGAGCTAGAAATGCTTGTTTCTCATTGGGAGAATGGGGTGGGGTGATACACTATACTGGATCCATGTATCATATAAATAATAAACCAGAGGGCTTGACTCTCTCTTCTTTCACCCTTTTTACTCTTTCTTTCTCTTTGCCTGTATTGATTTCACCATAGCCTGCCTACACAATGGGTTCCGATATTGTTTATTCGCAGTCAGGATCCCCCCCCCCCCCCACCCGACCCCCGCTGATTTGGAAAGTTCAGTATTGACAAGTTCTATTAAATTGTCTTAGCATTCCCAGCAATGCAGCAACAAACGTTTAATAAATGCAACAGTATCTACATGAGATATGTATGATCAATTATAGGGGACCTTACTTGTTGGAATTTTACATCCTGGCAACATCTAAGGTCATATCTGGACGGGTACCGACTTGTATGACACTGACAGTGCACACTCATGGTGGTCCCACTGGGAAATCAGGCCACCAGCACCATGACCCGATACCCCACCCACTCAGTCACATTATCCTGACACTGAGCTAACCAGTCCCTGCCATATCTTAATAATGCCGAGTGCCTCCAAGCTAGGAAGCGAAAAATATCAATTGTATAAGTCATTGGTTTGACTCGACTGGGAATTGAACTCCAAATCTCCCGCACAACAGTCCTGCGCTCTACCGATTGGGCCACCACATCCGGTATTTTATGGTTGAGTGTTTTAGTTATTTAAATGTTAGTCTATAATCGGACTATGCAGCTATAATTAAGATATTTGATAATGATCAAACTAATATATTGATCTAAACTTGCGCTCAATTGATCCGGCCTCCGTGTCCTGTATATTATAAGAGTATTTAAGTTTTTTTTATTGTTACGCTTTCATTGGACTATGCAGCTTTAATTAAGATATTTTATAATGATCAAACTAATATATTGATCTAAACTTGCGCTCAACTGATTTGGTCTCCGTGTCCTGTATATTATCAGAGTGTTTAAGTTTTTTTTTATTGTTACGCTTTCATTGGACTATGCAGCTTTAATTAAGATATTTTATAATGATCAAACTAATATACTGATCTAAACTTGCGCTCAACTGATTTGGCCTCCGTGTCCTGTATATTATAAGAGTATTTACGTTTTTTTTATTGTTACGATTTCATTGGACTATGCAGCTTTAATTAAGATATTTTATAATGATCAAACTAATAGATTGATCTAATCCTGCCCTCAACCGATTCCTCCGGTATATTATAAGAGTTTTAGTTTTTTTTAATGTTACACTTTCATCGGGCTATGCAACTTTAATTCAAGAATTTTATAATGATCAAACTAATATATGTATCTAAACTTGCGCTCAATTGATTCGGCCTCCGTGTCCTGTATATTATAAGAGTGTTTTAGTTTTTTAAATTGTTACACTTTCATCGGGCTATACAGCTATAATTAAGGTACTTTATAACAATCAAACTAACATTTTTATCTAAATTGTTGTTTGAGAAAACGCCCCAAAACTCAAAAACCATCGCGTGATGCAAGTTTAACTTTAGCACACCGGTGTAATGACAGAGTACAAGAACTGTGCACAATGCTCACTGCACTCACAACACTGTAAGGCTGGCACCAGTAGACTTGGTAATTCCGTGTTCACACGTGCATGTATGTGTCTGCTTTGTTTGTTGTTACTTCACATCCTAGCAACATCTAAGGTCATATTAGGACGGGTACCGACGTGTGACAGTGCGCACTCATGGCGACTTCATAGTGGTGCCCCACTGGGAGACTAGTGCCACTTACAACCCTTATAAAGTGTATATTTGTCACGTCCTGGATTGGAGGCGCTCGGCATTATTAGGATAGGGCAAGGACTGGTTGGCTCAGTGTCAGGATAATGTGACTGAGTGGGGGATCCGGTGTGACTAAGTGTGGATGTGTGTGTTGGGGTGAAGTGAGGGGTGGGTGAGTTTGTGTATATGGATGTGTGTGGTGCTGGGAGATGTGTAGGGTGTGTGGGTGTGTGGTGTGTGAGTGTGTGTGGATGTGTGTAGTGTTGGTGAGTGTGTATGGATGTGTGTGGTGCTGGGAGGTGTGTAGGGTGTGTGGGTGTGTGCTGTGTGAGTGTGTGTGGATGTGTGTAGTGTTGGTGAGTGTGTATGGATGTGTGTGGTTCTGGGAAGTGTGTAGGGTGTGTGGATGTGTGGTGTGTGAGTGTGTGTGGATGTGTGTAGTGTTGGTGAGTGTGTATGGATGTGTATGGTGCTGGGAGGTGTGTAGGGTGTGTGGATGTGTGGTGTGTGAGTGTGTGTGGATGTGTGGTGTGTGAGTGTGTGTGGATGTGTGTAGTGTTGGTGAGTGTGTATGGATGTGTGTGGTGCTGGGAAGTGTGTAGGGTGTGTGGATGTGTGGTGTGTGAGTGTGTGTGGATGTGTGTAGTGTTGGTGAGTGTGTATGGATGTGTGTGGTGCTGGGAGGTGTGTAGGGTGTGTGGGTGGGTGGGTGTGGTAGGGGGGTTGGGTAAGTGTGGGAGTTGTGTAGGATGTGTGTGTGTGTGGATTTGTGTAGTGTTGCTGTGTGTGTGGATTGTGTGGTGCTGGGAGGTGTGTAGGGTGTGTGTGTGGATGTGTGTGGTAGGGGTGGGCTTGGGTGGGGTGTGTGTGGGGGGTAAGTGTGGCAGGTATTATACTTCCATTCTCCATTATAGCTAAGTATCATAACAACTTTCAATTTGCCCCCCCCCCCCTCCACCTCCATCCTCACTCCACCCAACACACCAGCACAAACAAAATAGACCATACAGACGATGAATGCACAGTGAACTGCTACCCACAACAGTAGTTCCAGTCACCACCACCAGAGGGCAGGTTGGTGGTGGAAATCCTTAATAATAAGACATTTTCCACAGAGCATTCTGCACAGTACCTGCTACCCGATACATTACTAGTTCCTGCCATTGCCACCAGAGGGCTGATTTGGTAGTGGAAATCCTTAATAATAAGACATTTTCCACAGAGCATTCTGCACAGCATCTGCTACCCGATACATAACTAGTTCCTGCCATTGCCACCAGAGGGGTGGTTTGGTGGTGGAAATCGACTATTGGAGAATATTCGATTAAAATATTATATATGACACTTTAGTGATACTTCCTCTACCACTTCTGTAGTAAATTAAACGGGAAATATAAAATGTTAGTATTACTCAGTATTATCCCAGTTATGTGCACACTAACCAGGACCAGACGGGATGGCCGAATGAGTTGAGCGCCCGTCTCCCATTTTGGTATATCCTGGGATTCGAAACCCACGGATTCGAACCATGGTCGAGTCCAACCAATGACTTAAAACTTGATACTTATCACTTCCTAGTGAAGCGCTCAGCATTATTAGAATATAGCAAGGACTGGTTGGTTCAGTGTAAGGATAATTTGACTGAGTGGGATATCAGGTCATGGTGCTGCTGACCTAGTCTCCCAGTGGGGCAGCACAATAAAGTCGCCATGAGTGTGCACTGTCACAAGTCGGTACCCATCATGATATGACCTTAGATGTTGCCAGGACATAAAACTCCCCAAAACCAACATCACTCTAACCCTACATAGATGTATAGAAACTGAAGACAATCCTCACTTTAGACGGCCTCTTGGTAAATTACTAGATATGGCACAGTTCTTCTCACACCATCTGTTACCGGGAGTTACGTAACCGAGTTGAGGGACCTCTGTTTGTTTACAGCCAGTATACGTCGTCATACAATCTACTCCAGATGTAGGTATCACTAAACTCAATTCACAAAACAAAGTGATCCAAGATGATACATAGGGTGCAAGACCATATGGTGGAAGGCTAATGGGTGGAAGACTTGTGGGTGGAAGACCGGTGGACGGAAGGCCAGTGGATGGAAGACTAGTTGGTTGAAGACTAGTTGGTGGAAGACCAGTGGGTGGAAGACCAGTGGGTTGAAGGCCAGGGGTGGAAGACAAATGAGTGGAATACCAAAGGGTGGAAGACCAGTGGGTTGAAGACCAGTGGGTGGAAGACCAGTGGAAGACAAGTGGGTGGAAGACAAGTGTGTGGAAGACTAGTGAGTGGAAGACCAGTGGATGGAAGACGAGTTGGTTGAAGAATAGTTGGCGGAAGACCAGTGGGTGGAAGACCAGTGGGTTGAAGGCCAGGGGTGGAAGACTAGTGGGTGGAAGACAAATGAGTGGAATACCAAAGGGTGGAAGACCAGTGGAAGACAAGTGGGAGGAATACCAGTGGGTGGAAGACTAGTGAGTGGAAGACCAGTGGATGGAAGACCAGTGAGTGTAAGACCGGTCAGTGGAAGACCAGTGGGTGGAAGACCAGTGGGGGGAAGACCAGTGATCCAATGCTGAAAATAAAAGAAGAAACCGATTCCGAATAATAAAACATTTTGAAAAAAAAGAAGAAGATATGGACTCACCATGTACTTCTCATTGTCACGTAATCCAAGGTCATCGTATGGAAACCGATCCTGGACCGTCTCAACCTTGACCTCGTTCTCGGCGACCGTCAAGTCATCTTCTCGCTCCTTTACCATCTGAAAAATCAAACACCACAAATTGATATATTTTGCTAATGGTTTAAAAAAAAAATCAATGCACTCCTTTGTTAAGCAAGAGCAATTTCAAGTGTGTTAATTGATCTCCCCGTCCTGATATGTCCTTAGATGTTGTTAGGATGTAAAACAACAATCCACAATTGATCTTCCGCCTTCCGCTTTTCCTTGCATGGGCACACCTGGTTCATATAATTGAATGATTTCTCTCATATATATATATATATATATATATACATATATACATACATATATAGAAATATATATACATGTACAATATATACATAAAGGTTATGACATGTATATATATGTAAATATATATATATATATATATGCATTATACAAGTACAAATGCAAGGGGAACATATACTGTATATATCTATTCCTCCTTGGCGCATTGGTGGTGCCCCCCCCCCCCTCACCCCCAGATATCGTGGTAATTGGTGGGCAGGGCAGTTTGAGAGGTTTTATTGTATATATATATATTATATAATATATATATTATATATATATATATATATATATTATTATATTATATTATATATTATATATATATAAATTATAATATATATATATATATATGATGAGAGAGAAATCCTTCAATTATATGAACCAGGTGTACCCATGCAAGTATATATATAGTAAAAAACCTCTCTAAATCGACCGACCATGGCACCGACTTTAAATGGTCCATTTAGGGAGGTGGTCAGTTTAGGGAGTTTTTTTCATCATTACAATGGCATTGTATGGGCGATCGTTTGGGTCCCAAATAAAGCGATCGATATAGGGGAGTGATCGATCTATGCAGGTGGTCAGTTTGAGAGGTTTTACTCTGTATATATATATATACCTATATATATATATATACAATATATATATATATACAATATAAGATAAATTGTGCGGTGACTTAGGAAGAAGTACAGGATTGGTTAGTGCCAAAAGCCACCACAGGTGGCGTTAATGTAGCGGTTTGCTGCGGGACAGTGGTTAGCCCGCAGTGAATAATTAACGGTGTATGTATGGCACGCATGCCGGGAGACATATATCATGGCGATATATGCATTATTTATATTTGCATAGTCAATTATACAGCATATATATATATATATATATATACACCCACGTATATACAACGTATATGCGGATGTAACCGAATTGCACCATGCTGCCACCCAGGGGCTCCTGGGGGGGATCACAGGATAGTACCCTGCACACCCACCAGGTGGGTCCAGGACCTCCCTCCACCTGTTGTTAGTGTTCACCTCAGTGTGTCACGGCCACCCAGAGCGTCCACACTGCCTTTCTGTGTATTTGTTCATAGCAATTTCATATTGATGTGTATTCATACTTACCTATCTCATGTATAATATAATTGTATGTGTTTACATGTGAAACACCAACCAGCAGCCAGGCTGTTCAAACCCACCACAAGGTGGCACTGCGAAATTTACATTACCATGGGAGAGATAGGGAGTGAGCTGTCTTAGTATTATAGGGTCTTTGATAGTACCCACACGTAAAAATCATACACGACAACATTAAATAACTGTAGACTTGACATTGCTCGATATGACTTACAACGAGTACTAATAGTTTGTATTAGGTCTATTAACGAACTGTAACCTTAACATTTCCCTTTATGACTTTCTATAACCAATCGCGACCATACTATAATAATAAAAAGGTTCTATCTGACAAAATGGTGCTTTCGAGATAATGAGGACTGAAGCTGTGCAACTGCATGATATTGAGAGCAAAGCAGATAGAACAATATTATTTTTAATATATCTTAGTGAAAAAATACCAGTTGAGAAACAGTTGTGTTACTGCATGATAGCCTTTTGTAGATAGAACATCTTTACATCCATAAAGCAGCTGTCACACCTCGATGGATTGAGCAATGGACAGAATTGTCTAGTCCGGTGGCGATAAGTATCAGAATGTATTAAAATCTGTCAAAATGTTGGGCTATCAGGTTAATGGCCGCTGGACGAACGGACATGAAACGGACATGAAACGGACATGAAATGGACATGAAATGGACATGAAATGGACCTGGACGGATAGCCAACAGACGAAACAAACTCAAACCGGACAAGAACCGTAAACATCAATCCGGTGGCATCCGTTCCTAGTTTTGTGCATGTTCAAAACTTGTACGGACACAAAACGGACTTTTTTCAGTTTCTGTCCATTTCCCCCAATGCGGTGAAATGTGACAGGGCCTTAACACCGATTAGTTCACTTTGTCAGATAGAACGTTTTTATACTAAGGTCATGCAATAGTGATGGGTTTTCTATTAGTTCTATTAAATAACTGTAACCTTGAAATCGCCCTTTATGACCTTCTGTAAACAGTACTGATGATTTGATTAGTTATAATTATATTAAATAACTGTAACTTTCAAATCGCCCTTTATGACCTTCTGTAACAGGCACTAATGCTCTTATCAGTAGAACTAAGGAAATGTAATCTAAACTAACATGTCTCCTAAGAAAAGAGTTTTGACATTAACATATGACCTTGATTATGATGACCTTGACCGTGTTGAATTGTTTACCATTACATCGATTCCTTGTCTAAATTGTAATAACAGCATTCACATTTCAATCCTATTTTTCATTATAACCATGACCTAATTAAAAGTTGCAAAAACATGTACCTACATATTTGACCTTGGCGATGACCTTTGATAACTATTGAACACTCTGGCATTTGTTCGTATTGTCTCAGGTAGGCATAACCTTGAATAATGTTTTACTTAAAGTTGCATAGTCCGAAGGTTTTGAATTTCTGTATTTTTTCTGAGATAAATATATTAATACGATCACTCGTATCTACTTTACATTAGTTTAAAGTTACTTTCATTTTAAATGGTAAACTTTTCAGATAATTAGAATGCAAACATGGAAAATTAGCTTTGGCGAGCTTGCCAAAACTCTAACACCATAGACTTCTGCAGTAACAGGTTCTGTTAAATTGACTCAGTATTGCCTTCTACGCAGAAACAAATGCTTAATAAATGCATCAGTATCTAAGTTAGATATGTAAAATCAAATCTAGACAATTGGTTTTGTTTTGAAAATTTGATATTTCATCGGAGTATGCAGCTTTAACCTTGAACAGTAGATGAAGAAGAAGATGGCCACACTTACTGACTTGACCTTGGCAGTCGCCTTGCTGAGGTCATCGTAGTCGGGGTGGAAGCGGTCAGTGTCCTCCAGGAGTTCCGTCAGGTAACCAGCATAGGCCGGTATCCGCTGCACCTGAAAGAGAGGAAGCAGCATGGGTTAATACACCTTTTCCATAAAGCATGTTGCACAATGAGCAGCTGGTTATAACGGTAGTTCCTCCACTGAAGTATTAGTGGAGGAAATCGTCTAGAAGAACTACTGTTTCTAGCCACAACCGTAGTTCCTCACAGAGCTAGCCCCAACAGTACTTTCACTGCCATCATAGGGAAGGGTAGTGGTGGGAATCATCTACAAGACCTTTTCCACAGAGTGTGTTGCACAGTGAACAGCTAGCGAGAACAGTAGTTCTTCTATTGCAATGTTAGTGGTGGAAATCGTCTACAATACCTTTTCCACAAAGTGTGTTGCGCAGTGAACAGCTAGTCAGAACAGTAGTTCTTCTATTGCAATGTTAGTGATGGAAATCGTCTAGAAGACCTTTTCCACAGAGTGTGTTGCACAGTGAACAGCTAGTCAGAACAGTAGTTCTTCTATTGCAATGTTAGTGGTGGAAATCATCTAGAAGACCTTTTCCACAAAGTCTGCTGCTCTGTGAGCTGCTGGCCACGATATTAGTTCTTCCACTGCCGTGAGAGGGCAGGTCGGTGGTGGAAATCTCATATTGTTATATATTGGTCATGTAATATATTAAATGTTATACGATATATACAATGCATACATATGATATATAGTAAAACCTCTATAAATCGACCCACCTTGGGACCGACTTTAAGTGGTCCATTTAGGGAGGTGTTCAGTTTAGGGAGTTAGAATATGGTTAGAATGGTATTGTTGGGACCCAAATAAAGTGGTCGATATATGGAGGTGGTCGGTTAGAGGTTTTAATTTATGTATTATATTATATAAACACATCTGATTGATATGCGAGATATATACAATACATCCTACATATGACATAATATATAGTATATATACATACTATGTG
>CM059189.1:102412229-102462229 GCA_030323885.1 Branchipolynoe longqiensis | reverse complement strand
TATACATTGAAAAGTTAAAATTTGACCGTCCCGACGGGCCTATACGCGTTATCGGCCAGACGCAGCTAACATACAGTGCCTAGAGCCCCTCACAGGTGGCGCCAGTGTGGCCCATGTCATACTACACAGAGTCAGATAGATAGGGTAAGTGCTAAACTATTACATAGGGAACTGAAGATCGGTAGTGTCCTTGTTTATATTCCCATAATGGATTATAGAGCACATATTTCTCCTTGGCGCATTGTTGGAGTACCCCCCCCCCCAATCCTGTGAGACCTCATCCTACTGCCCTTGAGGAACAAAGCAGTAATACTGAGATAGCTTCAAGCCCCAGGGCGCTCCCTGGTTTATTCCGCCAAGTCAGAATAGCAATTTCGTCACTGCCCCGACAGGTAGCGTGAAAATCCCCCCTGAAGGCGTTGGGGTGGGGAGGGGTGGCCACTGCACAATGGGTGGAACAGTCCACCTTTGGGACTGTTCCTGCTAGCGCCACAATATGCTATTTCGTAGCAAGGAGGAGTCAGCATAGTCACCACCGCCACCATGTGGTAGAGGGGCTCATTGCTGACTACTACGCTATGTACTATTCACATTTATGAATTATCAATGTTTTCAAAATATCTCCATTGGTTGCCATTTCATGACGTCATTGAAATATTAAAATAGTACTTGCGGAACATTTAAATGGAAGTTCAGGAGTCTGAATCACAGTCGAACGAAACCAATGACTTATGAAATTGATACTTGTAATTACCTAGCCTGGCACTCGGCATTAATAGGATAGCACAGGACTGGTTTGCTCAGTATCAGGATAATATGACTGTGTGGGATATCAGGTCATGGTGTCGGGCGGTCTGCATTCGGCCATCCCGTCTGGTCATAAATTAAAGAAATATAGGCGGAAAGGCCACTATTTAGGCCTATGTATGTCATATTATATATGGATCTTAGCCTTCGGCTTCATACCAAGATCAATCAATCAATCAATAGTTCCATCCTCTAGTCGAGGGTTGGATGCAATGGTTCTCCACTTGTCCCGATGGTGTGCTGTTCTGATAGACTGTGAATAATTCAAGCCTGTCCACTGTGAAATATTTGTAAACCATGATGTTCTTGGTCTCCCTCTCCCTCTGCTGCCATTCACCTTCCCTTCCAACAATGTACGGTATATTGAACTCTGACGAATGATGTGGCCAAAATAAATAAGTTTCATACCAAGATAAGTGTCCAATAAACAACTTCGCGTTAGCAATACAATGAAATCAAACTAAGGCTTAGATTGTTTGTAAGCTTTTTCAAAAAACAAAAAAACGAGGGAGAATGGAAGCTAAGCATCGCATAATCCCATTTATTTAAAATGTTGACTTTTTTTAAAAGAAAAATATATTAGGTTGATCAATACGATCTACTTTATTCTAGTTTGAAGTGACCATTTATTTTAAAGTGTTAACTTTGGAGATATATGAAGTGAAAGCATGGCAACTTAATTGTGGTGTGAACACCGACATGTTGGGCATTGGCTTTGTTTACCTGTTTTTGAGCATATCGCGGGAGCGGGCCAGCCAACGGCAATAAACATCAAGCTTGTTTAATTTAACGATGCCTCTAGAGCACATTAATCATCGGCTATTGGACGTCAAACATATGGTCATTCTGACATATTTCTTTGGGTTCCGCCACATATGCTACTCTTTCTGATAAGCAGCAAAGGGTCTTTTATCTGCGCTTTCCCACAGAGAGGACAGCACCTACCACAGCCTTTGATGAACCAGTTGCGGAGCACTGGTTGGAACTGCAATAAATGTTTAATGAGAGCACCGGATCAAATCTAGGTCAGTGTGTTGGGTTAGAAGATGTGCTGCTTTAATGGGAGATGGCTTTAATTTTGATAGCTTTTAATCTCTGAATAAGACGTGTTCCTGTACCCACATGTTGAGGATACGTGTGTGTGGGTGGGGGAGGGGGGTATTCTGATAACGGATGTAGGTAAATGGGTCATTCTCTAAAACTGGGCTCAAAAGTGTGACATGGAAACCAAAAATGAAAACCTTCCAAATAATAGCAAAAATCCTTCCAAATGATAGCCTAATCCAATGTCCTATGAAGGTTTCCATGTTGTGCATATGTCGGAGTTGATAAAAATGAATTTCACTTTTTGAATTAGATCTTATACAAATTGAGCAATATTACTCGTGTAACATGAAAATCGAAGATACATCCAGAACCTCATTTTAACATATACAAAATAGTCAAACAATATTTTATTGATTACCTTTAAGCAGATAAGGTTATGACTTACAAGAAAAAAGTTGAAAAATAAGTTGAAAAAAGTTTGGCTACATGTATGGCGTCAATGTGTAAATTTTCACATTTTCACTCTAGCGCAAAATCATATGATTATAATTTTGATATCTTATGTGGGATAAATTCAATACATGTAGAACTGCTAATATACCAAATAGACAGAGGCTACAATAATTATTTGACTTGTTATCAATAAAACAAAGACTTAATTACCAGCATCGTAACATGGAAACCAAATATGTGGTGCCCAATTTGGGAGAATAACCCAAGTATGTATATATTGGGAGGGGAGCAGGACGTAGTTCAGGTGGTAGTGTGTCCACCTGTGAAGGTGTAGGTCATTCAATGGATCCTTCTCAGTGGACATATTTGCAGTGTGGGCTATTTTCTGTTCCAACCAGTGCTCCACAACTGCTTCGTCAAAGGCTATGGTATGTGTTGTCCTGTTTGTGGGAAAGTGCATATAAAAGACCTCTTGCTGCTTATTGGAAAGAGTAGCCTATGTGGTGGCAGTGGATTTTCTCCAAAGAAATATGTCAGAATAGCCATGTTTGATGTCCAATAGCCGATGATGAAAATCAATGTGCTCTAGAGGTGGTGGTAAAGTTGCATAGTTCGATGGTTTTGAATTTCTGTATTTTTTCTGAGATAAATATATTAGATCAATCACTAATATCTACTTTACATTAGTTCAAAGTTACTTATATTTTAAATGGTAGACCTTTTAGATATTTTGAGTGCAAACATGGAAAATTAGTTTTGGCAAGCTTGCCAAAACTCTGACACCATAGGCTTCTGCAGTAACAGGTTCTGTTAAATTGACTCAGTATTGCCTTCTACGCAGAAACAAATGCTTAATAAGTGCATCAGTATCTAAGTTGGATATGTAAAATCAAATCTAGATAATTGGTTTGGTTTTGAAAATTTGATGATTTCATCGGACTATGCAGCTTTAAATAAAACAACTTTACTTTCTGTTTTAGTATGTATTGGGTGGTGGTGAGTGATTTGGCGTGTGGGTAATTAAGTCATGACGATGTGTTAAAGCTGCATAGTCCGAGGAGAATATCAAATTTTCCAAACCAAAACAATTGTAGTAGTCTGCACTGATCTCTCAGGCACGTAACCACACATGCTGGTTGCCGGGATCATGATCTTTCCTATACATGTTATGCGCTGTATGGTTGTTGAACCTACCGTGTGTATGTATATAAGTGCATTGCCTGTATGTATGTAATTGTAAGCATTAAAAGACTTACAATTCCAGGGGGGCGAGTGTAGTAGTCTGCACTGACCTCTCAGGCAAGTAACCACATAGACAGGTAGGTGTGGGTAGTGTGGTGATATCAGCGAGCCTGGGTGGTGTAATGGTTAGCATACTGGCCCAGAATGCATAGAGATGTGGGTTTGAGTCTCACTCTAGGCGCAATATTTCCAATTTTCATCACCCCCATGACACAATTCTAAGGTCATATCAGGACGGGCACCGACTGGTGAATTTTTAGTGCTGCCCCATTAGGAATCCAGGCTGCCAGCACCATGCCCCAATATCCCACACAGTCACATTATCCTGACGCTGAGCCACCCACCAGCCCTTGCCCTATCCTATTAATGCCAAGCGCCAGGCAAGGAATTAGCAACGTGTCATTAGTTTGACTCGGCTGGGATTCGAACTCACGACCTTCCGCACGGGAAGCCTGCGCTCTACCGATTCGGCCACCATGTCCGGGCGGGGGTTTTGGGACAAGTGTGTGTGTGGGGGGGGGGGGGGGGGAGGGGTTAGGGGTTTTGGGGGAGGTCTGTGTGTGTGTTGGTAGGGGAGGTGGGTAGGGGTTCGGGGGTGAGGTCTGTATGTATGTGTTGGGAGGTGAGCTGGGGGTAGGGGTTCGGGGGTGAGGTATGTGTGTGTGTTGGGAGGGGGGGGGGGGTAATTGTGCGCTGACGTTAGATTGACGCAGGTTAGATAGAGATAAGATGGATGTGGTCTGATTCTGAATGAACTGGAGCGGGGGGAATGAAGACAAGGGTGTTTGGTGGTCTTGTGTGTGTGGTGGGGGGGGGGGGGGAGTTCAGGTTGTGTGGGTGTGGGTGTCAGGGTGTTATGAATGTGTGTGTGTGGATATGGGTGTCAGGGTGAGTGTGGGTGAGTGGGTGTATGTGTGTGTGAGTGTGTGTGGGTGCTTCTGAGGGTGTGTATGTATGTATGTATGTATGTAATGTATGTATCAATCAATCAATAGTTCCGTCCTCTAGTCGAGGGTTGGATGCAATGGTTCTCCACTTGTCCCGATGGTGTGCTGTTCTGATAGACTGTGAATAATTCAAGCCTGTCCACTGTGAAATATTTGTAAACCATGATGTTCTTGGTCTCCCTCTCCCTCTGCTGCCATTCTAATACAATGTATATATGTGGGTGTGTATATGTGTGTGTATGTGTGTGTGTGTGGGTGTGTGTGGGTTCGTTGGTTGTTGGAGTTTTAGATCCTGGCAACATCAAAGGTCGTACGAACTTGTGACAGCGCACACTCATGGTGACTTTTTAATGCTACGCCATTGGGAGACCAGACCGCCAGCACCATGACCTGATATCCCACACAGCCACATTATCCTGACACTGAGCTAACCAGTCCTTTTCCTATCCTATTAATGCCGAGCGCCAAGCCAGGAAGCAACAATGTTTAAGTAATTGGTTCGAATTGACCTGACCAGGGTTCAAACCCGTAGGTTCGAATCCCACGATCGACCAACACGGGAGGTCGACGCTCAAGTCATTCGGTCGGTGGTTTGAGGTGTGTATGGGTGTGTGTGTGGGTGTCAGGGTGTGTGTGGGTGTGTGTGTGTGGGTGTGTGGGTGGGTGTGGGTGTCAGGGTGTTTTGAATGTGTGTGTGGGTATGGGTGTGGGTGTCAGGGTGTGTGTGGGTGTGGGTACCAGGGTGTGTGTGGGTGGGGGTGGGTGTCAGGGTGGGTGTGGGTGTCAGGGTGTGGGTGTGGGTGTCAGTGTGGGTGTCAGTGTGGGTGTCAGGGTGTGTGTCAGGGTGTGGGTGTGGGTGTGGGTGTGGGTGTGTCTCAGGGTGTTATGAATGGGTGTGTGTGGGTATGGGTGTGTGTGGTGTCAGGGTGTGTGTCAGGGTGCGTGTCGGTGTGTGGGTATGGGTCCCAGGGTGTGTGTGGGTGTCAGGGTGTGTATGTGTGTGTATGTGTGTGGCTGTGGGTGTCAGGGTGTGTGTGGGGGGTCAGGGTGTGGGTGTGGGTGGGTGTCAGTGTGGATATCAGGGTGTGTGTGAGGGTGTGTGTACAAGGACCACTGCGTACCGCTACTCTCTATTCGAGTACACATCTATAGCCCTGTTCACACGGGGCAGTTAATTCGAATCATAAAAATCGACTTGTATAGTTTGGGTTACATTTCGCGTGTGAACGCGAGGCTAAGTCGGATTAGGGCTGATTCGATTCATATTATTCGGATTTTATAAACCACTTGTGTAGGTGGTTTATATGAACCGAATTTTATGATGCGACTTATATCGCCCGTGTGAACGCAACCGACTTACTTGAGGCGGATTAAGGACGTCACACGCATGCGCAGTCGAGACCTTAGGTTGTTGAATTTCCGGGCGATCAAAAGTGCATATTATATAATTTGGTCTATGAACCTGCTAGAGGCGCACAGATATTTTTTTCATGATTTATTTTAAGGTTTTCACTGCCCAGCAGAAGTTTTGACCGTTCCAAAACAATATGATTCAGTCTATACACATCAAGGTCGAACCCACCCTCTCTCGTGCCGACATCGACTAACCGAAACTGGCGCTGGTTAGTATGGACTTGCTAATGCACTGATATCGATTTCCGGCCCAAGTACTGTCTGTGTGAAGCGATACTAATTCGGTTCATAGTGTAGTAGTCTGAACATGAGCTCTACTATCACGCGGTAGCAGCGGAGACTACGACGCCATCAGCGCAGTAGCATTACACTGCACTAGGTGGCGGCACGGGTAGCCACCGGTCAGACCCCAACTGGGCTGACCTCTACTGCGGTGGCTGACCCACCCCCCCACACACGCCTATAGAGTCGATGTGGGATCTGGCGAGTCAGGGGGCGGGTCAGACAACTACTGACGCCGCGGAGAGCAGATGGTTCAATAAACCAAGGGTGAAGTGTACACTGAATTGAATCTTGGTGTTCTTCCGTGTGACTGCGTGTGAGTGAGAGAGTCGGAGGGCCGTGGGCCATTACAATATTATCCACCTTGTATAAAGCGGCATAAACTTTTCCCGTGTGAACACAGCTTATATGAGGTGAACTGGGTTTGCAGCAACAACAACCACCCCCTGCACCCTCCACCCTCCACCCTCCACCCACCACACACCACCCTCCACCCTCCCAAACTTTCTCTTTCTGTTTCTATTTATATTTATATGATACATCGGCAACCATGACATATGTGAGATGCCTCGTCACACACACGCACACACACCTGCACACACCAACACCCACACCCACAGACCCACACTTGCACCCACACACATACAGACAGCACTGTGAGGAGTCCTTCCCCTCCTCACACACACACACCTACACACCCACACCCACACACCCACACTTGCACCCACACACATACAGACATCACTGTGAGGCGTCCTTCCCCTCCTCACACACACACCCACACTTGCACCCACACACATACAGGCAGCACTGTGAGGAGTCCTTCCCCTCCTCACACACACACCTACACACACCTACACACACCCACACCTGCACCCACACACATACAGACAACACTGTGAGGCGTCCGTCCCATCCTCATACACACACCTGCACACACACACACCTGCACCCACACACATACAGACAGCACTGTGAGGCGTCCTTCCCCTCCTCACACACACCTACACACCCACATACAGACGGACCAGACGGGTTGGCCGAATGAGTTGAGCGTCCGTTCCACGTTTTGATAGATCAGGGGATTCGAACGGACGTGTTCGAACCCTGGTCAAGTAAAACCAATGAGTTAAGAAGTTATACTTGCCGCTTCCTAGCTTGGCACTAGGCAGCATCGATAGGATAGGTTATGGATTGGTTAGCTCAGTGTCAGGATAATGTAACTGAGTGGGATAGTGGCAGGATGGTGCTGGCGGCCTGGTCTCCCAGTGGGGCAGCACTATAAATTTGCTATGAGTGCACACTGTCACAAGTTACAGCCCGTCCTCATATGACCCTAGATGTTGCTAGGACATAACACTCCAACAACGAACGAACAACGAACATGCAGACAACACTGTGAGGTCCTACAGGTAGTGCACTCCCCCTCCTCTCACACACACACCTGCACACACCTACATAGAGACAGCACTGTCAGGTCCTACAGGTAGTGCCCCCTCCTCTCACTCACACCTGCACACACCCACATACAGACAGCACTGTGAGGTCCTACAGGTAGTACCCCCCCTCCTCTCACACACACCTGCACACACCTACATAAAGACAGCACTGTGAGGTTCTACAGGTAGTGCCCTCCCCCTCCTCTCACACACACACCTGCACACACACATACAGACAGCACTGTGAGGTTCTACAGGTAGTGCGCTCCCCCTCCTCTCACACACACACCTGCACACACCTACATACATACAGCACTGTGAGGTCCTACAGGTAGTGCCCCCCTCCTCTCACACACACCTGCACACACCCACATACAGACAGCACTGTGAGGTCCTACAGGTAGTGCCCCCCCCCTCCTCCACACACACCTGAACACACCCACATACAGACAGCACTGTGAGGTCCTACAGGTAGTGCCCCTCCCCTCCTCTCTCACACACACCTGCACACACCACATACAGACACACTGTTGAGGTCCTACAGTAGTGCACCCTCCTCTCACACACACCTGAACACACCCACATACAGACAGCACTGTGAGGTCCTACAGGTAGTGCCCCCCCTCCTCTCACACACACCTGAACACACCCACATACAGACAGCACTGTGAGGTCCTACAGGTAGTGCCCTCCCCCTCCTCTCACACACACACACCTGCACACACCTACATACATACAGCACTGTGAGGTCGTACAGGTAGTGCCCCCCTCCTCTCACACACACCTGCACACACCTACATACAGACAGCACTGTGAGGTTCTACAGGTAGTGCCCTCCCCCTCCTCTCACACACACCTGCACACACGTACATGCATACAGCACTGTGAGGTCCTACAGGTAGTGCCGCGTCCTCTCACACTCCTGCACACACCCACATGCAGACAGCACTGTGAGGTTCTACAGCTAGTGCCCTCCACCTCCTCTCACACACTCCTGCACACACCCACATACAGACAACACTGTCAGGTCCTACAGGTAGTGCCCCCCCCTTCCTCTCACACACACCTGCACACACATACATACAGACAGCACTGTGAGGTCCTACAGGTAGTGCCCTCCCCATCCTCTCACACACACCTGCACACACCCACATACAGACAACACTGTGAGGTTCTACAGGTAGTGCCCCCCCTCCTCTCACACACACCTGCACACACCCACATACAGACAACACTGTGAGGTCCTACAGGTATGCCCCCTCCTCTCACACACACCTGCACACACCCACATACAGACAGCACTGTGAGGTTCTACAGGTAGTGCTCCCCCTCCTCTCACACACACCTGCACACACCCACATACGTATAGCACTGTGAGGTCCTACAGGTAGTGCCCCCCTCCTCTCACACACACCTGCACCCACCCATCACAATAGACAGCACTGTGATGTCTTACAGGTAGAAGCCCTTCCCATCTTCCCTACCTGACCAACAAGCTTCAGGTGTAGGTAACAAATGTAGCCAGATAACACACCACACAGCTACATCCAAGCCTATGATATGTAAATAGGAGTAGGCTAGTCTAGTAATAAGAGTAGAACAAATCAAATACATATATGCCAAGAAAATTAAAAAACACTAACATAGGCTACTAACCATACCAACCAATTATCTATCTGCTACTGAAATGCAGGCAATCAAATACCTTATCAGCAACTACTGTGTGGTAAGATAACACCAACACTACAACTGACCAGCATTGAAAACAAGCCTGGGTACCCGGGCTTATATGCTATGGACAGTATAAATACAGCCTCAATAAAAGAAATTCTTAAAAACCAAACAAACACGACACTGTCCAGTCCTCCCTCCCCCAGCCCCCTTCCCACTCCCCCCCCCCCCCGAAGATCTCGGCCCGATTTCCGCTTATTTTGTCAGAGACCACTTTGAACCCGAATATAAATATTATATGTGTAACACATATAATGTACTATATTATATATTGCATCATATGTGTGGCATAAAATAGTATAATATATGTAGTATAATTTGAAATATGTCATATTTTAAAGACTGTTGACTAGATATACGATATATGATATAGGATATGTGATATATAATGATGTATAGTTTCTTTGTTCGTTGCTGTTGTTTTACATGCTAGCAACATCTAAGGTCATATCAGGACGGTTACCAACTTGTGACAGTGCACACTCATGGTGACCTTTTATTGCTGCCCCACTGGGAGACCAGATCTCTTTGCATTCCTGGCCAGTCTGCTAACCATTACACCACCTAGTCTCCGTGATATCAACACACTACCCACACCTACCTGTCTATGTGGTTACTTGCCTGAGAGGTCAGTGCAGACTACTTACTACACTTGCCCACCTAGAATTGTAAGTCTTTTAATGCTTACAATTACATACATACAGGCAATACATTTTACATACACATGGCAGGTTCAACAACCATACAGCGCGTAGCTTGTACAGGATCCTGGTCACGGCACCAGTGTCATGGGGGGGTGATGAAAATGGGAAATATTGCCCCTAGAGCAGGACTCGAACCCACATATCTTTACACTCTGGGCCAGTGTGCTAACCATTACACCACCTAGGCTCCCTGATATCATCATACTACCCACACCTACCTGTCTATGTAGCAACTTACCTGAGAGGTCAGTGCCGACTACTACAATATACAATATATACATATGTCGTGGCGGTAATGAAAATGGGAAATATTGCGCCTAGAGCGGGAATCGAACCCACATATCTTGCTTGCATGCATATACAGCATTCGAAATGAGAGCGTGTCCGCTTGTCCGGGATAAGTGAAAATTCAGACGGACAAGTGAAAATCACACCAGACTTGTCCGGTGGAGAAGTGACAATTTGTGCTTATTTCTATCACTGATATGTATATATATATATATATATATCCATATGTATACAGGCGCGTGGCCTTCCTCCTCTCACCTCAGCCTGTACCTGTTCACACACAGGGCCGTGTCGTGGCAGGCAGTTTCAACCGCCTCCGGCATCCCGACTCGACATTCTGTTTGACAGCAGGAGGATCCCCCCCTCCCCTCCCCTATCCCACTCTCCCCTCCCTCCCCCGCCCCTCCTCTCTCCCCTCCTCTCCACTCCCTCCCCTCCATGTCCCCTCCCCCACCCCCTCACCCACCCCCTCCCCTTGACAGCAGGAGATACTCCCCCCTTCCCCCCTCCCTCCCCTCCTCCATCTCCGCCTCGTCCTCCCCTCCCCCTCCCCCCCCTCCCCCATGACAGTATGAGGATCCTCCCTGCCCCTCTCTCCACCGCCCCCTCCTCCCCCTTCCCCCTCCCCGTAGCAGCATGAGGATCCTCCCCCTGTCCCCGCCCCTCTCCCTCTCCCTCTCCTCCCCCTCCCTCGTACCTCCCCTCCCCTCCGTCTCCTCCCGCTCCCTCCCCCCCCCATCCCCTGCCCTCTCCCCTCCGTCTCCTCCGCTCCCCCCCCCCCCCCCCCCCTCCCGCTCCCCCTCCTCCCCCTTGACAGCATGAGGATCCTACCCCGTCCCCTCCTCCCACCTCTCCCTCCCACCCCTTTCCCGCTCCCCGCCCCTCCCTCCCCCGGGCCCCGCCCGCCGACGGCCTGCCGGCCGGCCCCGCCCGCCGCATGCAGCCCGCCACACTTCACAGTCACCTCACGCAATACCTGCGGCCCACCGTGATGATACTCCCAGTGTCACTGTCACTACAACTGTCACTGCAACCACAGCGAGCAAGCAGCTACCCACGGATTGTTAACCAAGCCTAGCACTAGCAGTTGTGCCAGCAGTGCAGTGCTAAACTATTACCAACTGGACCCTGGAAAATACCCAGACATACACATACACACACGAGGGTGTAGCCAATGCAGGAGCTGGGATTATCAGCAGTACCAGGGTGATAGTGTATGTGTGTTGACATCGACTTGTGCCAGGTGCTAAGCCCTACGCCGCTGGGAACTCTGACTGCTGCTGTTGTGTATGGTAGTGGTGTGTGGTGTGTGTGGTATGTGTGAGTGCACAGACCCTGAGGAGGAGTGATGACAACACAGGTCTTGCTTGTAAAATGTAAAATGTATGTGGTAGATCGGCCTTATTATCATGTAAACACCGATGCCCAGAGCTGCAGTTATGGCCCGTGAAGTCATTCGCAATATGACACTGACGACGATGACAGTGACGATGATGACACCGGTCCACTGACGCCTGCGCGTGTTGCCTGTCAACAATGACGTCACCACTGGCAGCTGAGTGGTGGATCCTTATGTGAGCACCAAGTGGATCTATCCAACACAGCTGGTGAATACTGTCATTTCTTACATACCAACATACTATACCGTGTAGTATATATATATATAGATAGATATACCACACCATACTCTGCTATACACTATCCATGTAGTGCATGTCTTCGTCGATGCTTGGATGGTTATTGGAATTTTACGTCCTGGCAACATATACGGTCATAATTATCAGGACGGGTACCGATTTGTGATGGTCTGCACTAATGGCATCTTTTTAGTGCTGTCCCACTAGGAAATCAGCCAGCCAGCACCATGACCCGATATCCCACTCAGTCATATTATCCTGACACTGAGCTAACCAGTCCTTGCTCTATCCTATTAATGCTGAGCACTAGGCTAGGCAGCGACAACTATCAACTTTATAAGTCATTGGTTTGATTTGACTGGGAATTAAACTCCCAGTCTCCCGCCACACGTCAGGCCTGCGCTCTACCGATTCGGCCACCACGTCCGGTTTACGCCAATGCATTGACACCTGTGCACATCGCCTCTCAACAATGACGTCACCACTGACAGCCGAGTGGTGGATCCTCACGTGAGCACCAAGTGGATCTGTCCAACGCGACTGGCAAATACTGTCATTTCATATATATATACCAAGATACTACACCGTGCTATATATATATATATACCACACCATACCGCGCTATCCTATCCATATAGTGCATGTTTACGTCAATGCCTACCGAAGACACACAGGACGCACTATGCTGAATGCATGGTCCACCAAACTGGGACTGCCCAGTCCCAAGTCCCTCCGACGCAGTCGCCTCCTAAAATCTCGCTCGGCCGAGAACTGCAAAGCCACTTCCGGTGAGGATGGAACCCTTACTTCCGGTTCCAGAGACGCGATGGTGGCGGCACCGCGCGAGATGCCGGCGGCGCTCTCCATCGTGGGCTGCTCGCCAGCTAACCTCCGGCGGAAGTTGTTCAGCGGGCATTCGCTGTCGCTGCCGGAACGGGAAGAGGGCGTCAGCGGCGGCGGCGGGAAGGCCGGGAGGCTGGGCCGGTGCTTGTCGGACAGCGGGGTGCTGGAGGCCCGCCCGCATTACCGGGGAGCCGACCCGGGGCTGCCCCCGACGCCGCCCGCCGGACCCCCGACGCCGCCCGGCAGCGCCCCGCCCCAGCCCCGGCACCACCCGCCCGACCAGCCCCGGAGATCGTCGTCCTGGAAGGGGTTCCACCGGGTGCGGTCCAAGTCGCCCCAGGGCGCCGGGCGCCGCGTCACCAGCTTCAAGCTGGTCCGGGGCCGCAGCATCAGCCCCGGCCCCAGCAGCGCCGCCCAGCGGTTCCGCTTCCCGCCGCCGGAGGCGCCACTCGTCGTGTTTGTATTGGGGGCCGCTGAGGTGGAGAAGAACGCCGACTTCGAGGTAAGACGGCGCATTGGTTGGGTCACGTGGTCATGGGTATCGTGGTGGTGGGTAGGTGTTCTATGATGTGCTGATGTACTATCTGATATGTCTCCTTTTTTTTCTCTTCTTTTTAAATATTTATATTCATCTGAATACAATCTTTCGTGGCACTGGCTGGTCTTCTGGCCATGCTTACAAATAGGTCACCCGGAGGTCAGGGACCATTGTTTTGGTCACAAGGAGGTCATGAGTGACTGTGGGTTCTTTGGTCACAAAGTGGTCGCAAAGTGGTCACAAGCCTAAAGCTAAGATTCCATATACATTTTATGCGGCATGCGAATGTGAATGCGGTATGCGGCATAGATACCCATGCCAACCTCCAATAGTCGATGTCTTCTTATTGTGTTGGGGGGTTGCTAAACAAACAAAAAATAAATAAATACCCAATCCATTTTTGGAGTTTTTTGCTCCAAATTTGTGAAAGAAAGTCAAAGTTACTATTGTTTTCTATGGCAAACGCAGCAGCATTCGCATTCGCACCGATCGGTCCATGGGTCGATCCATTTGCCGTATTCGCATTCGCGTTTGCATTCGCATTCGGACGTATGGAAGCACTACTATGCCTTTACATGCTTTTCGATTTTTTGCCGCATTCGCATTCGCATACCGCATACCGCATACCGCGTATATGGAATCTTAGCTTTAGTGTGACTAGTGTATTAGATGAGAGGAGGTGAAGAACTGATGGTGGCAGTTTCCTTGTTTATGTTGCCATAATGGATGACAGAGCACATATATATTCATATATTGTCGGATGTCAGTATTTCTAAGAAGTGACAGTTGATTTGTAATGAAACACCAACGTAACAGGGAGACGTACATGCAACTAGACAAGCTACAGGATTGGTTGGTTGTTGGACTTTTACGTCCTGGCAACATCTAAGGTCATATCAGGATAGATACTCGTGACAGTGCGAACTTATGTCGAATTTATAGTGCTGCCCTCTGGGAGACCAGGCCACCAGCACAATGACCTGATATCCCACTCAGTCAAATTATCCTGCCACTGACGTAACCAATTCTTGCCATATCCTAATAATGCAGAGCGCTTTGCTAGGATTCGACAAGTATCAAGCTTTAAGTCATTGGTTTGACTCGACCAGGGTTCGAATCCCACTATCTACCAGGGTGATAGTACTGATACTGGGGTGCTTATCATCACTCTCCCACCATATACTTAGTTATACAAACAGGGTAGCTAAGCCTAAGGCTCTGCAGGAGAGCATTTGTCAGAGAAAAAGACTGACCCTCATAACACTGATGACCTCTTAATTGTTGCTTTCATTTAGCTAATTATTTTGTCCTTTGATAATTAATTTATTCCTCTGAATAGCTCTCTTCTCAGGCGCAGGGACATTCGTCTTCTGTCGTTTTACATTCCCGGGCTATATATTATTCATAGTGATAGAAATAAGCGAAAGTTATCACTTGTCCATAGGACAAGTCTGGTGTGATTTTAACTTGTTCGACTGAATGTTCCCTTGTCTACAGTACTTACTTTTATTATCTCAGTAAACCTCTGTGGTTATGGGAATAAAACTACATAAATAAATCAAAATAACAAAACAAATGTCATAGATAATGTAAATTACATTTTAGGCAAACAAAATTGTGAAATAAATGTTTTTCAGCTCACAATTTTCACATGTCCAACGGAAAAATTCAAGCTATATTCTGTTTGTTTGCGCCTACTGTCACTTGGCTCGGACAAGCGGGCACTATCTTATTTCGAACGCTGATTCACACACAAGATGTATAACAAGTTATAGGACACTAATGTATAGTATATGGTTAATTATGCAGTATTTTAGTAGGCATCTTCAGTCCGTAAAATTCTTAGTTTTCCAGTGACCTCACCAAGTGTATATATATAGCTTATGGTGAGACACAGTGACGATTAGCTTGTCGTCTGCTGCCACGAAAATGTCGTCTGCTTTGAAGTTTGAGCAAAATTCCATTAAATCGTTCCTCTCCTTAACCAAAGAGTCATAATTCCCCGACTAAGCGAACCAACCACGTATAAGAAATGAAATGTCGTTGGTGACGTTCTACCTCACACCAGACCACATCTAGTGCCAGGAGACGCCGTTGTGTTGCAGATTGCGCGCGTAAATCTACAAGCACAACTTGACCCTTTTCTCACGCCTAAGCTATATGCATGCAGTCCCCCCCCCCCCCTATCCCCAGAGCGCTACTGTCTTTAGACCCTGGAGCATCTCACCATGGCAACATGGAATATGGTCTCCATACCTATTAGAATACATGCAAAGGAAGGGCCCGGGGCGTGTGGGCCGCCCGGCCCCGACAGTCTTTTAGGCAATCCCTTTAGCTTCTACTTGAAGCACTAATTTACATGGGAAGCACTCTGTCTGAGGTGGGACGTGTGGGGGGGGGGGGGGGGGGGGGGGGGGGGGAGGAGAAGGAAGGAGTTAGGAGGAGTGTAATGGCAGGGGGGGGGGCAAGGGGGAAAAGAGGGGGGATGGGAAGGAGAGGGGTGATGGGGAGTGGTCACGGACGGGGGGGGGGGGGGGAGGGGGAGGGAGGGAGGGGGTTAGTATGGGGAGGGAGAGAATGGAGGAGGGAGAGGGAAGAGGGAGGGGAAGGAGGGGGAGAGAAAGAGTGGTCACGGGGGGGGGGGGGAGAGGGAGAAGGAGAGGGGGGAGGAGGGGGAAGGGGAAAGATGGGGGGAGTGGTCACGGGATGGTGAAGAGAGGGAGGGAAGGGAGGGGGGGGGGCAGGGGAGGGATGGTCGCGGGTCCTGAGGTCACTTTTGAAATTTCGAATTATGAATTTAGCTGGAGGCGAGGTTGATTTTTGAACAGTGTTTGGCGCAACGGAAATACAACAAAACTGCCAGCTGGGCAAGGTCTCGGGTCACTCTCTTTTGAGTTGAACAGTTTATAGTTTGACACGGTGACGATTAGGTTGTCGTCTGCCGCCCTGAAAATGTCGTCTGGTGCCCTGAAATCTGAAAAAGTTACACTAAGTTGTTGCATTCCTTCACTAAAAAGTCCAAATTTGCCTACCAAACGAACCATGTATAGAAACTAAATGTGGCCTTTCTGTAAAATTAAAGGGACTTTATCTGATGAAAGTGTCAAGTGGTGGTTTTGTTTGTAGTTACTCAGATTTTATTCAACATATCCGACTTAAATACTGCTGCAGTTATGAAACATTTGTTGCCGCATAGAAAGAAAGGGTTGCTACGCGGGTCAATTTAATATAACCTGCTACTCCTGAAGCCTATAGTGTTCAACAATTCAACTTTTTTGGGGGTACATTAGTTGTTTAAGCAGGGAAAATTTCATTCGCGGACGATTGGTCTTCCTCATTCCACTGCTCCTTTCTCTACCCTAATAATGCCGAGCGCCTGGCTAGGAAGCGACAAGTATAAATTTTTAAGTCAGTGGTTTGACTCGATAAGGGTTCGATCCCACGATCCACAAACACGGGAGATGGACGCTCTAACTCATTCGGTCATCCCATTTGCTTGCATGCATGTCAAAAGTAAGACGAGAGCGGGACTCGAACCCACATCTCTTTGCATTCTGGGCCAGTGTGATAACCATTACACCACCTAGGCTCCCTGATGTCACCACACTACCCATGCCTACCTGTCTATGCGGCTCCTTGCCTGACAGGTCAGTGCAGACCACTACACTCGTCCCCCTGGAATTGTAAGTCTTTTAATGCTTACAATTACATACATAATACAAAGCATTTACACATACAGAGGGCAGGTTCAACAACTACTATACAGCGCATAGCTTGTACAGGATCATGTTCACCACAACCAGTGTGATGGGGTGATGAAAATGGGAAATATTGCGCCTAGAGTGGGACTCGAACCCACATCTCTTTGCATTCCAGGCCAGTGTGATAACCATTTCACCACCTAGGCTCCCTGATGTCACCACGCTACCCATACCTACCTGTCTATGCGGCTCCTTGCCTGAGAGATTAGTGCAGACCACTACACTCGTCCCCTTGGAATTGTAAGTCTTTTAATGCTTACAATTACATACATACAGGCAGTGCACTTACACTTACATACACAGGGTAGGTTCAACAACTTTACAGCGCATAGTTTGTACAGGATCATGGCCACCACAACCAGTGTGATGGGGTGATGAAAATGGGAAATATTGCACCTAGAGCAGGACTTTAACCCACATCTCTTTGCATTCCGGGCCAGTGTGCTAACCATTTCACCACCTACGCTCCCTGATGTCACCACACTACCCATACCTACCTGCCTATGCGGCTCCTTGCCTGAGTGGTCAGTGCAGACCACTACACTCGTCCCCTTGGAATTGTAAGTCTTTTAATGCTTACAATTACATACATACAGGCAGTGCACTTACACACACACAGGGTAGGTTCAACAACTATACAGCACAAAACTTGTACAGGATCATGGTCATGGCAACCAGTGTAGTGGGGGTGATGAAAATGGGAAATATTGTGCCTAGAGAGGGACTCAAACCCACATCTCTTTACATTCCGGGCGAGTGTGCTAACCATTTCACCACCTAGGCTCCCTGATGTCACCACACTACCCATACCTACCTGTCTATGCGGTTACTTGCCTGAGAGGTCAGTGCAGACCACTACACATACATAGCAAATTTTGCACTTCAAATATCTCAAAAGTTAGCCATTTGATGGAACAATTACTTCAAAAACTAAAGTAAGGTAGATTAAAACAATCAACCTAATATATATCTCAGAAAATGACCGAAACTCAAAGCCATCGGATCATGCCCCTTTAAGGGGCGGGTATAAATCGTGTGCGTTTAGGTGAGTCGTCGCCAAGAGTGTTTTTGTTTGTTTTTGTTTTTGTTTTAATTTAAAGGCTGCAAAACTAGAGTTCCTCCTGCTGGTTTGAACCTCCCCTGGGCTACTGGCGAATGTCCCTCCAGCTAGAGAGAGAGAGAGAGCGTGTGTGTGTGGGTGGTGTGTGTGGGGGGTGGGGGAGCCTTTCCCCATTGCCAGTTTACTTTACAAGTACCTGTCTGAAATCACCGCACGCACACATAAAATAAAACTTGAAATTAAACCTTTAAGGCCTAGTCACACGAGGCCTGCATTTGCTTACGATCGATCCGCGAGGATTTTGCAATTAAATTACGAACATCTTACGACCACCTTACGACTAATCACCGAATGCTCTACGAGCGATCGCCGACTGATCGCCTACCATTTCGCCTTTTTTGGTCGCAAGGAGATTGCTGCTGCAGCACCAACAATCTCCTTGTGACCTCTGGATTCTCCACTGATTGCCGATCAGTCGGCGATCGTTCGCCGACTGATCAGTGACTGATCTGCAACCATAGTAGCTGTATTCAAGCATCACATGAGGTATGCCTTCGCTTACGATCGATTCGCGAGCATTTTGCAGTTAAATTACGACCATCTTACGACCACCTTACGACTAATCGCTGAGCGATCGCCGACCGATGCGATGTGGCGCGTGTACGTTGAGGTCACAATGTCGCCTGGTCGACATGGCGATGTATTAAATAGTTTGTAACAAATTGTTTCAATTTTGTCGCAAGGAGGATCGCAGACTTTTGGTCACAGATCGATCGTAAGCGAACGCTGGCCGTCGTGTGACTGAGGCAATATATACACAGCAAATGCAATGCACGATATGCACGCCATTCATAAAACATTTCAGTAAAAAAAAAAAGCACAGACACACACACACACATGCAGACAGGCACAAACACAGCACCAAAAAAACCTCACACTCCCTCCACCCAACAAACACTCCCCCCCCCCAACAAAAATGAAAAACTCACCCCCCTAAAGAACACCCCCCCACCCCAACATTAAAAAAAAATGCATAGTGACAGGAAACCATGGAGATTCAATGGCAAGTGAAAAAAAGTCTATTAAAAGTCTGTATATATAGGGGGACATAGGCTTATACAGTAAAACCTCTCTCTACCGACCCCTCCGCAAATCGACCACTCCCCTATATCGATCGCTTTATTTGGGTCCCAACAAAACCATTGTAACTAATGTAAGGATATTCTAACTCTCTAATCCGAACACCTGCTTAAATGGACCACTTAAAGTCGGTGCCATGGTCGGGTTATTTAGAGAGGTTTTACTGTACACATATTGTGCGCGTGTGGGGGGGGGGGGGGGAGGGGGGGGGCATTGCTTCCCGCGTGTGGATAGTCGGTGGGTGTGTGTGTGTGTGTGTGGGTACGCCCTGGGATGTGTGGCTGTCCACCCACGTTGAGGGGGTGCAAGATGTTTGTTTGTTTGTGGTTGTTTTACGTCCTAGCAACATCTGAGGTCATATCAGGGTGGGTACCGACTTGTTACAGTGCGCACTCATGACGACTTTATAGTGCTGCTTAAATGGGAGAACAGGCCGCTGCCACCATGACCAGATATCGCACACAGTCACATTATTCGTATGAACAATCTCATAGACTTAGTCATGCAAAGGTATTTCAAAACTGTCGATGCAGCTTTAATCATTCCTATGGTCAATTTAATGCGCTTACCCATACTAAGATATGACAAACTCAAAATGATCGAATGTTGCAGCTTTAATTATTCATATGATCAATCTACTAATAATGTCATGGGGGTGATGAAAATGGGAAATATTTCGCCTAGAGCAGGACTCGAATCCACATCTCTTTGCATTCAAGGCCAGTGTGCTAACCATTACACCACCTAGGCTCCCTGATATCAACATACTACCCACGCCTACCTGTCTATGTGGTTACTTGCCTGAGAGGTCGGTGCAGACCACTACACTCATTCTCCTGGAATTGGAAGTCTTTTCATGCTTACAATTACATACATGCAAGCAATGCACTAACACATACATACACAGGGTAGGTTCAACAACCATACAACACGTAACTTGTACAGGATCCTGGTCATGGCCCCAGTGTCGTGGGGGTGATGAAAATGGGAAATATTGCCCCTAGATCGGGAGTCGAACCCACATCTCTTTGCATTCCGGGCCAGTGTGCTAACCATTACACCATCTAGGCTCACTGATGTCCCCACACTACCCCTACCTACCTGTCTATGTGGTTACTTGCCTGAGAGGTCAGTGCAGACTACTACAATGATATAGTTGTACATACAAAGGTTTGACAGAAACTCAAAACTCTCGGATTATGCAGCTTTGATGATTTGTATGCTCAATCTAATGGCAGAAACTCTAAACTATTGGTTTGTGCAGCTTTACTGACTCTTTTTTTTTGTTGGTAAATATGTTTATTCTGCTGAATAAGTCTTTTGTCAGTGCCGAAGCACTGGTCTTCCAGCCATTTTTCAATTCAGTGTTATTTACACAAAAGGTATATGGAATAAGGTGTACAATACCTGTTGAATAGACAATTTGCACCATGTAACACAATGAAATTCTGAAACCCAAAGTTCCATAACAATATGGTACAGTAGTGTCATATAACTAGATCAATATTAGTCAGATCAATGTGAGTAGTTACATAGTATTTAGAATGTAAGCAGAAGTTATCTTCTGTATTCAGTTGGTAAACTTGTAGTAAGTTTTAATGTTCAGTTGCAGCTAGGCAAGCGGTATATAAATGTTGGTTTGTTAGGAAAAATTCTAGTGTAACTCTAATGAAGCTAGTTATGTGAGTTTATGAATTATGTTGTTGGGGTGGAGTTGTTAATAGTACACTGGACCATCTGTGACCAGTGAAGCAGTGGGACCAATCCCAGTGCATTTAGGTCTTAAATTTTACATTTTTTACCTGGACTGTCTCTGTCATCGTATATGGTTGACTGGAGATAACAGAGGAACAGCAACAAATAAAAAAGTGGGGGCTGGGGTGGGGGTGGGGGGGTGAGAAACCGAGGCTGAGGGTTTGGTGGTCTGCCACTTACTGTATGGTGACGCCATGGAACATACTTTACTGCAACTGCATAAGGGCCTGCCCAATCCGATGTTCACTCAGTGAGTTTTTAAATTCTAGGTAAGATGACGCTGCCCTGGTTCTGGTTGGTAGGTTGTTCCACATCATGCTGCCTTTGTAAATTGGTGCTTTAATTAGTTTGTTTGTGCTTACTCTGACTTCCGGGTCCGGTAAGCACACACTGGTATACTGCTGAATATCGCAGTGTTTACCTTGTAACTCAATTACTTAACCAGCCAACCGGAACTCCCGCCCGAGACGCCACCTGGTGAGGGAAAAGAAAGAAAATACAGTAATACCTCTCTAAATTGACCGGCCATGGGACATACTTTAAATGGTCCATTTAGGGAGGTGGGAGGTTTAGGGAGTTTTTTTACTTGTTACAGTACTATTGTATGGGCGATCATTTGGAACCCAAATAAAGCGATTGATATAGGGGAATGATTGATCTATGGAGGTGGTCGGTAAGAGAGGTTTTACTGTACGTTGGTTGGTTGGTTGTTTGAGTTTTACCTCCTGGCAACATCTGAGGTCATATCAGGACAGGGTCCGACTTGTGACAGTGCGCTCATGGCGACCTAATAGTGCTGCCCCACTGGGAGACCAGGTTGCCAGCACCATGACCTGATATCGCACTATGTCAGATTATCCTGACACTGAGCCAACAAGTCCTTGTCTTATCCTAATATTAATGCCGAGCACCAGGCTAGGAAGCAACAAGTTTCAATTTTAAAGTCTTTGCTTTGACTCGACCAGGCAATCAGATATGACAAGGACTGGTTAGCACAGTATCAGGATAATGTGACTGTGTGGGATATCAGGTCATGGTGCTGGTGGCCTGGTCTCCCAGTGGGGCAGTACTATAAAGTTGCAATGAATGCGAACTGTCACAAGTCGGTGCCCTTCCTTCCATAGATGCTGCTAAGATGTAAAACAACAGCAAACAAAGAAAACATATATATATGTGATGCATAAGCATTATGCGAGTAGAAAGGGGTGGAAGGAAGTTATTATTATTTTCTATTTGGTACTGCTATTCTTGTATCGTTTGGTGCGGAGTAGCCCATCCGCGTGACTACTGGCGCCACCACCTCCCACCTTCCTAACTGCGGACGCTCAACGCTGTCATTCGTGTATATACGATGTAAAATGACTTATGTGGGTATAAATAATGGAAGGTTCCATCCCACCCAATTGTGACTAAAACCAAGCTGGTGGCACCACCAAGGCGCAGCCCACTTCATTAACTGCTCTCGACCTATCAATGGTGGCAGAAATGTTAGTTTTAAAAACTTAGTTTTATTTAATGACGCCTCTAGCGCATATTGATTTTTATCATTGGCTATTGGACGTCAAACATGGTCATTCTGGCATTTTTTTGTTTGGAGGAAACCTGCTGCCACCACCTGATAAGCAGCAAGGGTTCTTTTATATGCACTTTCCCACAGACAGGACAGCACATACCACATCCTTTGATGAACCAGTTGTGGACCACTGGTTGGAACAGCAAAAAACTCAAACTGCAAATGTGTCCCCTGAGCAGGATCGATCGAATGATCCACACCTTCACAGGTGGACACTCTCCTGCCTGAGTTACGTCCTTCTCCTGAAATGTTAGTTTTATACATTCATACAACGCCCACTCCTTTTACTGTGTGACAGCTGTGACAGACTTATCTGTCAAGCAAATCAGCCGAGCCTCCACCAGGCCTTAGACTATCACACAGCCCGCCGCCTATGTTGTATCAATTGTGTCCATGATGACGATTGTTCATCCATCACGTAGTCATTCCCCGTAGCCTTGTTCTTGAAACATGGCTGCTGACCAACCGGTAAGAAAGGTTGGTTGATTGTTGGAGTTTTACGTCCTGGCAATATGTAGGGTCATATCACGATGGGTATCGACTTGTGACAGTGCACACTCATGGTGACTTTATGGTGCTGCCCTATTGGGAAATCAGGCTGCCCGCACAATGACTTGATATCCCACTCGGTCACATTATCCTGACACTGAGCTAACCAGTCCTTGCCCTATTCGATCAATGCCGAGAGCCAGCCTAGGAAGCGACAAGTATCAATTTTTATAAGTCATGGGTTTGACTCGACTGGGAACTGAACTCCTGATCTCCTCCATGCGAGGCCTGCGCTCTATCGATTCGGCCACCGGGTCCGGTCCCCAGTAGAAAAAGAGACGGAAGGCTGGGTGAAGGAAAGAACCTCACAAATTTGCAATATATTGCGCTAAATATTACAATTAATAACCTTATTTATCATAGCCCGCTATTTCTGAATGAAGAATTTATCATTTAGATTAAAGCTGCATAGTCCGATGAAAAGATCAAATTTTCAAAACCAAAACAATTATCTAGATATGATTTTACATATCTAACTTAGATACTGATGCACTTATTAACCATCTGTTAGCACATTTAAGGGAATATTGAGTCAATTTAATAGAACCTGTTACTGCAAAAGCCTATGGTCTTAGAGTTTTGGCAAGCATTCCAAAATTAATTTAGCATGTTTGCACTTCAAATATCTCAAAAGTTAGCCATTTAAAATAAAAGTTACTTCAAACTAAAGTCAAGTAGATTATAATGATCAACTTAATATGTTTATCTCAGAAAATGAGAGAAATTCGAAACCATCGAACTATGCAACTTTAATAGAACTTTAAAGCTCGAAAGAAGAGCTTTCTGTGGCAGCCATCTTGTTTGTGTTGCATCCTCTGCCATTTCACCACCTCTACACCAATATAAATAAATACTGCACACTGGAACCACTACGTCCACAGTTAATTCCTATTTAAAGCAGTGTTTTTTTTGCTTGGATTTAGGCAGGGTTGTCATTCACAGTTAAGGCCCTGTCACATTATGGCGTATGGTGGGAGCGTATTGAAAACCTATGTAGGTCCTGCGTGTCCCGGCCTATGATGATATTTCGTGACCTTTCGGGTGGTTTTGAGCATATGTGGAACCTATGAGGAGCGTACGAGGAGCGTATGAGGAGCGTATGGGAGATTTCTGTGACATTTTTTGATGGTTTTGATTGGCATGTGGAGCGTACGAGTAGCGTACGAGTAGCGTACGCATAGCGTATGCATAGCATATGAGCGTATGAGTAGCGTATGAGTCAAGATCGATGTCGAGACCTATGGCATACGCTTGGAATACGCTGTGCATATGCTGTGCATACGCTGTGCATATGCTAGGAGTACGCTCCCATACGTAACTCGTAGGTTATGCGTACGCTACACATGCTAGAGATACGCTAGAGATACGCCGGTGACGAAAGTTGAGCGTATGAAAAACCTATGCCGGCGTACCCCTAGCGTACGAGGAGCGTACGCCGGTGTATGAGGAGCGTATGCCGGCGTATGAGTAGCGTATGAGCAGCGTATGGGCCATACGCCCTCATAGGTCGAGATTTTTTAACATGCACAAAAAAATGTGGACGGACGGATTTATGAAAGCGTATGGCGGCGTATGCCTCATAAGCCGGCATCTGGCGGCGTATGAGTAGCGTATGAGTAGCGTATACATAGCGTATGAGTAGTGTATATGGCGTATGCCGACGTATATGACGTAACATGCCTACGCCGCCATACGCTCCCACAAAAAACCCTAATGTGACAGCCCCTTTACTCTTAGTAGGGATAAATCTTTTATCCAAGGCCAATTTTTTTTTTTAATGTTGATAGTCCCTTTGAAATAAAAATCAGGGTGGGCGGGCGGTTTTGATTTTTTATTTAAATCTTTTACATAGACGTAATATGTAACTGGATGCGATGGCCGGATGAGTTGAGCATCCACCTCCCGTTCTGGTAGGTTCTGGGATTCAAACTCATAGGTTCGAACCATTGCCGAGTCAAGCCAATGACTTAAAAATTGATACACAAGTTGAAATGCTGCTAGCGCGACACATTTTAAACAGTTAAACAAAAAGAAGAAAATTTAATAAAAATTCAAGGGCGGCCGATTTTTCAGGCCCGGGCGGGGACGATCAACATTTTTACTTTTATATTTGGCCTAACCGTCATGGTGCTTAGTTACGGCCGACAACAGGGTAGTCCCGGCCACACCGGAGGCACAGTAGCAGTCAGGTCGCCATTCAGGGCCAATTTGGTGTATTTTGGGGGCTGGGTTCAGCGTAATTAGATTGTTATGAGTATAGTCGATGTGTGTGGCGGTTAAGGGGGTGATGAGAATGGGGTCACCGTGAAAATAGGTCATGGCCGGTGTGCTTCCACACCCCCTCTTTTTTCCCATCCTTTCTTACTAATGGACGGACTTATTCGACTGGGACCTTTCCATCTGTAAAATTTAGGCTCTGCCCACCTGCGCAGTGAACTAGGTTTTCGAATGCAAAGAGGATCAGTCAAATGGCTTCAGTGGATTCAGCCAATCAGAGCTGTTCTTTTCCATTGCAAATGACTGCCCCCTATGAGTGCCACCATTTGCAATCGAAAAGAACCAATCAGAGCTGTTCTTTTCCATTACAAATGGTTGCCCCCTATGGGTACCGCCATTTGCAATAGAAAAGAACAGCTCTGATTGGCTGAAGCTACTGAATCTTTCAGCTTTTCCATATCAGCCATGTTGAAATACACCATGTGACTTTGTGGATGGAGCCACAAGAAACATTCGAATCATACTTATAGAAACCCACTTGCGGTCCCAGTCGAATAGGAATTTGTAAAGGAATATTTTGATATTTGCATGGAAAGGCCCAGTTGAATACGTCCATTGGTTCACTAATATATATTTATATATATATATATACATATATATGTGATGTATAACGCATTATACGAGTATAAATGCAAGGGTAACATATACACCCTTTATTTCCTCTGTACGCATTGGCGGAGTGCCCCCCCCCCCCCTCTCATCCCAGCTGTCGGTTAAATTGCCGGGCTGGCGCCTCCATCACGTCACACCATGGAGTGAATATATACAGTAAAACCTATCTAAATCGACCAACCATGGGACCGACTTTAAATGGTCCATTTCGGGAGGTGGTCGGTTTAGGGAGTTTCTTTTATCGTTACAATGGTATTGTGTGGGTCATGGTTTGGGACCCAAATAAAGCGAGCGACATAGCAGAGTGGTCGATCTGTGGAGGTGGTCGGTTAGAAAGTAGTATACGTTTTACTACCTTGAAAATGTTGAGAACTTTTAACCCCCCTTAAATGTTTAATTGCTGCCAGATTGCAGCTTCAGCCATCCTCAGGGACAGCGGATTGGTTCTCAGGATACAGGTATTAACATTAGGAGAGCGGGGTATAGCTTAGGCGGTAGAGCGCACAACTGTGAAGGTGTGGGTCATCCGATCGATCCTGCTCAGTGGACACATTTGAAGTTTGGGCTATTTTCCATTCCAGTGGTCCACAACTGGTTCATCAAAGGTTGTGGTACATGTTATCCTGTCTGTGGGAAATTGCATATAAAAGACTCTTTGCTGCTTATCAGAAAGAGTAGCCTATGTGACGGCACCAGGTTTCCTCTAAAGAAATATGTCAGAATGACCATATGTTTGACGTTCAGTAGCCGATGATAAAAATTAATGAGCTCTAGAGGCGTCGTTAAATAAAATAAACTTTCTTTATTACCATTACCTCCCCCACAACCACACACTCACTTAACATATACCCACGTTTTAGGACATGGGATTCAAACTCCTGGGTTCGAACCCTGATCGAGTCAAACCAATAACTTTAACAATTATACTTGTCGCTACCTAGCCTGGTGTTCGGCATTTTTGGGATAGGGCATGAAGCGGTCGAATGAGGAAGACCAATTTTCCACTCTTGAAAGTTCCCCTGCTTAATCAACTCATGTCATCATCATCATGCTGTCAGTCACGATGCGACAAAGACTGCTTTCATTACTTGACTGCCACTCCGTGCGGTTGTACATTTCATGAAAGCTGCCTGCAAAAGTGTTGAAGTGCTGCTGGCTTTTGCAAGTTACCAGCGGCACTCTCTCGGGGAGCAAATAGAGGTTTAACACCGGCAAGAACATGTCAAGACAGGCGCAAAACTATTTGTCCCTGCAGTGGCTGGTTTGGAGTTGTTGAGAGTTCCATACATCAACTGCCCTTAATGCTGCCACAGTGACATGGTTTCTGTTTAGGGTTTGCTCCCTTAGCCTTCGGTTCTGTCAAGAACCTGTACCACAAGGCAGTGGTTTACAACTCTGCAGGGCAGGGGCATCAAACTCCCTGAGGTATTGCTATACCTGCAATACCTGCATAGCTGATTAACTCATGTACACATAACAAAATGACTGAAAAATGTCAACATTTTTATTAAACGAGGGGAAAGGTGGCGGTGGGCGGCTTCTAAAAATTAGTACTCTTTGTAATACCTTTTTTTTCTTGAAGTATATGGAAAATTAGCCTACAATTAGGTGGTTATTAATCCTTAGGCCAAATAAACAAAAAACTAAAATTGGTGATCGTCCCCGCCCGTACCTGAAAAATCGCCCGCCCCTGAATCTTAAAAAAAAAAAAGTCTCCAAAAACTGTTAAATGATGAGGGCATGTGGAGTGAGAAATGGAAAGGGGAGTGGAGAGTGGGGTGACTGGAGTGAGAAATAGAAAGGTAAATGAAGAGGAGGGAATGGACAGTGTAAAGGAATGGAGAGGGATTTGAGGGGTGATAGGGAGGGAACTGGGAAGGGGAGGGAGCAGGGTCGAGAGTGGAGGGCTAGGAGACCAGTGAAGTACTGCAAATTTAAATTTGTTAATTAATTTTTTTTTAACCGCCCCCCCAACCCTGATTTTTATTTCAAAAGGACGATCACCAACTTTTTATTTTATTTGGCCTTATATTAGTTCCATGTCTTTTTGAGCATTGGGTGCATATCAATAGCTGTGTAGTTAGGATTAGCATGTTGTCTAATCGCTATAAACCATAGGTTTACACAATTTCGATTCATATAGCCCTTACCAATTGCACTAGTTTGTTGTTTGTTTGTTGTTTTACGTCCTAGCAACATCTAAGGTCATATCAGGACGGGTACCGACTTGTGACAGTATGCACTCATGGCGATTTTATAGTGCTGTCCCACTGGGAAATCAAGCCGCCGGCACCATGACCCGATATCCCACTCAGTCACATTATCCTGACACCAAGCTAACCAGCCCTTGCCCTATCCTAATAATGCCGAGCACCAGGCTCGGAAACAACAAGTATAAATTTTTAAGTCATTGGTTTGACTCGACGGGAACCGAACTCGCGAACTCCCGATCTTCCGCACGCGAGGTCTGTGCTCTACCGATTCGGCCACCGCGCCCGGTCCCAATTGCACTAGTGTTTGACAGGTCATTGACCATGGCAACTGTTCCCTCAGTGTTTACAAATATGCACATGGTCGTAAACCACCACACGATGTCATTCAAGAAATATCCTGACTGGTAGACACAGGAGAGAGCCATAAACATTAATACACTGGCGGCAGCACCACGTGACCTCCTGTCGTAGGGCAGCTGCCCCCAATTTTATTAATTTAAATTTCTTTATTTAGATTAGTTGATTAAGCAGGGGAAATTTCAATCATGGACGTTAGTCTTCCTCATTCCACTGCTCCTTGCCCTATCCTAATAATGCCAATCGCCAGGCTCGGAAGTGACAAGTATAAATTTTTAGGTCATTGGTTTGACTCGACCAGTGTGGTTGGTGCGTTGGTGCGCCGGGTACCTGAGCGGGAGTCTCGCTGGTGTGTTGGTACGATGGGCACCTGTGTGGGATTGTCATGGGTGTGTTGGTACGACGGGTAACTGCGTGGGAGTGTGGCCGGTGTGTTGGTACGACAGGTACCTGTGTGGGAGTGTCGCTGGTGTGTTGGTACGACGGGTACCGATGTGGGAGTGTTGCTGGTGTGTTGGTACGATGGGTACCGATGTGGGAGTGTGGCTGGTGTGTTGGTACGATGGGCACCTGTGTGGGAGTGTCGCTGGTGTGTTGGTCCGACAGATACCTGCATGGGAGTGTCGCTGGTGTGTTGGTATGACGGGTACCTATGTGGGAGTGTGGCTGGTGTGTTGGTATGATGGGTACCTATGTGGGAGTTTTGCTGGTGTGTTGGTACGACAGGTACCTGTGTGGGAGTGTCGCTGGTGTGTTTGTACGACGGGTACCTGTGTGGGAGTGTCGCTGGTGTGTTTGTATGACGAGTACCTGTGTGGGAGTGTCACTGGTGTGTTGGTACGACGGGTACCTGTGTGGGAGTGTCGCTGGTGTGTTGGTACGACGGGTACCTGCATGGGAGTGTCACTGGTGTGTTGGTACGTCGGGTACCTGCGTGGGAGTGTCGGTGGTGTGTTGGTATGACGGGTACCTATGTGGGAGTTTCGCTGGTGTGTTGGTACGACAGGTACCTGCGTGGGAGTGTCACTGGTGTGTTGGTACGACGGGTACCTGCGTGGGAGTGTGAGGTCGTTGTGTGTTGGTACGACGGGTACCTGTGTGGGAGTGTCGCTGGTGTGTTGGTACGACGGGTACCTGCGTGGGAGTGTCGCTGGTGTGTTGGTACGACGGGTACCTGTGTGGGAGTGTCGCTGGTGTGTTGGTACGACGGGTACCTGCGTGGGAGTGTCGCTGGTGTGTTGGTACGTCGGGTACCTGCGTGGGAGTGTCACTGGTGTGTTGGTACGACGGGTACCTGCGTGGGAGTGTCGCTGGTGTGTTGGTACGACGGGTACCTGTGTGGGAGTGTCGCTGGTGTGTTGGTACGACGGGTACCTGTGTGGGAGTGTCACTGGTGTGTTGGTACGACGGGTACCTGTGTGGGAGTGTCGCTGGTGTGTTGGTATGACGGGTACCTGTGTGGGAGTGTCGCTGGTGTGTTGGTACGATGGGTACCTGCGTGGGAGTGTCACTGGTGTGTTGGTACGACGGGTACCTGTGTGGGAGTGTCGCTGGTGTGTTGGTACGACGGGTACCTGTGTGGGAGTGTCACTGGTGTGTTGGTACGACGGGTACCTGTGTGGGAGTGTCACTGGTGTGTTGGTACGACGGGTACCTGTGTGGGAGTGTCGCTGGTGTGTTGGTACGACGGGTACCTGCATGGGAGTGTCACTGGTGTGTTGGTACGATGGGTACCTGCATGGGAGTGTCGCTGATGTGTTGGTACGATGGGTACCTGTGTGGGAGTGTCGCTGGTGTGTTGGTACGATGGACACCTGTGTGGGAGTGTCGCTGGTGTGTTGGTATTACGGGTACCTATGTGGGAGTTTCGCTGGTGTGTTGGTACGACGGGTACCTGTGTGGGAGTGTCGCTGGTGTGTTGGTACGACGGGTACCTGTGTGGGAGTGTCACTGGTGTGTTGGTACGACGGGTACCTGTGTGGGAGTGTCGCTGGTGTGTTGGTCCGACGGGTACCTGTGTGGGAGTGTCACTGGTGTGTTGGTACGACGGGTACCTGTGTGGGAGTGTCGCTGTAACTTTGTAAGTACTTCACTGCCGCCACGGAACTACTGCGCGCCTACGTCAGGAGCCAGAGGTGTGAGTTTAGGGGATAGCTTTATTACCGTCTTCCACCACCCGGCCGCACCCTCGACCACCCCCACCCCGCCCCCACACTTCAGTTTTCTTTGTGGTTATTGTTGCGCTTTTTCTGTATATATATATATATATATATATTACATTTCATTTGATTGATTTTTATTGATTTTTACTTTTTAATCTTTATTAATACTTATTAGTCTGTATTTATGTGTATTTATCTATCATATCTTTATCTTTATTTATCTTTGTTTATCTTTATTTATCTTTATTCATTTATATATTTTATTTCTTATTATTTTTATTATTATCTATTTGAATTTTTTTTTTTTTTTTTTAAATGTTTAACATATTTTATTTGTCTAAGCAATTCATATATATATATATATATATATATATATATATTATATTATATATATATATATTTAAACCACGAGGCACCAGTGTGGGCTGCCCCACTTTAATGGAGTCATTCACCTGTCAGCCTGTCGCCATTGTGTTGCGCAGATCCAAGCCGAGCCGCGCCGGAAACCACATTAACTGCGCAGGCGCAGGCGTGTGGCGGCGCACCAGAAGTCGTTTATTAACCAACAACCGATATGTAGTTCATCTAGTTCACTCTTGGTTTAGTAGGCTATATGCATGAACGAGGATGTCTGTCACTTATCCACTACTGATTTTGTAGACTATAGGCCTGTATCAGGATGTCTATTTCTTATCCACTACTCATTTTGTAGAATATAGGCCTGTATCAGGATGTCTAACTATTACTTATCCACTACTGATTTTGTAGACTATAAGCCTGTATCAGGATGTCTATTTCTTATCCACTACTGATTTAGTAGACTATAGGCCTGTATCAGGATATCTATTACTTATCCACTATCGATTGTGTGGAATATAAGCCTGTATCAGGATGTCTATTTCTTATCCACTACTGATTTAGTAGACTATAGGCCTGTATCAGGATATCTATTACTTATCCACTATCGATTGTGTGGAATATAAGCCTGTATCAGGATGTCTATTACTTATCCACTATCGATTGTGTGGAATATAAGCCTGTATCAGGATGTCTATTACTTATCCACTACCGATTTGGTAGATTATAACCCTGTACCAGATGTCTTTAACTTATCAAAGACTGATTTGGTAGGCTGGAAGCCTGCATCAGAATGTCTATTACTTATCGAAGACTGATTTGGAAGGCTGTAAGCCTGTATGACAATATCTATTACTTATCTAAAACTGATTTGGTATGTTTATATACCAGTATCATGTTGTCCACTATTGATTTAATAGGTTATACCCCTGTCACACTATGACGTAACGAGCAAACGTAAGCCTGACGTGATCACGTTTCGTCATTACGTTGACGTACGTTGGGTTACGTTATGATGATGTCAGAATGACATTAGACTGACGTCGAGCTACGTCACGTTACGTCGTGTTACGTCGGCGCGCGTCAAAGTTTTGAACCTGTTCAAAACTTTCGACATAACTAGAACGTAAGGGTTTACGTTCACCGTACGTTCTGTACACGTTCGGCAAACATCAATGATGTTAAACAGACGTTAGTCAAACGCTGGTCACTACATTGCACTACATTGCATTATGTTGCATTACATTGCATTACGTTGCCCCACATTAAAGGTGGTGGGAACGGGCAGTCCGCATAGTGAAAACGTCGGGATAACGGACGCCTAACGGACGTCCAATGTACGTTTACCGTTTTGCCACCGTTTCATGATGTAAGTAACATAAGGTAACGTAAAGCAACGTAGTTCTGGTGATCAAATAACGTTAATAACGTCCCGTCAGCGTAATTACGTTGTCCTCTCTCGTTGAACGACGCTATCACTACGCTTTACCGACGTTACGCTCTCGTCAACTACGCTGCATCCACGTTAAACTTGTGCCAAAATTTGCATACTACGCCGAGAAGTTCAACGTTTTTCACGTTCTCCCTATGCTGACGTCGTTACGTCGTAGTGTGACAGGGCCTTTAGTTGCCTCTATCAGGGTGTCTATTACTTATCCATTACTGACTTGGTGAGCTTTCAGTATAAGTATGTACCAAGACAATGTGACTGTGTGGGATATTGGGTCATGTTGCCGGTGGCCTGGTCTCCCAGTAGTGCAGCACTATTAAGTCGCCATGTGTGCGCACTCACATAGTGGGTACATGTCCTGATATAACCTTAGATGTTGCCAGGACATAAAACTCCAACAAACAAGCAAACCCATGCGATTCCGTCCAGCCATGTATATGTATATATAAATCGACAGACCATGGGACCGACTTTAAATGGTCCATTTAGGGAGTTGGTCGGCTTAGGGAGTTTTTGTTATCATTACAATGGTATTGTATGGGTGATCGTTTGGGACCCAAGTAAAGTGATCAATATAGGGGCGTGGTCAATCTGCAGAGGTGGTCACCGAGAGAGGTTTTACTGTATATATGTGATGTATAACGCATTATGCAAGTATAAAAGCATATTATTGTGTATATTATTATTATTATTACACTATATACTGGTACGATGGGTACCTACGTAGGAGTGGGAGTGTACATATATATATGTATGTATGTAAGCATGTATATATATATACGTATATATGTGTATATTTATTTCACTTTTAATATTGTACAATGGGGTTTTCTTTAATTGTGTTAAGACAAAGAGACAGTCTCTGCGTAGTGTAGTATTAGGTTCAGACAAAGGTTGGTCATCTGCTAATTAACCCACATGTAGATGTGTTGCACCAATGGAGAGAGGGAACCCTGTTTGCCCACTTCCACTTGGGTTCACGTCTACCATTTCACATCTGTCTGCATCACCTTCAAAGGCTGGTGTAATTGTTACCCTAGTTACTGGTGGGCGTGTTCCAATTGCCCTTCGGGTAAGTGGGTGTGTGTTTGTGAGTGTGTGTGGGGGAGATCTATGCTACAACATCTGCGCACCAAGCCTGCTCAACAATAAAGGAAGGGTTGGGGGTTGGGGTGAACCTCCATTTTGATTTGGTGACACAGGCAGGGAAAGGCGGGTAGTGATATTTATTCAGAATTTATAGTCGCGTCCGAGCCCAGTTCTACGAAAGAGAAAGATAATTAAAATAGTAGGGTGGGCGGGTGAGAAAGTTGGTGCGTTGGTGGCTCGCCTGAGAAGTGAAGAGAGAATGGCGAGCTGTGGCGGATGGCGGAAAAGGTGTGAAAGTGTGTTGGCCAATTGGGTGGATAGAGAGAGAAGTTTGTCCATCCAATCTGATGATGAGTCCAAGGTGCAGCGGGCAGGGAGAGAGAATGTGTGTCATTCCTGCTGAATCAAGCGCAATGCGAACATTGCGATTAAACACACCCATGATGAAGCCTTTGGATAGCGCCTACATTTTGTCACCAAATGTTGTCTGTTGCTAGGATGTAAAACAACAACAAACAAACATTGTCTGCTGTCTGCTGTCACCATAGTTACCTCACTGTATTGTTCTACAGTAGTACCTGTCTTCAGTGTACATCAGTGCACTCAAAGAAAAGATTATCTGACTTTTTTTTCCTTGAAGATTTATCTATACTGCCTATCATGGATAAGTCTGAATAGCCTTGTTTTCACCATTAATTAGACAGTTGGGCGATAGAAAGCCCGAGCTTACACTTTTACCGATCCAAGGGATTTTTAAACTCCCACACCACATAGACATGGTATGAGAGCAACTGGCCTTTGATGATGCTGTAAGTTATACACAGCGGTGGAAATCCAAATTGGCAGAGGTGATGGCATGGGGAATTGAACCACCGACCTTCAGATTAGGAGTCCGACCTAGAAAAAAAGTGGCATTCTCCGCCACAGGGAACAGCACATAACAGATGTCCTGTCATTCATCAGCTGCTCATTGGATGAGATAGTAAAATCGGGGAGGACATTTTTCTTCAGACATAAGGAAATTGTTTGCATATGGCAGGAGTTCGCTGGTTAGAGGTGTCACTGAGGACAGGCTCTACTGTATATATGCATCTTAAGTTGACCCTAATTCAAATAGTTTTAGGCATGTTCCCATCAGCCAACGTCAGGTTACGAAGATTGTCAGATAAATTACTTTAAGGTTTAGAGGAATCAAATAGATTGGCGGAAATCTGGTCTGTTTTGGTTGGATGACGAGACTTCCAGGTAAAAGGGGTGTCGCAGTAATGCGAGATGACTGTAGTTGTAACTATGAAAGCATATTTGAACCTTGTCAAAACAATATATATATATATATATATATATATATATGCATATGCATATAAATATGTATACACACATATACCTATATATACACATGCTTACATATATATATGTGATGGAGGAGGGTTTGCAAAAGATATATATATATATCATTATATGTCCTAGATATCCATATAAATGTATATATACACATATATATATATACATATATATATATATATATATATACAGTATATATTTAATCTCCGATGTGACTGACACTTGCCGACACCCGTTGGAGGGGAGGTGGGCTGCAGGTGGTGCCACCTGTCAAGCGCAGAGTCTTACGGAGTATAGCAATGGCAATAACGATAATATAAAATTATAATATATAATGGAAACAATTCCCTTCATATTTTTATATTCGTATAATGCGTTATGCATCACATATGTATAGTGATAGGACCGTTATCGTGCGTAATAAGCTCTGATGTGTCCTTCTCCCTTCCCCCCGCTCCTCGGGGGTGGTGGAGGTGGGGTGGGGGTGGGGGTGGGGGTGGGGGTACCGGCATGCCTCACTCGGCTTTTCACTCCACTCGCTCGGAAGTTTATATATACAGTAAAACCTCTCTATATCGATCGACCTTGGAACTGAATTTAAGTGGTCGATTTAGGGAGGGGGTCGGTTTAGGGAGTTAAAACATAGTTACAGTGGTATTGTTGGGACCCAAATAGAACGATCGATATAGGGGGGTGGTCGATCTGTGGAGGTGGTCGGTTAGGGAGGTTTTACAGTGTATATATATATATATTTGCAAACACTTCTCCCCACACATATAGTAATAGATATATTTTTTTGCAAACCCTCCCCCATGACATAAATATGTATATACTTTTCCAAACCTTCCCCAACGACATATAGTGATATATGTTCATAGTCCCTCCCTGACGACATATCTGTGTGTGTATAATTATATATATATATATATATATAATACTAATGGTCGATGTACTACGTAAGCATCTGTCAGTACACCTGGGTGGTCCGTGTCTGTCTCCCCCCGTCTACCCAACCCCCCAACCCAAACCACCCAACCCAAACCACCCAACCCAAACCACCCAACCCAACCCACCCAACCCAAACCCCCCAACCCAAACCACCCAACCCAAACCACCCAACCCAAACCACCCAACCCAAACCACCCCAACCACCCAACCCAACCCCCCAACTCAAACCCCCAACCCAAATCACCCAACTCAAACCACCCAACCCAAACCACCCAACCCAAACCACCCAACCCAAACCACCCAACCCAAACCACCCAACCCAAACCACCCAATCCAAACCACCAAACCCAAACCACCAAACCCAAAATCACCAAACCCAAACCACCAAACCCAAACCACCAAACCCAAACCACCAAACCCAAACCACCAAACCCAAACCACACAACCCAAACCACCAAACCCAAACCACACAACCCAAACCACCCGACCCAAACCACCCGACCCAAACCACCCAATCCAAACCACCAAACACAAACCACCAAACACAAACCACCAAACCCAAACCACCAAACACAAATCACCCAATCCAACCCCCAACCCAAACCCCCCAACCCAAACCCAATACGTTAATATTACTCGTGTAGCATGGAAATCATTGACACATCCATAACATCATTTTAGCATACATAACAAAGTCAAACAAGATGTTCTTGATTATAGTTAAGCAAACAAGATTATGTCTTACAAGAAAAAAGTTGAAAAAAAAGTTGAAAAAATGCTTGGGTATATGAATGGTGCCAATGTGTAAACTTTCACATCTTCACTTTAGCACGAAATCATACTTTTGTGGGATATATTAAATACATATACTATCGCTAACATACTTAATACACAGAGGCAACATTAATTATTTAACTTGCTATCAATAAAAAGAAAGGGTTAATTATGAAACCATTTAGAGAATAACCCTCGTCCTTTCCGAAAATGACCTGGTTTCAGGACACCTCAAGAGTGTAGATCTACCGTTGGCTTGGCAGCCGTTACCATGGTGATCGGTCTGCCGCCGGCCCCCAACATTGGTCATAGTATCATACATGTGTGCACTATAAGCCTGACCCAGGTAACACTGTCCAGCGCCCAAAGGTCGGTCTGCTGTATTCAGTGTATGTTAGTGGGTAAGTGCGACTGACCTCTGTCTACCATAGTGGTGGACATTAAGGTCCAGTCACACCTTACCGGACTGGGGAACCGGACGAGAACCGGACACTGTCCGGTACTGTACGGCGATGTCCGGTACATGTCTGGTACCCATCCGGCGGTGTCCGGTGGTGTCCGGCGGTGTCTGGTACAAGTTTTGAACACGCACAAACGTTCTACCGGACACCGCCGGACTGACGTGTCCAGTTGGTGTCCGGTTTGTCCGGTACATGTCCGGTACCCATCCGGTACCCATCTGTACATGTCCGGTACCCATCAATTGGTGTCCGGTTTGTCCGTTTTGTCCGGTACATGTCTGGTACCAATCCGTTACGTGTCCGGTTCTCGTCCGGTTCTCGTCTGGTACATGTACGGTACATGTACGGTACTTGTCCGGTACTTGTCCGGCGGCAATTGACCCAATTATGCTCCAGTTCGATACATTTCGATACATTTTGTGTACAGGAGAGCACCGGACTAGAAAATTCTTTGTCTGGTGGTCTCTGTTACTCAGTCCGGTAAGGTGTGACAGGCGCTTTATACATGCATATTTGACAAGCAGCTTCGACATGCTAGCCTGGATATATGACTATGTAATACAGAGTGGATAGAATATATATAGCGATATTATGCATATATGTATATGTATATATAATATGTCTATATAGAGAGAAAGGTGAAGGGGGTTAGGGACAACAGCACGGAAGAATTGGGGAGTGAAGTGTAGGGTTGCCAAGGAAATGGGTTGGCCTGGGGTCAGGGAGTACTAATGTTTCACGCGTTGATCCACCGCCTCAAAGATTTATGTGATTTATAACGAATTATGAGAGTATAAAAATACGATGGGAATTGTTTCCATTATATATTATAGTATTATATTATAGTTATTACCATTGTTATTCTCTGTAAGACCCACCTCCCTTCCAACAGGTGTCAACAAGTGTCAGTCGCACCAGTATATATGTGATGTATTACGAATTATGCGAGTATAAAGGCTTGAAAGGGAATTTATTGCCGATATTATTGTACGCATTCTATATATATTTGCCTCCCCCCTCTGCCCGACGGTGGCGCCACCACCGGCCTCCACTTTTACTACAGGGCCGCCAACCGCCACTCGTTCTGGAAGATGTATATTCATAATGCTGGTATATACTTATATCAATAACTCTTTTATGATTATATAGATAAGTCTTGTATTTGAATGCTATAAATAATATGTGCATACAAGTACCAAAGAGATCCTTCACATCAAGCTGTAATGTAAAGTATATTTATAAACATAGCTGGACTACCTCTGATGAAACTCAGAATGATTGCGCAATCTCAAGTCAGTGGATACCAAAAGCTGTGTGTGTCTGTGTGTGATTGTGTGTGTCTGTGTGTGTGGCTGTGTGTGTCTGTGTGTGTGGCTGTGTGTGTCTGTGCGTGTCTGTGTGTGTCTGTTTGTGTATATTTGTGTATGTTTGTGTATGTGTGTCTGTGTGTGTTTGTGTGTGTCTAGGTGTGTATAATTGTGTGTATGTGTGTATGTGTGTGTCTGTGTGTGTCTGTGTGTGTGCCTGAGTGTGCATGTGTGTGTATGTGTGTGTATGTGTGTATGTGTGTATGTGTGTGCTTGTGTGTGTCTGGGTGTGTATCGTTGTGTGCATGTGTGTATGTGTGTGTTTGTGTGTGTCTCTGTGTGTGTGTCTGTATGTGTGTGTCTGTGTGTGTCTGTGTGTCTGGGTGTGTATGTGTCTGTATGTGTGTGTCTGTTTGTGTATCGGTGTGTGTCTGTGTGTGTATGTGTGTGTCTGTGTGTATGTGTGTATGTGTGTGTCTGTGTGTGTATGCGTGTGTATGTGTCTGTATGTGTGTATGTGTGTGTCTGTGTGCGCCTGTGAGGGTATCTGTGTGTGTATGTGTGTGTCCGTGTGTGTCCGTGTGTGTCTGTTTGTGTACCGGTGTGTGTCTGTGTGTGTATGTGTGTATGTGTGTATGTGTGTGCATCTGTGTATGTGTGTGTTTGTGTGTATTTCTGTGTGTGTATGTGTATGTGTGTGTCTGTATGTGTCTGTGTGTGCATGTGTGTGTCTGTGTGTGTATGTGTGTGTATCGGTGTGTATCGGTGTGTGTCTGTGTGTGTATCGGTGTGTGTCTGTGTGTGTCTGTTTGTGTATGTGTGTGTCTGTGTGCATCTGTGTGTAAATCGGTGTATTTTAATTTCCCTTCCCTGTTAGTCCATCCTCATATGACCTTAGATGTTGCTAGGACGTAAAACAACAAACAAACAAAAGTTAGTTACTTTATCACCTATCTACTATCAATGCTAGACAGGAATATTGTCATAAAATGCCACCTGGTTATATAAAAATGTGTTAAAAAAATTAGTTGTTTTTGTAACATCCAGAACAGATGGGATGGCCGAATTAGTTGAGCGTCCGTCTCCCGTTTTAGTAGATCGTAGGGTTCGAAGCCCTGGTCGAGTCAAACCAATGCCTGATATAAATTGATAGTTGTCGCTTCCTGGCCTGGCCTTCAGCATTATTAGGATAGGGCAAGGACTGGTTGGCTCAGGTTCAGGATAATCTGACTGAGTGGGATATCAGGTCATGGTGCTGGCGGCCTGGTCTCCCAGTGGGACAGCACTATAAAGTCGCCATGAGTGCGCACTGTATCAAGTCGGTATCAATCCTGATATGACCTTAGGTGTTGCCAGGACGTAAAACTCCAACAACCAACCAACCATCCTTAACTTCAATCTGTCAGGTATAAAAACATAAATAGACTACCTCGGATGAAACTCAGAATGATTGCGGAATCTCAAATCAATGGATACCAAAAGCTGTGTGTGTCTGTGTGTGATTGTGTGTGTCTGTGTGTGTCTGTGTGTGTGTCTGTGTGTGTGACTGTGTGTGTCTGTGTGTGTCTGTGTATGTATGTGTGTATGCGTGTATCCGTGTGTGTCTGTGTGTCCTTGTGTGTATGTGTGTATGTGGGTATGTGTGGGTATGTGTGTATGTGTCCGTGTGTGTATGTGTGGGTGTCTGTGTGTATATGTGTGTGTCCGTGTGTGTATGGGTGTTGATGTGTGTGTCTGTGTGTATTTGTGTGTGTCCATGTGTCTGTGTGTATGTGTGTGTCCGTGTGTGTCCGTGTGTGTCCGTGTGTGTATGTGAGTGTACGTGTGTGTCCATGTGTGTATGTGTGTGTCTGTGTCTGTCCATGTGTGTCTGTGTGTGTGTCCGTGTGTGTCCGTGTGTGTATGTATGTGTACATGTGTGTCCATGTGTGTCCGTGTGTGTCTATGTGTATATGTGTGTCCATGTGTGTCTATGTGTGTGTGTATGTGTGTGTCTGTGTGTGTATGTGTGTGTCTGTGTGTGTCCATGTGTGTCCGTGTGTGTCTGTGTGTGTCCATGTGTGTCCGTGTGTGTCTGTGTGTGTCCGTGTGTGTATGTGTGTCCATGTGTGTCTGTGTGTGTATGTGTGGGTATGTATGTATGTGTGTCCGCGTATGTATGTGTGTATGTGTGGGTGTCTGTGTGTGTATATGTGTGTCTGTGTGTATGGGTGTTGATGTGTGTGTATGTGTGTATTTGTATGTGTCCATGTGTCTGTGTGTGTCTGCATGTTTCTGTGTGTGTCCGTGTGTGTATGTGTGTGTCCGTGTGTGTCTGTGTGTGTCTGTGTGTGTATGTGTGTGTCCATGTGTGTCCGTGTGTGTCCGTGTGTGTCCATGTGTGTCTGTGTGTGTCTGTGTGTGTCCATGTGTGTCTGTGTGTGTCCATGTGTGTCCGTGTGTGTCTGTGTGTGTCCGTGTGTGTCTGTGTGTGTCCGTGTGTGTCTGTGTGTCTGCGTGCATATGTGTAAATCGGTGGATTTAAATGTCCCTCTCGTTAGTGAGTTTATCGCCTATGGACTATAAATGCTAGACAGGAACAGTGTAATGAAATGCCACCTGGTTGGATCTAAATGTTTTTTTGTTTTGTTTTGGATCTAAATGTTAGCTAACAATCGTTATTTTAGTTGTTTTTGCCACATTCATCTAGCAGTGCTGTATAAACGACATGAAAAGTGCCGACCTGAACAATGAACATTGTTTGTGTGTTGAACTGTGAGCCCAGAACGAGGTGCAAGGCGGGTGAAGCTGACTGCAAATGTGACAGTCTATGATAGCCACGCACTGTATACAAAGTCTGTTTGTTGGGGTTTTACGTCCTAGCAACATCTAAGGTCCTCCCACCAACCAAACCAAACCAGAACAACAAACCACCAAATAAACCCAATTTTAAAATAAAATAAAATATACTATTCATATGGTATATACATTTGTTTGTTGAGGTTTTACATCCGAGCAACATCTTTGGTCATATCGGGATGTGGTTGGTTGGCTGTTGGAGTTTTGCATCATGGCAACATCTTTGGTCATATCAGGATGTGGAACGACTTGTGACGACACACACTCATGCTGACTTTTTTATAGCACTGCCTCACTGGGAGACAAGGTCAACAGCACCATGATCTGATATCCCACTCCGGCACATTATCCTGACACTGAGCTAACCAGTCCTTTTCCATTCCTACTAATGCCGAGCGACAAAGCTGGGTAGCGGCTAGATAAAGGATTCACCCGGTACTCGCAGTACACGGGTGAATACCAGCCTTATATAAAAACGGTCGAAAAAGCGGGTTAATGAAAATAGAGCCTAATTTCACAATCTAAGAAGCAACATTTATTCTTTGTAAGTGTCTTCATATTTACCCGCTACCTCTGAGTTGAAAAATATAATAAAACAGCTAGTTTAATATGATTTAAAATTGAAATCGACGGCGTTCTATGGCTGCCATCTTGGATTTTTGCATTCTCTCCCATTTCACCAAATCTGTGGCAATATATGTAGCCCTTTGATCCTGGAACCACAGTTTCTACTTCATGTTCCATACTAAACCTATTTTGCCCGTATTTACACTACGTTGTCCTTCACCCGTGTACTACAAGTACCGGGTGAATCTTTTATCTAGGTAGCGGCAAGTCTCAGTTTTGTAAGTCGTTGGTTTGACTCAGATGCGACGTGAAGCCCCGACCTTCAGCACACAAATTGGCATCCACAAGTGGCCCTTTGAACCCCTCTTATCGGGAGTGCGCTGTAGCTCAGGCGGTACAGTGTCCACCTGTGAAGGTGCGAGTCATCCGATCGAACCTGCTCAGTGGAACCATTTGCAGTTTGTGCTACTTTCAGTTCCAACCAGTGGTCCACAACTGGTTCATCAAATGCTGTGGTATGTGCTGTCCTGTCTTTTGGGAAAGTGTATATAAAAGACCCCTTGCTACTTTTCGGAAAGAGTAGCCGATGCGGCAAAAGCAGGTTTCCTCCAAAGAAATATGTCATAATGACCATCCATATGTTTGACGTCCAATAACCGATGATAAAAATTAATGTGCTCTAGAGGCGTCATTAAATATAACAAACTAATTGTTTAATGATGTGCGTGGGTGTGAGTATGGGTGTGGGTGTGGGCATGGGCGTGGGCGTGGGTGTCCGTGTGGTAATAGGTGTGGGCGTGGGTGTAAGTGTGGGTTTGACTTGGGCATGGGCATGGGCATAGGTGTGGGTGTAGGGATGAGCGTGGGTGTGGGTATATTTGGGTGTGGGTGTATTTTATGGGTGTGAGTGTAGGTGTGGGTGTGGTTGGTTGATTGGTTGTTGGGGTTTTACACCCTGGCAAATTTAAGGTCATATCAGGACGCGTACCGATGTGTGACAGTGTGCACTCATGGTGACTTTATACTGCTGCCCCACTGGGAGACCAGGCCACCAACACCATGACCCGATATCCCACTCAGTCACATCCAACCAGTCCTTGCCTTATCCTAGCGCCTGTCTAGGAAGCGACAAGTATCAATATTGTAAGTCTTTGGTTTGACTCGACCTGGAAATTCAACTCCAAATCTCCCGAACGCGAGGCCTGTACTCTACCAATTCGGCCACCTCGCCCTGTAGGTATAACCAGAGAACTGGACCGCATTCAGGGTCCATCTCGGAGGCGCCTCGGAGGCGCCCGTGATGTCACACTAGTCTGAACCACAAAGGCCGTTTCTTGTCTAAAAAATGGCCACCCCCATAGGCGGTGGCCATTTGCAATCGAAATGCTGCGCTCTGATTGGATGAAACCACTGCATGCGGTGGCCATTTTCGAGGCGCTTTTTGTCTCCTATCTGTAAAGGGAGGCGTCGCCGAGACGTCGCCGAGACGGACCCTGAACGCAAATAGACCAAAAATCATCGCCGAGATGTCGCCGAGGCGCCTCCGAGACGGACCCTGAACGTGGCCCTGGTCATGGATGTCAGCGCCAGAACAACTGCCTTCTACGTTCTAGTCAGGCGTAAAGGAATTTGTGTTGGTTTTAATGGTAATATGCACACACGGGCAATTACAAAATAACATGCAATACCGGTTTATAAAGCTTATAGATGAGGAGTATATATATATATATATCATATATAATTATATCAAGACTATTTATAAGTTAATAAAGATTGAATTCCAATTTTTATACAAAGATTATATAAATATTAGGTTCATATTATATCAAGATTATATCGAGATTATATCGAGATTATATCGAGATTATACCGAGGTTATATCGAGATTATATCGAGATTATATCGAGATTATATCGACGTTATATCGACGTTAAATCGAGGTTATATTGAGATTATACAGAGATTGTACCGAGATTATTCAGATTATACGAGATTATACGGAGATTATACAGAGATCATAAGAAGTTGTACAGATAATATATATATATGTGGTAATAAGTTATGCAGGAATTATACATAGACCATGAAAATAGCATATATAGACCATCTATATATTATGCATATGCTATACATATTTCATAGATATATCATACAAATATAATACACCTATTATACGGATATTATACACATATTATACACATATTATACACATATTATACCGACATTGTTCATAAATCATATGTATATTATGCAGATATTGTACAGAGATTATACAAATATTACACAGAGTTTATGCATATATTATACAGAGGTAATATAGAATAAATATTGTAGAATGTTTATAGGAAGGTTATATAGACACTATATAAGTAATGCCTAAAAATTATATACGCAGTATATAGCAAATATATAACGATGTTTGTGGGGCTCTTTTAGAACAGTTACCCCCAAAAAAATCATTTTGCCACATCGTGATCATGTGCACTCTGACCTACATTCCGGAAACACTGGTCTATAGACCTATTTCATATTACGTCAGCTGCAGGACGACACACTGTCACACTGCAAACACAATGGCTATGAGCAATCTTCATAGAGAAAAGGTGAAATATCTCTAAAACCACACCACTTAGAAACAAACTGCTTGGAGCACATATAGGAAACATATTCAATTAACAGATTATATTAAATTTATATGGTTAGGCTTCTGTGTTTCTATTAATTTTGAATAAAATTGACATTTTGAACTGCGCGTATCGGCAAATTCAATGCATTGTCTATGGCCGTGAGCCATCTTCATACAGAAAAAGTGAAATATCTCTAAAACCACACCACCTAGAAACAAACTGATTGGAACACATATAGAAAACATATTCAATGAACAGATTATATTAAAGTGATAAGGTTAGGCTTCTGAATTTCTACTAATTTTGAATAAAATTGACATTTTGAACTGCGCATATGGCAAACTTAATGCATTGTCAATGGCCGTGAGCAATCTTCATACAGTATAAGTGAAATATCTCTACAACTACACGACATAGAAACAAACCGACTGTCACACATACAGAAAACATATTCAGCGAAACGATTATATTAAATTTATAATGTTAGCCTTCTGCATTTCTATTAATTTTGAATAAAATAGACCTTTTGCACTGCGCGTATCGGTAAACTCAATGGCAATGTGCCTTCGTTCTGCAGCCAAGCTGCGCGCGCATACACAATGTTTATAAACATTGAAAGGGGTCTATACTGTGCCCCTTTAATGACCTTCTTTACCATAGACCGCCTGCAATATCTATAAATCACCTGTCAAATATCAGCCTGGTATCTGGGTTCTCTTTGTTTACCCCCTCCCTTCTTACATACACACGCGCACAAAAAAAAGGAATACAAAAAGCACACCCAGATTTAGCCTAAAAACAATAAATCTTTGACCCACATCTTTCAGTGTGTTGTCTCTGCGTGTTTTATTTGAATCTAAACAGAGCTAGTGGACCTGTCGTAAATAATAGTTCTGCGTATTATAGGGGGTTTTTCAGCTTGGGTCCTGTCTTTTTGCTAAATTCTAAAATAAAATTTGAGAAAAAAGGACAAAGAAAAGGGTACCTGCGCAATAATACTACAGGTGGCGCCTCAATCGCGCAGTTACCATCAGTGTGTCAGCGCCACCTAGCGGGTTCATGAGCGTCGAACATTTTACATTTTGGCGCTGTTTATTTTTTAGTCTGCCATCACTGAATGATTGGTTGATTTTTGGAGTTTTATGTCCTGGCAACATTTATGGTCATATCAAGACGGGTACCGACTTGTGACAGTGTGCACTCATTATGACTTGATAGTGCTGCCCACAGGGAAATCAGGCCGCCAGCAGCATGACCAGATATCGCACTCAGTCACATTATCCTGACACTCAGCTAACCAGTCCTTGCCCTATCCTATTAATGCCAAGCGCCTAGCTAGGAAGTGACAAGTATCAATTTGATAAGTCAATGGTTTGACTCGACCAGGAACTGAACTCCTGATCCCTCGCATGTGGGGGGTTGGGGTGGGGGTGAGGGGGGTGGGGGTGCGCTCTAACGATTCGGCCACCGCTCCTTGTAAAAAATAAAAACAAAAAAGCTTTGGTTTTCCGAGGTTTTCGGATTTCAGAATTTCAAATAGGGGATCGTGGACCCGTATCAGTATAATGTGACTGAGTGGGATATCGCGTTATGGTGCCACCGACCCTCACCCACCCCTAACCCCACCCCACCCCCACCCACCCTGTCCTTTCCACTGTGCTGGACTGGACAGAAACGTTGGTATCCCAGAAGTAACTCGTTGTGCATCCTCCCTCAGTCACTTCCGGCGTTCCTCGGTCACTTCCGGCCTCGATCGGTCACTTCCGGAAGTGTGAGTGTGCGCCGATGCGTGACGTGTCTCTAGTGACGGGGTCCTCTGCTGGCACCAGACGGGATGGCCGAATGAGTTGAACATCGATCTCTCGTTTTGGTAGATCATGGGATTCGAACCCTGGTCGAGTCAAACCAATGACTTAAAGATTTATACTTGTGGCTTCCTAGCCTGGCACTCGGCATTATTAGGATATGTCAAGGACTGGTTGGCTCAGTGTGAGGATAATGTGACTGAGTGGGATATCAGGTCATTGTGCTGGCGCATGGTCTCCCAGTGGGCCAGCACTATAAAGTTGCCATTAGTTCACACAGTCACAAGTCGGTAACAGTCCTGATATGACCTTAAATGTTACCAGGATGTTAAACTCCAACAACCAACATGTAGGACTACAGTCGGACGCCAGTAGTTCGTAGAAGGGCTCAATTACTCGCACTGCACGCCCACAAAGGTGCCCATTGTTCTGAGGTGGTGTTTTTGGTGTTGTTGTTGTTACTGAACACACACCTCCCCACCCTAGGTGTTGTTTGTGTGCCCTAGGGAAGTGTTGTCAGCGGTCTCCTGGTGGGGGGGGGGGGGCGTGAGGGGAGCGAGAGGGCGGGGTGGGGGGGGGGGGGGTGTCTTCAGGAGCTGGCAGGTAGTCAGAAAATTACAGGTGTGTAGAGAAGAAACCAACCAACCAACAAAAGTCGATTTCTTTGTGTTCTATAAATGGATTATTTATTTCATTATTTGTTGGATTTAGTTTTGTTGTTGTTGTTGTTGTATATGCCAGCAACAACTAATGTCATATCAGCACGGGCATCGACTTGTGACAGTGACTTTTATAGTACTGCCGATCGGGACATAGCTCACGCGGTAGCGTGTCCACCTGTGAATGTGTCGGATATCCGATCGATCCTGCTCAGTGGACCCATTTGCAGTTTGGGCTATTTTCCGTTCCAACCAGTGGTCCATAATTGGTTCATCAAAGGATGTGGTATGTCCTGTCCTGTCTGTGGGAAAGATGCGATCGCCGAATCGGTAGAGCGCAGGCCTCGCGTGCTGGAGATCGGGAGTTTAGTTCCCAGTCGAGTCAAACCAAAGTCTTATCAAATCGACACTTGTCGCTTTCTAGCCTGTAGCTCGGCATTAATAAGATAGGGCAAGGACTGGTTAGCTCAGGTGTCAGGATAATGTGACTGAGTGGGATATCGAGTCATGCTGCCGATGGCCTGATTTCCCAGTGGGTCAACCACAATAAAGTCGCCAGGAACAACTGACCGACCAACCGACCGACCAACCTGATATGACCTTAGATGTTGACCTTAGATTTTGCCAGGGCATAAAACTCAAACAACCAACGAACCAACCCATCCTGATATGACCTTAGATGTTGCCAGGACGTAAATCTCCAACCAACCAACCAACCCGTCCTGATATGACCTTCGATGTTTCCAGGACGGAAAACTCAAACAACCAACCAACCAATCGATCCTGATATGACCTTAGATGTTGCCAGGTTGGAAAGCTCCAACCAACCAACCAACTAACCCGTCCTGATATGACCTTCGATGTTTCCAGGACGTAAAACTCAAACAACCAACCAACCAATCGATCCTGATATGACCTTAAGGCCCTGTCACACTATGACATTTCCCACCAACGCGCGTCGACGTGATGCCTTTTTGGTCGAAACGTCGGTACACGTCCGGTACGTTACCGGCGCGTTACCAGCGCATTACCGATGCGTTACCAGTGCATCGGTACACGTATACTGATAGCAATGTGTGATCCAACACGTCAGCTCCCGTCGGCGCCCGCCGGCTCGCGCCGATCATTTTGTGCTTGCACAAAACTTTCGACAGGCCGCAACGCGCGTCAGCGTGTTGGCGGGCGCGTTACGGACGCGTTAGCAACACGTCGACACCCGTTGACGGCCCACAGGCGGAACGCTGGCACGACGTTGATCAATGTCGATTAACGTTGCCATTTTTTTCACCAAACTGCGATCGTTCCATCAGCGCGTCGGTGACCTCCCATCGACGTATAGTGGGCGTGCTATTGCGTTTCTCGACGCATTGGACATGTTGCTGGCGCGTCGTGACGTGTTGCTGGCGCGTCTTCCGCGCACCTAATGTTACCCGGCGTTCTGCAAACCTTTAATGATGCGCTACCCCCACGCCGTCGGCGTGCCGGCGGCGTGCCGACAACGCGCCGATAACACGCTGATGGCACGCTGGGAACCCACTGGCAGGACATTGACACTTTGTTCTGCCACACGTCGAACCCCTTTGGCCACGTGCTCATAGCACGCTACTAACACGCTGTGCCCCGTCAAACTTTCTGCCAAAACGCCGAAGAGTTGGAGATGTGTTGACGGGTTGCAAATATTTTGCGCGTTGCCGGCACACCCATGAGAAACGTCATAGTCTGACAGGGCCTTTAGATGTTGCCAGGTTGTAAAACTCAAACCAACCAACCAACTAACCCGTCCTGATATGACCTTCGATGTTGCCAGGACGTAAAACTCCAGCAACCAACCGACCAACTAACCCATCCTGATATGACCTGAGATGTTTCCAGGATGTAAAACTCAAACAACCAACCAACCAACCCGTCCTGATATGACCTTAGATGTTGCCAGGACGTAAAACCCCATCAGCCAACCAACGAATCATTCTTATCCCCGCAGCCATCAATGTTCAGATCCATCTCAATTAGTTTTTGGTGATTACCTGCCCGACCTCGAATGTTTAGTCTCCTCTGAATGTTGCCTCATATATATGTCCTTCTTGGTCTGCAGACTATTCGTTCATCGCCGGGCGCCCGGTGCCTTCTGGGTAGAGAACTGTGTTTGCTCACCCATAAGTGGCAATCACTCTTATTATAGTATAGAGTTCTACGATGATTCTCCCCCTGTCTCTTGCTGCTCCTGAATACATTATGATATGTACTCAGGTTACACATGCCCTGCCTGAGGGTGTGAGTTTGTGTGTATGTGATAGAGCGCAAGCCTCCCGTGCGGGAGATCGGGAGTTCAATTCCCGGTATAGTCAAACCAATGACTGACAAAATTGATACTTATCACTTCCTAGCTTGGCGCTCGGCATTAAAATGATAGGGCAGGGAGTGGTTGGCTCGGTGTCACGATAATGTGATTGAGTGGGATATCGGATCATGGGGATGCAATATATGCAAAATAATTGCAATGAAGAGACATTAGAATACACACAATTCAGACAATACATGCAATAGATAGTACATGCAATACATGCAATACGTGCAATACGTGCAATACCTGCAATACGTGCAATACCTGCAATACCTGCAATACGTGTAATACATGCAATACATGCTATGCATACCATGCATACCATGGTTGGTTAGTTCTTGGAGTTGTACCTTCTGGCAACATCTAAGGTCAAATCAGCACGGGTACCGACTTGTGACAGTGTGCACTCATGGTGACTTTATAGTGCTGCCCCACTGGGAAATCAGGCCACTAGCACCATGACCCAATATCCCACTGAGTCACATTATCCTGACACTGAGCTAACCAATCATTGTCCTCCTATTAACGCTGAGTGCAGGCTGGGAGGGGGCAAGTATCAATTAGATAAGTCATTGGTTTGACTCGGCCAGGAACCGAACTCCCAAT
>CM059189.1:102392064-102411729 GCA_030323885.1 Branchipolynoe longqiensis | reverse complement strand
TTTCAGCTATATGTGATATATTTCACTATATATATTTTACTATATATATTTCATAACCAGATGTGAAGGCCAAATGAGTTGAGCTCCCGGTTTGATAGATCGTGAGATTCGAACCCACAGGTTTGAACCCTGGTCGAGTCAGTCAAACCAATGACTCAATAATTGATATTTGTCGCTTTCTAACCAGGCACTCGGTATTATTAGGATAGGGCAAGGACTGGTTAACTCAGTGTCAGGATAATGTGGCTGAGTGGGATATCAGGTCATGCTCTCCCAGTGAGACTGCATGATAGATAAGTCACCGTGGGTGCGCACTGTCACAAGTCGGTACCCGTCCTGATGTGACCTAAGATGTTGCCGAGACGTGAAACTTCAACAACAAACCAACCACTTGTATGCTGCACCCTGACTCTAGTGACAGTTTCTCCTGACAGTCACCAGTCTCCGACCTTTGGCCCGTCATGATATGACCTTAGAACATTGCCAGGACATAAAACTCCAACAACCAACCAACCAACCAACCAACCGACCTTTGGTGCTGGGCGTTCGCAACGTTGTTATTTAAAACCTAATTCTCATGGATCATGCTGGCGGGGAGGTGTGGGTGTGGATGGGTGTGGATGGGTGTGTGGGTGGGTGTGGGGGCTGAGGGGGGGGGGTACTTTTGTGACTGAGGGGTAGTTAGTTCCCAGCGCATCGACTGCTCACCCGATCACTACCAACATACAAAGTAAACACGGAGGAATACAGCCACCACGATACCACACACATGTATATATGTATAGGCATTGTGTGCATAAGATTAAATATGGAATAACTTGTTTGCTGTAGCAGATTTCAATGGCCATGATACCATGCGGAATATTGTAGTGGTCTGCACTGACCTCTCAGTCAAGGAGCCGCATAGACAGGTAGGCGTGGGTAGTGTGTTGACATCAGGGAGCCTAGGTGGTGTAATGGTTAGCACACTGGCCCGGAATGCAAAGAGATGTGGTTTCGAGTTCCGCTCTAGGGACAATATTTCCTATTTTCATCAACCCCATGACACTGGTTCCATGACCAGGATCCTGTACGAGCTACGCGCTGTATAGTTGTTGAACCTCCCTTGTGTATGGAAGTGTGTTGCATTGCCTGTATGTAATTGTCAGTATTAAAAGACTTACAACTCCAGGGGGATGAGTGTAGTGGTCTACACTGACCTCTCAGGCAAGGATCCGCATAGACAGGTAGGCGTGGGTAGTGTGTTGACATCAGGGAGCCTAGGTGGTGTAATGGTTAGCACACTGGCGTGGAATGCAAAGAGATGTGGGTTCGAGTCCCGCTCTAGGTGCAATATTTCCCATTTTCATCACCCCCATGACAATACATATATATCACACTATATATATGTATATTAATATGTTTAATATATTTCACTATATATATATATATGGTATAAGCATTGTATTCATGTTGTTAAATCTGGAATAACTTGTACAATAGACTGGTTGGATCGGTCTCAGGATAATGTGACTGAATGGGGTAGCAGGTCATGGTGCTGGTGGCCTGGTCTCCCAGTGGGGAAGCCCTATAAAGTCCCCATGAGTGAGCACTGTCACAAGTCGGGACACATCCTGATATGACCTCAGATGTTGCCCGGACGTGAAACTCCAACAACCAACCAACTAAAATAGTCATTTCCACCAATAGACGCGTGTAAGTCGTTTGAATGACAACATTAAAATTCCACAAATGAAAAACAAAACAAAAACTTACAACAAAATCAAATAATGAACCTTCATCTCATCTCATCTCATTTAATTCCATTAATTATCGCATGGTTTTTCCTATTGTTGAATGATCATAGTTTGCAAGTGGTTGTAGTGGTGGGGGGTTGGGGGGTTATAGACCCTTGTACTAAGTTGTAGACTTGTGGAAGTGTAATTTGTAACATACGCCGTCAGAAAACCAGTGTACAGATTGCAGAAGGACTTAGTGGGGTGGGGTGTTGGGTGGGTTTTGTGTGGTTTTTGTTTTTGGGGGTTGTTTCTGATGAATGACGACATTTGCTCCCTCACCACTTCACCCCCCCCCCCCCCGCCGTTCTGATATGACCTTAGACTTAGAGGTTGCCGAGACGTAATAAACCCCCAACCCCCAACCCTCCAACCCCCCAACCCCTCAACCCCTCAAGCCCCAAACCCCACGCCCCACCATAATAAATACTATTAAAATATTTTGTTGAACCTGACTAAATGACATCATCTCCCGCTCCGGATGTGGTGAATGTGTCCACGCACATTTACACAAGCACCCCCCCCCCCCACACACAACACACACACACACACATCCACACAATCCACGCACACATCCACTCACATCACCACAACCACACATCTCACATCCACACACACATCCACACACACAGTCTATCCACCACACACACACATCCACATACACATCCACACAATCCACACACATCCACACACATCACACATCCACACACACATCCACACACACATCCACACAACACACACATCACACACCTCCACAGACATCCACACACACATCCACACACCACACACACACACATCCACACACACATCCACACACACATCCACACACATCCACACACATCCACACACACATCCACACACACATCCACACACATCCACACACACACACATCCACACACATCCACACACATCCACACACACACATCCACACACACATCCACACACATCCTAACACACCTGGCACCTCCTCACACCCCAGCTACGCACCCCACACACACCTCCACACACACCTCCACACACACCTCCACACACACATCAACACACACATCCACCACACATCCACACACACATCCACACACACATCCACACACACATCCACACACACATCCATACACACATCCACACACACACATCCACACACACATCCACACACACATCCGCACACACATCCGCACACACATCCGCGCACACATCCGCACACACACACACCTTCGCACCTCCTCACCCCCCAACGCACCCCCACACATACATCCACACAGACGCACACCTCCGCACCTCCTCACACACCCCCTACGCACCCATCCCCCGCGCGCACACCTCCACACTGCGTCATTCCTCCACTTTAAAACAAATTGTAATTAAGTGAGCACTGAGCCCGCTGGTTGCCTGGTATATAGTTATAATAGCATGTATGTCACATGCCACCGAAGTGCTACGGCGACAGGTAAGCCGTTGTGGTGTGGTGGGGGTGGGTGAAGGGTGTGGGGGTGGGTGAATGTGTGTGGGGGTGTAATGGATGTTAAGTAGCTCCGCAACTAACAGTTGCAAGTTAATTCGGGCTGGAGAGACCGGATGTAGCCAATTACTGATAGTACACGTGTAGGGGGCGCATTGCACCCGGCACTATTCATTCATATACACACAGAACTGGTGGCGCCACCACTAACTACAGTATGTCACTAGGCCCCACTATCGGTGCCACCACTAACTACAGTACTAGTGGCGCCACCACTAACTACAGTACTAGGGGTGCCACCACTAGCTACAGTACTAGTGGCGCATTCACTAACTACAGTATGTCACTAGGCCCTACTATCGGTGCCACCACTAACTACAGTACTAATGGCTCAAATCAATTCCCGGTCAAGTCAAACCGATGTCTTACAAAATTGATACTTGTCGCTTCCTATCCAAGCGCTCGGCCTTATTAGGATAGGGCAAAGACTGGTTGGCCCGGTGTCAGGATAATGTGATTGAGTGGGATATTGGCAGTCTGTTACTGGTCATGGTACTGGTGGCCTGGTCTCACAGTGGGGCAGCACTATAAAGTCACCATGAGTGCACACTGTCACATGTCTGTACCCGTCCTGATATGACCTTAGATGTTACTAGGATGTAAAACTCCAACAACGAACCAACTTACCATCTGGATGCATCCAGTCTCGCTCTATATGATGCGGTAATGGAGCTATGTCAAATCTAGATATATATATGCCGCAGTTGCTTTGTTGGGCTTTTTCTTCTGTGTGGGTTTTTTTTTTTTCTTTAATGTGAGCAAAATACCAACATCATCAGATGTGGTGCCCGAATCGGTAAGAGCGCAGGCTTCCTGTGTGGAAGGTCAGGAGTTCAAATCCCGGCCGAGTCAAACGAATGACATGTAAAATTGATACTTATCGCTTACCTGACCTGGCACTCAGCATTAAAATTCGATGACATTCGAATTTGTGCATCATTTTTTAGATAAATGTATTAAGTTTACTATTATAACCTACTATTCATTATTCCGGAGTCATTTGGTTGAAAATGGCTAGTTTTGAAGCAATTTGAGCTGAAAGAACCCAAAATCATTTCGGCAAGCTTGTCATGTGGCCCACATTCACATCTCGCGATGGTCATGTGATGAATGAATGACCTATTAATGTGTAGGTAGTTTGGAACCTGACTAATCCCATATATGCTACTGGGAATGGGAGGCAACAGAAATGAGGTCACGAGATTGACCTAATTGGTGAGTGGCTGCCCTGCCTGATGGTTGTCTCAAAGTAGGTGCCCAAATGGATAGGGTAATAAATTTACTGATTATTCTGCATATGCTTCCCCAAAGCCTTCGTTAATGCACCTGAACCTGTTGGATATATCCAATCAAATGTAGGTAAGTGTTTTGGCTTTTGAAAACAAAAAATGTCATCGGACCATGCAACTTTAATAGGATATGACAAGGGACCGGTTAGCACAGTGTCGGGATAATGTCACTGTGTCGGATATTAGGTCATGGGGTTTGCACCCCTACTGCAGCAGTACGGGGTGAATCTTGTATCTAGGTGCCAGTGGCTTAATTTCCCACTGGGGGAAGCACTGTGAATTTGCCATAAGTGAACACTGTCACAAGTCGGTACACATTCTGATATGACCTTAGATGTTGCTGGGATGTCAAACAACAAACAAACAAACTACTAATATCCCTTAACAAAGCACCAATGTGTGTGGGTGTGTCTGTATATATGTGTGTGTATGTGTGTTAGGGAGGTGCCTAAATGTTGGGGGCTGTGGGAATTTGGAACGCGTGTGCTACAGCTGTTGTTTTATTTAGTTTTCCCAGGTGCTGCCTGACCTAGTGTGTGTGTGTGTGTATATATATATATATATATATATATATATATATATATATATATATATATATATATGCAGGGGGCGCCCAGGAATTGGCATGGGGAATTTCCAAATATGGATCAAAACTACCGCTATTTTAGGGTAATTTTGTTCACATGGGTTGGTGGAACAACACCCATTTTAGGGGAATATTTTACATGGTTTTCTGGTGCAACAACCCACATTTTGATGCAATTTTTCACATAATCTTAAAATCTAGTGTTCCTTAATAAATGTAATGCAAGAATTTAGGTCTGTATGATTCATGAAATTATATTTTGTTTAAAAATACTCATGAAATTATTTCTATGAATAAAAACATTAAGGCCTACATGTATTTCTTAATCTTTATTTACAAGATAAAAATGCTTTACAATCATATTTCACAGTAAATGAAATCACATTCATCATTATCACATTTACAAATGGTCACAACCTAGTTGGCAATACATGATAACTGTTAAGAAACAACTGGGAACCAGGAAACCTCCCTTCATGTGCGTCCCTGAGATATACGTTTATATACATTTTTTTAACAATTTTTTGGGGGGGGGGGGGTTCCGGGAAACCAGGACCCCCCCCCCCTGGGTGCGCCCCTGATATATATATATATATATATATATATATGGGCCTGCTCTGTGGGCTTATATTCCCGCTGGTGGGAATTTCTCAAAGGTGTGTGTGTGAGTGTGGAATGGTGGAGGCGGGAGGGGTGCAGCGGGGGAGGGGGAGGGGTGTGCAGCGAACAGTGGTGGAAAATCACGTCTGCTGCGGTTCTTCCGGTTGGCATTGAGAGATTGGTTGTTTTTTTTAATGCGCCACAGCGCCCCCTTTTAACACCCGGCAACACTACTACCTCTCGCCCGGCCCGCCGTGTGAACAGCCAGCTAAATGTCGTCTGCTTCCGCTCCACCGAGATCGTCTGCCGTCACGAATCACACAGCAAGTTGGTTGTTGGAGTTTTACGTCCTGGCAATATGTAAGGTCATATCATGACTGTTACCGACTTGTGACTGTGAACAATCATGGCGACTTTAGAAATTATAGTCTTGCGCCACTGAGTTGTTTGGTTTTGGGAGTTTTACATCCTAGCAACATCTAAAGTCATATCTTGTGACTGCGCCATCATGGCGACTTTATGAATTATACTATAGTGCTGACCCACTGGGAAATCAGGCCAACAGTACCATGACCCCATATCCCACTCAGTCACATTATCCTGACACTGAGCTATAACCAATCCTTGCCCTATCCTATTAATGCCGAGTGCCAAGCTAGAAAGTGAAAAGTATCAATTGTGTAAGTCATTGGTTTGTCTCGACTGGGGAATTGAACTCCCAATCTCCGGGTGAAGCCTGCGCTCTACCGATTCGGCCACCAAGCCTGGTGGCTAGAATTGGATAATTATTTCCAAAGATAGCCTGGATCTTTGACTTTGGAAGGTCGGGTCACCTAATTAACATAAATTATCATATTTAACCCAATTTCCCGATTTTTTCCGATATTAGATTTTTTTTAAAGGTTTTTCGGGGGCTTCCCTAGAATGAATTCCATTGAAATCGTTTCTGTTGCAATTTGTTTTAGGTTGAACCATAATTTGACTGGACTATCAAGGCGAGTTTATTCTTTCCAATTTAAAGTTGCATAATCCGATGGTTTTGAATTTCTGTATTTTTTATGAGATAAATATATTAAATCGATCATTAGTATCTACTTTACATTAGTTTAAAACTACTTTTATTTTAAATGGTAAACTTTTGAGATATTTGAAGTGCAAACATGGAAAATTAGTTTCAGCAAGCTTGCCAAAACACTGACACCATAGACTTCTGCAGTTACAGGTTCGAAAACTTCTATTAAATTGACTCAGTATTCCCTTCAATGCAGAAATAAATGTTTTATAATTGCATCACTATCTAAGCTAGATATGTAGAATCAAATCTAGATAATTATTTTTGTTTTGAAAATTTGATATTTCATCGGACTATACAGCTTTAAGGGAGACTGCCATTTTAGGGATTAGTTGTTAGTTGTTGGGGTTTTAGGGGTAGGTTTGTGTGTGTGGTTTAAAGTTTATTTTGACAGCAGACGATATTTATAGCAATTTAGCAGACGACATGCAGCGACGGATGTTGAAAGTTAAAGCTGGGTTGTGGCGTGTCCTGACTGCCCCTTGCTTGTGGTGATGCTGGTAGCACAGTGGTAACAGCAGTAGTACTAGTAGAAGTAGGCATCATGTCTGAGCATGTTTGACCTATATCAACAAGGTCAAGGTCAACGGCATGGTCGTCAGATCATGATTTAGCTAGCAACCTCCCGCCCCCTCCCCCCTCCACCAAGCACACACGCATGCACACACGCACACACGCACACACGCACACACATACACGCCACATGGCTATTGCCGCAACTACAGTCAATTCAATAACCTTTCAAGTCTTATAAATGGTGCAATTCATTCCACGAGCTGGTTGGCGTTCCCACCATAACAAATATTTGTTAATTGAGTGTGTGGGTGGGGTGTGTGTGCATGCCCCCAATGTGTGGATGTGTGTGTGTGTGTTCAAAGCACACACATTGGGACATAGATCTATATATATGTTATATAATGCTATGTATGTTATATGTATTCTTCAAATACATCCTATGTATGTCAAATACATATACAGTCAAACCTCTCTAAATCGACCGACCATGGGACCGACTTTCAAGTGGTCCATTTAGGGAGGTGGTCCATTTAGAGAGTTAAAATATCCTTACAGTGGTATTGTTGGGACCCAAACAAAGCGATCGATATAGGCGAGTGGTCGATCTGTGGAGGTGGTCGGTTAGAGAGGTTTTACTGTATATATGCTATACATGCTATATATAACATTATATATAACATATGTCATAGATAATATATATGTTATATACCACATGTTATATATCACATGTGTTATATATCACACATGTTATATATCACATGTGTTGCATCCAACATATTGGGGCATAGATATATATAAGTTATATAATTGTATATATGTATTTATATTCTTCACATACATCCTATACACGTTGCATCTGTTTTATATCAGTACTATCACATGTGTTATTTGTAAGATATTTGTTATATATATGTGCATATCTGTTATATTATGTATAAACATGTATAAACATGTATGTCATTTGTTATATACTATATATAAGAGGTATGCAGGTATTGCAATACCTCAGGGAGTTTGACGCCCTTGCCCTGCAGAGTTTTAAACCCACTGCCTTGTGGTACAGGTTCTTGACAGAACCGAAGGCTAAGGGAGCAAACCCTAAACAGAAAACCATGTCACTGTGGCAGCATTAAGGGCGGTTGATGTATGGAACTCCCAACATCTCCCGACCAGCCACTGCAGGGACAAATAGTTTTGCGCCTGTCTTGACATGTTCTTGCCGGTGTGAAACCTCTATTTGCTCCCCGAGAGAGTGCCACTGGTAACTTGCAAAAGCCAGCAGCACTTCAACACTTTTGCAAGCAGCTTTCATGAAAAGACATTAAGACCGACTCATGGACATCACTCTCACAGCAGAGAGCTAAATGGAGAGTGGCTGTCTTTGTCGCATCGCGACCGACAGCATGATGATGATGATGATGATGATGATGATATATATAATTGCTATCGACATATACATTCAAGGTTTGTTGATCTGGATTACTTTATTCCCTGAACAGACGTATTGTCGGATTAGAGAGATCGTAAGATAAACAAGTTTGATGATTAGAGTGATACAATGAATTTGTGGAAATCTATTCCATTGATTCCTTGGTCAGATGGCAAGATTTCAGACTAATGCTATCTACTTGTGATATATATATATGTGTATATATATAATAAATTAAATATGGTTCCCACCACATTAGATAATTAAGATTTAACGATTGACTTCCAAAGATTGACCAATTAAAATATTTAAATATAATATTTAAATATGCCACTGTATTCTGCATGACGTGTGTGCATTGCTGTGAATAGAACATCTATAACCTTTCCCCCCAGCTTTTTTATTTTTCAAATGGCCAAACCTGTCATTTCATGTGTACCAATATTTGGGAAATAATTTGTGGCTGCCTGCAAAACAGCAAATTGGTTATTTGCAGTCAAACCGATGGGTTCATTGTTCGTTGGTTGGTTGGTTGGTTGTTGGGAGTTTTTCGTCCTAGCAACATCTAAGGTCATATCAGGACGGGGTATTGTAATTTGTAGCCATGTTTTACATCTCGTCGGGGTGGGGTGGTCGGGTGTGGGATGGGAGGAGGGATGGAGGAGTTGCAGGCAACTAGGAAACACTGCCTAGAACGGGGTTCGAACACACATTTCTGCCATTGTGAGGCCGACCCCATCACTAATGCATGCAGTGTGACGATTAATTAACCCGCTAGTTGGACAGTTGGCGGTTATGCGCCATTTTGTTATCTGTGTGTTGACTGACACCACGGTATCACGTGACCTGCTCTGTTGGGTCAAAGTGGGGAGTGGGGAGGGGGGGAATGTCTTCTATAGATGTATAACCTGTGCCTGTGACATGCATTCATTGCATTGTTTGTTGGGGTTATATTTATATGGTCATGTTAGGATGGTACCAACTTGACAGAATGATGGTGACTTTATAGTGCTGCCCCACTTGGAGACCAATCCACTGGTATCATGACCCCAGTATGGGTTTAATTTATATGGTCATATTTGGATGGCACCAACTTGTTGTGACAGCGTGTTATGATGGTGACTTTATAGTGCTGCCCCACTGGGAGACCAACCCATTGGCATGATTACCCGATATCCTACTCAGTTACATCATCTTGATGCTGAGTAAGTTAATCCTTTTTCTATCCTATTAATGCCTGGCACCAGGCTAGGGCGTTGCTGGTATCAATTGTGTATGTCATTGGTTTGACTCGGTCAGGGTTCGAACATATGAGAAGCCAGCCAGTGTTCTTACTGTTTTGGCCACTCCACCACTGTTCTGTAGGTTATGATATTGAACCAGCAATTTGTGACCAGACGCAGTAGTTGAATGGGTAGAGCACATGGTTCCTGTGTGGAAGGTTTGCAATGTGATTCCCGGTCAAGCAAAACCGATGACTTACAAAATTGATACTTGTCGGTACCTAGCCTGGCGCTCGGCATTAAAAGGATAAGGCAAGGACGGGTTAGTTCAGTATCAGCAGGACAATGTGACTGAGTGGGAAAACGGGTCATTGTGCTGGTGGCCTGGTCTGTCAGTGGGCCAGTATGTACTACATGTATAAAGTCGCCATGAGGGCGCACTGTCACAAGTCGGTACCCGTCCTCATGCGACCTTAGATGTTGTCAAGATGCAAAACTCCAACAAATAAACAAAAGAGGGAATTGTACAGCTGGTGCGATAATGACCCGGTGTTGATGTATTCGGTGCAACCACTGCTATTTGAGCTGTTAGATAGTGATTGAGTAATGATGATTCCCCGAGCTCACTTCACGTCAGCATCAGCATCGGAGCACAATCACACTAAGCAGGGAGCGAATAACAGAGGGGTCTGGACGTGTAGAACCATTGTGTCCATAGACTGAGAGATGAGTATGGATGTGGACAGTGCATTGTGTTCATAGACTGAGAGAGGAGTGTTGATGTGTACATCGCATACCATCAATAGGCTGACAGTAGCTTGGTCGTGTACAGCACATAACATCAATAGACTGAGAGGGGTGTGGTCGTGTACAGCACATGACAGCAATAGACTGAGAGGGGTGTGGTTGTGTACAGCACATAGCATCAATAGACTGAGAGGGGATTGGTCGTGTACAGCACATAACATCAATAGACTGAGAGGGGCTTGGTCGTGTACAGCACATAGCATCAATAGACTTAGAGGGGCTTGATCCTGTACAGCACATAACATCACTAGACTGAGAGGGGCATGATCCTGTACAGCACATAGCGTCACTAGACTGAGAGGGGCTTGGTCATGTACAGTGCATTGTGTTCATAGACTGAGAACGGAGTGTGGATGTGTACAGCACATAGCATCAATAGACTCAGATGGGTCTGAACATGTACAGCACATAGCACCTATATACGGAGAGTGGGTACGGATGTGTACAGTGCATGGCATCGATAGACTGAGAGAAGAGTTTGGACATCGGACGGGTGCCAGGGGGCCCGGTCCTCCTGTTATGGCCGAGACTGCGGTGACAGCGCTGGCCCAGAGGAAGGCACTGGCCAATAAGAGGAGGCTGTTCTCAGTGAGGACGGGGAGAAGCTCTTCTGCTAGTACCAATGATGCCCGCCAGGGGGACGATGTAGACGTCGACGTCGAGGTGGAGGTTGGGGTGGAGGTGTTCTGCGTGTCGAGCCGCGCATTGGCCAGGGCCAGCAGGGGGTGTCCTCAGGGAGGGGACGGGGGAAGGGGCACGGATGTTGAACCGGAAACACTGAACACGGAGAAGGAGAAGAAGGTGGGAGAGAAGGTGGAGAGGAGAGAGAAGGAGAAGGAGGATGGGGAGGGGTCGAAGGTGGAGAGGAGAGAGGAGGAGGAGGAGGATGATGAGGGGTCGATGGTGGAGAAGGGAGAGGAGGAGGAGGAGGAGGAGGATCAGGGGTCGAAGGTGGAAGGAAGAGAGGAGGAGGATGGTGAGACAGAAGAGGAGGCACCTGTAGTTGGAGGTGTGCGGATGCCTGGATGGAATGCTGGTCAAACTGAGCGTCAAACTGCTCGGTTCTCCAGACATTCGAGCATGTCATCTAGCTCCTCCGTTGCTGCTGCTGACAGCCACCCGAGTGACAGTGACGTTGACAGTGACAGTGACGCGCTGAGCGTCGTGGTGCTAACCCCGCCGCCTGCTCGTGTTGACATCTGCCGCCCTCCGACTTCCCCCGGCGCCAACCCGCCCACCTTCCCGGTCAATGCCACCCTTGTCTCCTCCCTCCCTATCTCCCTAGCTGCTCCTATCTCCCTAACCGCCCCCTCCTCCTCTCCCGCCGCTCCCTCCCTTCCCTCGTTCATTTCCCGAACCTCCCCAAGCTCCTCGAACTCCCCTCCCACCTCCCCCACTTTTTTCAGTTTCCCCACTTCTCCTAGCTCCTTAATCTACCACCCTACTTCCACCACCTCCACCCGCACCTCATCCTCTTCCTCCTCCTCCTCCACCTCTTCCTCTACCACATCCTGCACCTCCTCCACCACCTCCACCTCCACCTCCCCCACCACCACCTCCCCCACCCCCACCTCCACCTCCCCCACCCCCACCTCCACCTCCCCCACCCCCACCTCCACCTCCACCCCCACCTCCCCCACCTCCTCCACCTCCACCTCCACCTCCCCCACCTCCATCTCCACCACCTCCACCACCTCCACCTCCACCCCCACCTCGCCCACCTCCTCCACCTCCTCCACCACCTCTTCCTCCACCTCCACCACCACCTCCACCACCGACACCTTCTCCACCACCTCCACCTCCACCGACCCTCCCCCACCCCACTCCACCCTCCACCTCCGACACCTCCTCCACCTCCTCCACCTCCCCAACATCCCCATCTCCCGCTCTGACTACCCCCGGTCCCAACAACAATAGCAACAACATCTCCCCCTCCCCATCCCCCTTCCCCATCCCCTTCCCTCCCATCCCCCTCCCCCTCCCTCCCCTTCCCCTTCCCCACCTTCCCCATCCTCCCCTGACAACAGCGGGGTGGCGCTGCGGCGCCGGACGCGCCATCTGTGGGGCGTGGCGGCCGGACGCCTGATCCCGCAGCGGGCGGCCGGCGGAGCAGCTCGGGCGGCCGGCGGAGCAGCTCGGGCGGCTCACGACACCGACGACACCGACGGGCGGCGGCGACTGCAGCAGCAGCGGCCCGCCTCGATGGGTTACTTCACGTTCCCGCCAAAACGCGCTGCCTGGCTGACGTCTTCCTGGTTCTCCCTTTCAGGCCATGAACAGCCCTACTCGATTAAGATGAGTCACGCGCGCGACGCGGCGCGCGGCCCGGACGACGCGTCGCCCGACGGGGACGCCACCGACAGCGCGGTACAGTGTCAGTTCGTGCTGCGGCAGGCCAAGAAGGACCCCAAGACCACACTCGGTAAGTGGCTTTTTTTGTTGCTGTTTTTTGTTCTTCTTGTTTTGTTGAAATTATTTTATTTTTTAAATTAGTTTTGTCCATTGTTTAATTGTGCTTTTTAGGGGGGGGGTTATGTGGGTCTTGGGGTGTTTTTTTAATATTTTGTTTAAAAGAAATATTTTTTATGTGTTTGTCATGTTTTATGTTTCTGACCTATTAATGTAGGTAGCCAAGTACAGTACTGGGATTGAGGGCAATAGTAACGACGTCACGAGATTGACCTAATTTGTTAGCGCAACTTTAATTTACTTAACTTTAATTTACTTAATTCACAACGCCATCTACGAGTGTCCATCCTGCACTACTTCCCCTACACTCTTCTAGAGGGAGCCACTATCACGCAATTTATGACACTTTGCTAGAGCTTTGCGTCCTAGCAACATTTAAGGTTATATGAGGATGGGTACTGACTTGTGACAGTACTCATGCATGGCAGCCGTATAGTGCTTCCCCAATAAAAGGTCCCAGCCACTGTGTGAGGTGATAAAACTCGGTATCAGTCACAGTATCATGACACTGAGCAAACCAGTCCTTGCCCTATCCTATTAAGGGGAAGTCCCAGGCTAGATACTGACAAGTATTAATTGTGTAAGTCATTGGTTTGACTCGACAGGTTTGAACCCACAACCTCCTGCACAGAAAGCTAGTAAGTGCTCTTACCAATTCAGGCACATCAATTTCATTACATGTGTCGCCATTTATATATAGGCAAGGGGTCTTTTATATGCACTTTCCCAGAGACAGGACAGCGCATACTGCAGCCTTTGATGAACCAGTTATGGACCACTGGTTGGAATGGAAAATAGCCCAAACTGCAAATGAGTCCACCGAGCAGGATCGATAGGATGACCCACACCTTCACAGGTGGACACTCTACCACCTTAGCTATGTCCCACTACCTTGTCACACAGGCAATGCGAGGGTTTCATATGTAGCACCAAAACGTCCTCCGTCCTGATATGACCTTAGATGTTGCCAGGACGTAAAACTCGAACAACCAACCCCCCCCCCCCCAAAAAAAACGTTAGAAAGCAAAGCAGTGTATTTATTGGTTGATGTTTTACATCCTACCAACATCTATGGTCATATCAGGTTGCCGTCCTGATATGACCTTAGATGTTGCCAGGACGTAATACACCAACAACCAACCAGCCATATCAGAATGGGTATCGACTGGTGACAGTGCGCATTCATGGCGACTTCATAGTGCTGCCCCACCGGGAGACCATGCTGCCAGTCCCATAACCCGATGTCCCACATAGTCAGATTATCATGATACTGAGCTAACCAGCCCTTGCCCTATCCTATTAATGCCGAGCGCCAGGCTAGGTAGCAACATGTATCAACTTTCTAAGTCATTAGTTTGACTCGGCTGGGATTAGAACTCCCGACTTGGTTTATTCCACCAAGTCCAGAATAGAAGAGAAGTGACATGGCATTGCCTAGCCGGGTAGCGCCTAACCTCCTTATGGGAAGTGGCCGCTATAGCAAATGTCGAAACAGTCCACCCTGGGGACTGTTTCTGCTAGCGTGCTGCCACCTGTTGCTACTTCTTAGCGAACATCAGTGTAGTCTCTGCCACCACTGTGTGGTAGTGGGGCTCATTATAAACTAGTACAGTATATTTGATGGCAAATATTGTTTGCTGGTTTTATTTGATTACTTTCTGTTTTTGACACCTGCTGGGGTAGGAGTAGATAAAAGATTCACCCGGTACTTGTCGTACACTGGTGAAGACCAGCCTTATATAAAAATGGTCGAAAAATCGGGCTAATGAACTGAGTCTTTATGAGAGCCTAATTTCACAATCTAAGAAGCAACATTTATTCTTTGTAGATGTCTCCATATTTACCCGCTACCTCTGAGTTGAAAAATATAATAAAATCGCTAGTTTAATACGATTTAAAATTGAAATTGATGGCGTTCTATGGGCGCCATCTTGGATGTTTGCATTCTCTCCCATTTCACCAAATCTGTGCCAATATATGTAGCCATTTGATCATGGAACCACAGTTTCTACTTCATGTTCCATACTAAAGCTATTTTCGCCCGTATTTAGACTACGTTGTCGTTCACCCAGTACTGGAAGTACTGGGTGAATCTTTTATCTAGGGTAGGAGGTATGGGGTGGGGTGGGGGGGGGGGGGGGGGCGTCGTTGTATCCAACACGTCTGAGCGCCACCGGAAGTACGGCCCTCATTAGCGCAGTTAAGCCCGCCTTTCTTGTTGCCCCAAATGTTTTATTGTCGTCTGTTTTCGCTAATGATCTACTACTACACGACAAATCCCCCCACTCCGTCGCCATTAAAACCATGATTTCTGGGTCGGGTGTTTTCATTGAAAGTTATATCTGAATTTGAATTTGAGATTAGTAACATTCTTCGATTATGGGAGGAGGGTATGGGGGGGGGTGCGATTGGCAAAAGTGGAAAATAATACTCCATATATATCCCATTCGTGGATAATAAATTTCGTGTTAACCTATTTCCGTTGTTACTTGAAGTAGGTTAATCGATGAAGGCGGTGATTTTGTTTTCTTCTGATGGAGGGGTGACTTTATTGCGCTGTCCCACTGGGCCGTCAGCACCATGGCCCAATATCCCACTTAGTCACATTATCCTGATACTCAGCAAACCAGTCCTTGCCCTATCCTATTAATGCCAAACACCAGGCTATGTAGCGACAAGTATCAATTTTATAAGTCATTGGTTTGACTTGGCTGAGGTCTGAATGGACGACCTTCTGAACAGGAAGCCAGCCAGCGATTGCTCTTGCCTATCTGCCACCATGTCCAGTCAGAGAATAGGTAGATTAAATATGTACAAACCATAAATAGTCATATCCAACCAAACATGATAACTGCAAATAAATGAAGTTGTATTTGTCATTTTGCAACACCTTTAATAATGTAAATTGGCAAAATCAGTTGGTGGCCCTTTAAATAGTTTAATGGAATTCAGGAGCGAGACGTAGCTCATGTGGTAGCATGTCGGTCATCCTCTCGATCCTGCTCAATCAATCAATCAATAGTTCCATCCTCTAGTCGAGGGTTGGATGCAATGGTTCTCCACTTGTCCCGATGTTGTGCTGTTCTGATAGACTGTGAATAATTCAAGCCTGTCCACTGTGAAATATTTGTAAACCATGATGTTCTTGGTCTCCCTCTCCCTCTGCTGCCATTCACCTTCCCTTCCAACAATGTACGGTATATTGAACTCTGACGAATGATGTGGCCAAAATAAATAAGTTTCTTTGTCTGTATAGTGGCAAACAAGCTTTTCTTATTTTTAATTTTTCTGAGAACTTCTTTGTTGGTGATCTTCTTTGTCCATGATATTTTCATCATCCTTCGATAAGTCCACATCTCAAATGCTGCTAAACGTTTGTACATTTTCTTAGAGATTGTCCATGTCTCTGCCCCATACATTAGAGTAGACCACACATAACACTGAAGAATACGCTTCCTTGTTTGTATTAATATCTTACTTGATGTTAACACTCTATACATTTTGGGAGAATGTTGTTCGGGCTATTGTTATCCTTCTTTTAATTTCTTCCTCACATCTCCCATCATTTGTAATCTTTTGTCCGAGATATATGAATTCGGATACTTGTTCTATGTTTGTGCCATCTATGGTTATATTGACATTTGGTTTATCTGTCTTTTTACTTATAACCATTGTTTTGGTCTTCCTGGCATTCATCTTCATGTTGAATAGTATTCCAGCTTTATTGATTCTATTCACTATATCTTGTAGGTTTTTCTCACTGTCTGCTAGTATTCGACTCAGTGGACCCATTTTCAATGTGGGCTATTTTCCATTCCAACCAGTAATCCACAACTGGTTTGTCAAAGGCTGTGGAATGTGATGTCCTGTCTGTGGGAGAGTGCATATAAAAGACCTCTTGCTGCTTATCAGAAGGAGTGCCCTATTGCTATAGGACGGCAGCAGGTTTCCTCCAAAGAAATATGTCAGAATGACCATATATATGTTTGACGTCCAATGGCCGATGATATGAAAATCAATGTGCTGTAGAGGTGTTGTTAAATAAAACGAGCTTTACTTTTTTTAAATAGAATTCGCACCTCCATACAGATAACCGAGGCCTCCTGGTGCACACAGGAGGCTTGGTCACGTAACAATATTCATTGACCTTCCTATTTACATCACGTGACGTCACCATTCCAGTGACGCTACACTGTCGCCAAGGTGAAATGATCCTACAGGATATGTACATAGGCCCAGATTTCAATACAATAGTTAGTTATTTGTATGGGGTGCTGCTTATTTGATTTCTATCAGGATTCTTTTTTATTTTTATTTTTATTTCTTTTGCACAATTGTGTCTATATATTGTGTGTGGGAGGAAGGGAGGGAGGGGGACCTTTTTAACCAAAATTGTCCTGACTTTTTATTCTTTCCTTTTTTTTGGTAATATCTTTTTCATCTGAACACATATTTTGTCAGTGCATAGGCGCTGGTCTTCCAGCCATTGAAGCTATCATATTTGGTTTGTACATGGTGATGAGGAAGTGGAATGTGCTGCATTGTGTGTAGCACACGCCATTCTGGACATTGAAAGTGGGGGAAGCAGCCTATGCTGTATAGTGTACAGCATACATACTCAACATAGTGCAGGAATGAGTCTTTGTTATCGGAGCATCACCTGCGAGTCGGGATTTAAGGTATAAAGTACTTATGTAAATATTAATATTATTATGTAATTATCCTGTCTAAATTGGATGTGTAGGAACAAATCTTGGTAAGTGTTTGGGTTTTCAAAATTATATGTTTTTGTTGTTATTTGCACTGAACTCTCAGGCATGGAGCCTCATAGACAGGTGCACCTGGACATGATGATGACACCAGGGAGCCTAGGTGCTGTAATGGTTAGGACACTATCCTAGAATGCAAGAGGTGTGGGTTCGAAACCTGCTCTATTCGCAATGTTTCTAGTTTCCATCACAACCCACAATACTTTCATCGGATTATGCGGCTTTAACCTCACGCAAATTCTTAAATCGAATTTGTATTTCAGTATCTAAGTTGAATATGTAGAGTCAAATCTAGATAAGTGCTTCGGTTTCGATAATGCAATGCTTTCATTGGAGTATGCTGCTTTAGATTAGATATGATTTTTTTTTAATGGTAAAAAAGATTGTTTCATTTAACGATGCCTCTAGAGCACATTGATTTTTATCACTGGCTATTGGACGTCAAATATGGTCATTCTGACATATTTCTTTTAGGAAACCCGCTGCCACCATATAGGCTACTCTTTCCGATAAGCAGCAAGGGGTCTTTTATATGCACGTTCCCACAGACAGTACAACACATACCACAGCCTTTGATGAACCAGTTGTGGACCACTGGTTGGAATGGAAAATAACCCAAACTGCAAATGTGTCCACTCAGCAGGATCGATAGGATGACCCACACCTTCACAGGTGGACACAGGTGTCCCGCTGCTTTTTTTAAAGTGTGGTAGTGGATAGGTTGTGGGGAAGGGTTGAGTTATTTGTGAAATGTGTTACAATGTGACCTGTCGAGAAATTGGTCACTAGGACTAGTAGGAGTGTACCGTTAGCTCTAGGAATGGTAGTAACTACATATCTTACCAGCACACCTCCCGTTTACGATTCGCGCACTAAAACTCGCGACTCGACCCGACCGGCTTAAAACTGAAAACGGGCCAATTCATTTTTAGAATCGCGAATCGCAATCGTAATCGGCCCGTTTTAGCCCTAAAACTGAGTTTTTAGTCACGAATTGCAATCGCTAGGTGTGCGTGGGGAGCGCACACCTAGCAATTTTTGTGTGCGAAACAGGCAGTTTTAGATCGTATACGGTAGGTGGGTGCGCACAAACGGTAGGTGTGTACTAGGCATAATGCCTAGTACACACCTACCACAGCGCAGCTTTTCCATTGCAAATGGCCGAGGCCTATGGGGGCGGCCATTTTGGAGACAACAAACCGCCTTTGCAGTTCAGACTAGCTTGGCCCTGGTCCCCTACTCTTCCCACACATACTTGGTTCTTTAAACATAATATGAATAAGCAATGCTTAGGACCGGCCCACCGATATAAGTACAGCAAAGTATTTTATGATTTTTTTTTACTCCACTCGCGGTGTTCGATTTGAAATTCTATCAACTCGGGTGACCCGAATACGGCCGTCGTTTCCGCGAAGTAAACTATTAATATTTCATTTGTGCACCCATGTTTATGCCTCTGTCCTGATATGACCTTAGATGTTGCTAGGACGTAAAACAACAAACAAACCAAATTGTTATTTATTTCTTTTAATTTTGAATGAAATTGTTAAGCCAATCGCTGCAGACGGAGCGACCCAACTAGCCACGGTGCGACCCAACCAGCCATGGTTGAAC
>CM059189.1:102336413-102391564 GCA_030323885.1 Branchipolynoe longqiensis | reverse complement strand
GCGGGTTGGGTGTAGGTGTGTGTGGTGGGGGTTGAGGTGGTGTAGGGCGGGTTGGGTGTAGGTGTGTGTGGTGGGGCGCCTTCTGGTGGCAATATCAAACACTATTGTTGTGACTAACACCTTATTGTGCAGCATGCTCCGTGCAAAAAAAAAGGTCTTATAGAGGATTTCCACCAGCACCATGCCCTCTGGTGGCAGTGCCAAAAACTAATGTGCGTAGCAGGTAACTCACTGTGCAAGCTTCGCGGGAAATGTCTATTATGTATTATGTCTGTTGCTTACCGCCCTAAAGCGACAGGTGGGACGCGGCCCTATTTGCACTGACTCCACGCAGGACCACCCGCATCTTTGTACTTAAAGGGGACCAGACGGGATGACCGAATGAGTTGAGCATCCGTCTCCTGTTTTGGGAGATCGGGAGATCCGAACCCATGGGTTTGTGGTTTTGAACCCTGGTCGAGTCAAACCAATGACTTAAAAAATGTATACTTGTTGCTTCCTAGCCAGTCACTTGGCATTATTAGGATAGGGCAAGGACTGGTTTGCTCAGTGTCAGGATAATGTGACTGAGTGGGATATCAGGTCGTGGTGCTGATGGACTGGTCTTCCAGTGGGGCAACACTATAAAGTCACCATGGGTGTGCTTTGTCACAAGTCGGTACCCATCCTGATATTACCTTAAATGTTGCTAGGTTGTAAAACAATAACAAACAAAGAAATAGTTAAACTAAAGGGGGGAGGAAGAGGGAGGGAGAGAGAAAGAAAGAAAGAGAGAGAAAGAAAGAAAGAGAGAGAGAAAGAGAGAGAGAGAAAGAAAGTGAGAGAGAAAGTGAGAGAAAGAGAGAGAAAGAAAGACAGAGAAAGAAAGAGCAAGAGAAAGAACGAGAGAGAGAAAGAGAGAGAAAGAGAGAGAAACAACGACAGAAAGAGAAAGAAAGACAGAAAGAACGAGAAAGAGAGAAAGAAAGAAAGAGAGAAAGAAAGAAAGAGAGGAAGAAAGAAAGAAAGAAAGAGAGAAATAAAGAGATACAGGGAGGGAGGGATCAAAATAAATTTGGTGTTGATGTAATTTATCATACTTTCAAGGAAACAAAAATAAATACGGGATAAATAAATATATACAACAAAATTACCTATGCACACCAGCATACAAACCTGATTTAAAAAAAACAACCTTTCTTTGTTGGGGGGCGGGGCGAATCCATTACTTGTTATAGTCTGCACTCACCTGTCAGATAAGTCGCCCCATAGACAGGTAAGTGTCGATAGGGTGATTGCATCAGGGAGCATAGATAGACAGGGAGCATAGATATACTGGTTAGGACGCTAACCTGAGAATAAATTCATCACAAAAAAAAAGAAGAAAAAAAAAAAAAGAAAAAAAAAGAAGAAGAATAGCAGGAAGTGTAGGTTCGAATCCCGCTCTAGGCGCCATGTTCCGTTTGTTTACTCCTAATGGCGCATTAAAAATGGATGCAAGCACTCGCCCTGCGTTCGGCTGCTCCTTGTTAATCCCACAACCCTGTTTCCTGACAAAGGGCTGCGGAGCAGCCCATGAGAAAAAAAGTTTATTTCATTGAATGACGCCTCTAGAGCGCATTGATTTTTATCATCGGCTATTGGACGTCAAACATATGGTCATTCTGACATATTTCTTTAGAGGAAATCCGCTGCCACCATATAGGCTACTGTTTCCGATAAGCAGCAAGGCGTCTTTTATATGCACTTTCCCACAGACAGGAAGGACAATGCATACCAAGGCCTTTGATGAACCAGTTGTGGCCCACTGGTTGGAATGGAAAATAGCCCAAACTTCAAATTGAGTAGGATCGATCGGATGACCCACACCTTCACAGGTGGACACTCTACTGCCTGAGCTACGTCCCGCTCCCAGCCCATGAGAGACCATTTCGCAAGGTGTGTGTGGATACGGTGATGATATCAGGGAGCCTAGGTGGTGTGATGGTTAGCACACTGGCCCGGAATGCAAAGAAATGTGGGTTCGAGTCCCACATAATATTTCCCATTTTCATCACTCACACAATACAGGTTGCGGTGCCCAGGATCCTGTATAAGCTATGCGCTGTACGGTTGTTGAACCTATCCTGTGTATGTATATGTTAGTGTATTGCCTGTATGTATGTAATTGTAAGCATGATAAGACCATTTAAGATGCTTACAATTCCAGGGGGATGACTGTAGCAGTCTGCACTGACCTCTCAGGTAATGAGTCACAATTCACATAGACAGGAGGGTGTGGATATGGTGATGACATCAGGGATGATAGGTGGTGTAATGGTTAGCACACCGGGCCGGAATGCAAGAGATATGGGTTCGATTCCTCTCCCCCCCCCATACACACACACAATATTTCCTATTTTCATCACCCCCACAACAATATAATTAACTGACGATCTGTTAGTAAGCCATGCCCTCGGTTCACGTTACTACGTTGCTAAGGGAGCTCATCAATTGCATCACAAACAATCCACCGACAAATCCGGAAGTGAAATATTTGGTGTAATTCCTTAGGTTTGTTTGTTGGGGCTTCACGACCTATTTGCACTTAAAGTCATATCGGGCGGTATTCAGATCCGTGACAGTGCCTACTGATGGCGATTTTATAGTGTTGCCCCGCTGAGAGACCATGCGCGCAGCATCATGATAAAATAATAATATCCCACTCAGTCACATTATCATGAAACTGAACCAATTAATCCTTGCCCTGTCCTATTAATACCAAGTGGCAGGCTAGATGATAACTAGATAAAAGATTCACCCCGTACTTCCAGTACAGGGGTGAATGACAACGTAGTCTAAATACGGGCGAAAATAGTTTGAGTATGGAACAGGAAGTAGAATGCCTGGCACCAGTGTCAAATGGTTACTTATTTCAACACACAGTTGGTGAAATGGGAGAGAATGCAAAAAGACAAGATCGAGGCCAGAGAACGCCGTCGATTTCACTTTTAAATTGCATTAAAGTATATGTTTTATTATATTTTCCAACTCAAAAGTAGCGGGTAAATACGAAGATGTACGTAAAGAATATATTGTGCTTCTTAAATTAAGAATTTACCAGCTCAGTTAATTAACCCAGCATGTTGAAATTCTTCGCCAGCTTTTCTAATGGGTTGGTTTTCACCCTTGTACTGTAAGTATGGGGTGAATCTTTTATCTAGATGATAACAGGCATAGATTGTGTAACTTACTGGTTTGACTCTATCGGGGTCTAAACCTATGGCCTTCCTCATGGAAACCTAGCAAAGTGTTTTTACCGTTTCAGTCACCTCGTCCGATATAGTCTTTTGGTAAACTACATTTTCCCCTTTTTTTTGTACATTATTTGATCAATTTCTTTTGTAGATTAGTTGATTAAGCAGGGGAAATTTCAATCGTGGATATTTGTTGGGGTTCCTCATTCAATTTCTCCTTGCCCTATGTTAATAATGCCGAACGCCAGGCTAGGTAGGGGCAAGTGCATATTTTGAAGTCATTGGTTTGACTCGGCCAGGGTTCGAATCCAACTACCTACCAAAGTACGAAGTGGACGCTCAACTCTTTTGGCCATCCCATCTGGCCTTCTAAGAAATAAATATCTGTAATACACGATATTCACACGCATGTGCTGTGGCAACGGTCCCATAATCGTAGTGTTCGTCATCGCCATCAGATCTCGCATGCGTTGTGAATATTGTGTATTAATAGTAACTGACTAGTTTGGTACCCTCCTAAAATTCTCAAAAGGGTCCAAACATGAAAATTTCATTTTCATTGTAAGCTCCAATAGCCCAAAAACAATATACTTTTGCTATTTTCAAAATATCCCACAATTTGACTGACATACGTGCATTTTGAAAGTTAGTAATTTCCATAGTTTTTGTATGCACTGTGGCAATGGTCCCCCAACCGTAGTGTTTGTCGTCGCCATCAGATGTCGCATGCGTTGTGAATATTATGTATTTGACTGAGAAAATACCTGTCAAAGTGAGAGTCCTAGATTATCCCAAGTACAAAAAGGCGTTTAGATGAAGGAGATTTAATCTGCACTAAAAGTGGTGGTTTGATTGTTGGTTAGACGGTGCCTTGTGGTCAGCCACAACTATCCTATGTACCACATGTACCACAGGTATCGCAGGTATGTGGGGTGGGCAGGTGTGTGTGTGGAGGTATGAGGGTGGAGGTGTGGGGAAATATGAGGGTGAGGTGTGGAGGTGTGAATGGGGTGTGGGGTGTGGGCAGGTGTCGGTGTGGAGATGTGGAGGTGTGGGTGTGGGGAGGTGTGGAGTGCGGGTAGGTGTGGGTGTGGGGAGGTGGGTGATGTGGGGTGTGGGGAGGTATGGGTTGTGGGGAGGTGTGGGTGTGGGGACGTGTGGGTGTGGGGAGGTGTGTGATGTGGTGTATGGCGAGGTATGGGTTGTGTGGAGGTGTGGAGTGTGGGAAGGTGTGGGGAGTTGCGGGTGTGGGGAGATGTGGGGTGTGCGTGTGGGGAGGTAGGGTGTGTGGGGTTTGGAGGTGTGCGTGTGGGGGTGTGAGGAGGTGTGGTTGTGCGTGGGTGCAGGGAGTTGTGGGTGTATGTGTGTGTGTGCAGCGCCACCTTGTGGTGCTCATTGTGCACCTTACAACTGCTTCTGATTTTGTGTGACCCCCCCCCCCCAGCACGTAGCCACACACACACACCAATGCACGCCAAAGCAGCCCAACAAGCAGCACATGCACATGGCACACACACATTAACACGCAGCATTACACGCAGCATTACACACATATGTCGTCCTGATGTCACCTTATGCCTGGTACACACCTCCCGTTTACGATTCACTCACTAAAACTGACTGCGCATCACAACCCCGACCCGTCCCGTATACGATCTAAAACTGCCCGATTCGTTTTTCGAATCCCTTGCAATTTCAGTTTTAACCCCTAAAACTGAGTTTTAAGTCACGAATCGTAAGGCTCTGGTGTGCTAGGGGGTCGCACACCTAACGACTAAAACTCAAACTTATTCACGAAACGGGCAGTTTTAGATCATATACGGGAGGTGTGTACGAGGCAATAGGTGTTGCTAGGACGGTAAACCCCAACAACCAACAAACACACATGCGCACACCATACTAACTTACAGACGAATACACCCAATAACACACACAACAATATACGGACATTCCACACATAGCATTATGCGTAACAACATACACACAATACAGATACTGGCACGCACTAATAATTAGTACAGTATAACCCAGTTAAACCAAACTCGGTTAAACCAAACGATCGGTTAATCCAAACTTCTTTTGGTGGCCTGGCAAAATACTACCATTTATCATATAAAAACGTTGGTTAAATCAAAGTCGGTTAATCCAAATTATTGGTTAATCCAAGCAAAATTGTCGGACCCCAGGCCTCATCTGGTATGGTTAAACCAAACTTTCATGTGGTTATAAGGTCATCTGAGACCCCACCAACTCATTTAATATGATAAATGGTAGTGTTTTGGCTGGCCACCGAAAAAAAGTTTGAATTAACCGATCGTTTGGTTTATCCAAGCTTGGTTTAACGGGGTTATACTGTATACACATAAAAAAACAATAATTAAAGTGTCCACATACATTGTATATTACATTCCTAATGCACCTGCATTTTTGCCAAAGCCAAGTCAAAGTCAAAGCCAAAGCTTGGTTAAACCAATGATCGGTTAAGGTCCCTTCAAGTTTACTTTAAATGGGTTATGCTGTGATATTCATATCAACAACCACAAACACATATAGCAGCACATCCTACAACACACACACGACACATACACTAATGTCGTGGGTTGGGGGTGATGCAATTGGGAAATATTGTGCATAGAGCGGGACTCGAACCCACATCTCTTGGCATTGTGCTAACCATCACACCACCTAGGCTTCCTGATGTCACCACACAACCCACGCCTACCTGTCTATGCAGCTCCTTGCCTGAGAGGTCAGTGCAGAGTACTACACTAATGTGTATACTAACGCACACACCAATACATGTAGATGCCCACATAACAGCACACACACTCAACCACTCACACACACAACCTGGGCATTAATTTACACATTGACCCACACACTAACATAAAAGGGAGCGGGATGTAGATCAGGCAGTAGAGTGTCCACCTGTGAAGGTGTGGGTCATCCGATTGATCCTGCTCAGTGGACCCATTTGCAGTTTGGGCTATTTTCCCTTCCAACCTGTGATCCACAACTGGTTCATCAAAGGTTGTGGTATGTGATGTCCTGTCTGTGGGAAAGTGCATATAAAACACCCATTGCTTCTTATCGGGAAGAGTAGCCTATGTGGGACTTCCGGTTGATGTAGTAACACTAACAGCCAGCGCTGGTTCCCGGGCGATCGGGACTTCCGGTTGATGTGGTAACACTAACACTGCAACAGCCAGCGCTGGTTCCCGGGCGATCGGGACTTCCGTTTGATGTAGTAACACAAACAGCCAGCGCTGGTTCCCGGGCAGTTGGGACTTCCGGTTGATGTAACATCAGTCAACTGATGTACAAGTTGTCAATTTCAGCGCTAGTTTCCGTGTGGATGGGACTTCTGGTTGATGTATCATCAGTCTATTGGTATACAGCTTGTCAATAACAGCCGTGGTTCTTAGGCAGTCGGGACTTCCTGTTGATGTATCATCAGTCAACTGGCGTTCTATATAAATATATAAAAATATATACATCTATATATAGATATATAAATACATATATAAATGTATATATAATTACATATATAAATACATATATAAATGCATATATAATTACTTATATAAATGCATATATAATTACATATATAAATACATATATAAATACGTATATAAAAACATATTTAAATACATTTATAAATACATATGATGATATGTAAATACATATATCAATAAATATATATGAATATATATGAGTTTAAAGATACGTAAGGGAATTATTATCATTATTCTTATACTCCATAAGACCAACACTGTACCGGTGGCTCCACCTTCGGAGGTGGTTGGTTAGAGAGGTTTTACTGTATGCATATAATGTATATATATATGCATATATATGTACATTGCAGTATGTGCAATACATATATATATTATATATATATATACATACAAATATATATCATATATATATATATATATACATATGGGAACAGAGACAGGCTTTCACGCGTAACTTGCGGCCGAGTCACGCTCCACTGGACCCACTGAACAAACATTTCGCTGACGTCAATAAATCGGCTAATTCTGGCACCCCCCCCCACCCCACCCCCCAGCCCACCCAACCCCAACCATTCTACGAGAACCGAACTACCTGCCATATAAGGACGGTTTGGAGCCAGAATTGGCGGTGTGTTTATGGCTTAGGACAGGACAGCGCCGCCTGGTGGCCGGCTCTGTGACTGTCTGTCTGCCCGTCCTTCCCGATCCCTCCAAGCCTGGTCACTGCCAAACACACGTGGGCCTGCTTAGTCAATAGTTCGCCGATGCTATCCACCAAATACACCACACGCAAAGATGTGTGCATGGATGTAGACTATGTGTGGACCAGACGGGATGGCCAAATGAGTTGAGAATCCGTCTCCTGTTTTGGGAGTTCGGGGGTTCAAACCCTGGTTTGTGGGTTCAAACCCTGGTCGAGTCAAACCAATGACGTAAAAATGTATACTTGTCGCTTCCTAGCCAATGCTTGGCATTATTAGGATGTTTCCCTTGCATTTATGCTCGTATAATGCGTTATGCATCACATATATATATATATATTATACAGACCATGTAAGTGCCTTCACAATGAGAGTTATATATTTATTATATATTTTTGTAAGATGATACTCTAGTTGGCTGGGTTGGGGGGAGGTGCGTGTAGATAGGTGCGTGGTGGGGAGTGGGAAGTTATGCTGAAGTGCCTCTCCATGTGAATACCTACCTGCACAGGTGCGAATCCTATGTGTAGTGGACAGGGGGGGCTGCGCCAACAACACCGGAGATGGCTCATCATAGCCTCGGTTCCAAATCGCAACCGATAGCTTATACTAGCCTCGGTTTCAAATCGCCTGCGATAGATCACACGGACGCAGTGTATACTGGCCAGTCAGTATATCACGGGACTTCAACTGTAGTGACTACACTGCGCAGTGTGTGACAGTGGTGTCAGCGACATATCACAATATGTGACAGTGCTGTCAATTGGGTATCACAGTGTCTGATAGTGGTATCGCAATAGTGTCACAGCCCGTGACTCCATAGCCCAAACCCCCCTCAAACCATTCGTCGGCGCAGTCAGTGTAGTCAAAGTCGGCGGTAGCAGTCCCCGATTGTCGGATTCTCGCTCAGCCCCGATTGTTGTTGGGTGTACATTCGGCATACAGACATTACACAAGCACAGTAGGCTGTCGGTCCAGTATGTTGTTAATAGCCTACAATTGGACCTGGTCACAGCGGATGTGTGCTTAGTATTGTGATAGGCCATGTCTTAGTGTAAGGTCGGTTCCCCCTGGTCTCTATTGGACACAAAGTGGAGAGAAGACAGCGAAGAGAAACATACACTTCACCGTTTATTTCGCGGAATCTCCACTCTCTGTGGCATCACAGAAACCAAGTGACCCGCACCATAACCAGCCAGGTCGCAAGTGGTCGCTCTCATGGTCGGGGTTGGGCGCTAGCCAGTCGCAGAATGGGGCGGTCCACCCAGCGATTGCCTCTGGCCAGCCTGCTGTCACCAGTCACCACATAAGGGCAACTGACGCCAACATAGTTCCTGCCGCCGCCGCGTGGTGGTGAGGCTCATGTACGGACTACTACAATACTACGATCCCGGGATAACTAATTGAGGAGTGTGGAGAACTTGCCTTCAGAACACCGGCAGACATGGGTTGTGGAGTTTCCCACTGGGCCAGAGGAAACTGCCGACGTCACACTTATGACGACATCGACGCGAGTTCCGACGATCTCGTGACGTCATCAGATCACGTGAGCGAGACATGCGTCGTTGTAATGGCGCCCAGGCACACGACCGTAAGACTGGTGAGTTTGTTGTTTTTTTTTTTTGTTTTTTTTTGTAAATGAATTTGATTCATGTAACTCGTTTGGCAGCGCCATAGCACTGGTCTTCCAGTCGTAAGTTTTGTTTATTTGTTGTTTTACATCCTGGCAACATCTAAGGTCATCAGGACGGGTACCAACTTGTGACAGTACGCACTCATGGTGACTTTATAGTGCTGTCCCACTGGGAAACCAGGCTGCCGGCACCATGACCCAATATCCCACTCAGTCACATTATCCTAACACTGAGCCAACCAGTCCTTGTCCTATCCTCATAATGCTGACCACCAGGCTAGGAAGCAACAAGTATACATTTTTAAGTCATTGTTTTGACTCGACCAGGGTTCGAACCCACGACCCCACGATCTACCAGCACGAGAGACGGACCCGGCCGTAAGTGTTACAGGGATATTGGTATTTACACAATAAAACATGTTATAACATAGTTTTTTTAAACTTCTGTTTATGGGTGATTTTTTTATTTAAGAAAAAATTGAGGTGATGATGGCTTGTTAACCGTCCTGATATCACCATAGATGTTGCAAGGACGTAAAACTCCAACAACCAATCAAGGAAGCAGCGGGTTTTTTAATTGGTTTTAAATACGCATTGATTTAGGTGTGAGAGGAAAGTGGGGTTTTTGTTTGTTTTATTGTTTGTTTGGGGGGGGGGGGTTGCATCGTAGCAAATTCTAAGGTCGTATCATGATGGGTACCGACTTAAATTATGGACAGTGCACATGCACTCATCATGGCCACTTCATAGTGTTGTCCAACTTGGGAGAGCGGGTGGCCGGCACCATGACTTATATTGCATTCACTCAGATTATCCCCATTCTTTGCCCTAGCCTGATAATGCCAAGCGCCAGTTTAGGAACAGCAACTAGAGGACTCTCCTTTCATATATATATAATATGATCTATAATCTATTATGGGAATATAAACAAGGACATTATCATCAGTTCCCTATATTACACTATGCTCTCTACATGTATATCCTATCTACTGGCCTTCTGAAGTTACAGTATTGGCCACACCAGCGCCACCTGTTAATATATAGACGCCCATCGGAAGAGAAATATAGCAAAACCTCAAAAGCATTGTGCCAGTGTGAAATATTTTTCTTCTCTTCTTGAAGATATTTATACTGCCCATCATGGATAATTCTGAATAGACTTGTTGTCACCATTAGACAGTTTGTCAATAGAAACATACACTTTTACCAACCCAAGGGATTTTTAACCTCCCACATCATATAGACATGCCTTCAAATATCTCTGGAATTAAAGTTACTCCAAACTAACGTAATGTAGATTAGAATTATCAGCCCATCTGAAGAGAAATATAGCAAAACCTCAAAAGAATTGAGCCAGTGTGAAATTTTAACATCAGAAGAATGGCATAAAAACTGCAAATCTATAGATCTAAATAATACGATACATAACTTTAAACTACCAAGAATTACATAAAAACTGCTAAATCTATAACTCTGTGGTGGGGTTCTCTGTGGCGGAGTGGTTAGAGTGTCTGACTTTTTTCTAGGTCAGACTCCTAATCTGAGGATCGGGGGTTCGATTCCCCGTGCCCCCAGCTCTGCCAATTTGGATTTCCACCGCTGTGTATAACTTACAGAGTCATCAAAGGCTGGTTGCTCTCATACCATGTCTATGTGGTGTGGGAGGTTAAAAATCCCTTGGGTCGGTAAAAGTGTAGCCTCGGGCTTTCTATCTACCAGCAGTGGAATGAGGAAGACCAGTCTTCTATGACTGAAATTTCCCCTGCTTAAACAACTAATGCACAAAAAAACAAACTAATGCGATGCAAAACGCTAAATGCTGTTGGAGGTTTCCGTCCTGGAAACAAATAGGATTATATTAGGACCATCTCGTAATCGTAATCGATTAATCACCTCGGATCATCCCAGCGATTTTTTTTGCTCATGCGCAGATCCTACAAACTCTGGTCGCATAAATGAATAAAAAATGGTAGATTAATCCCAAACCTTTTTTTTTTTAAACCCAACTAATATAGAGCTGCAATAAAATAGGATTTAAAGTATTTTATGATTGCATAGTTTAGTTATATATGTCCATTTCATTAATTTGGGTGGTCATACTTTTTCTTTTAAACCAGAAAACCCCCAGGAAATAAAACATGTGGGACTTGTACTGGTAGCAGTATGCCTACAGGTACCAGCACAAATGTGACGTCATTGCTCCTGATGCCCCCAGCCAAGACGTGGGTTATTGGAGTCGGATCATTTTGCACACGGCTCTTGTGTTGTTAGATACACATCGGGGTGTTCTATTTGAAATTATATATCATAGTCACGTAGATATATATAGTCGTTAGTGACCAGGCTGCCACTGGGGCAGCAGGTGTTGTATGGATATGTATATGCATATGTGTATATACAGTCATTAGTGACCAGGCCGTCAGTCATATTCATAATCGATTACGGCCCTCGTGACATGAAGATCACGTGACCTCAACGTCACGTGAATGCAGTGCGCTGGTTCGGCAGGGACTGAGCGCATGAATCATGTGACTATACTAATATGATTGGTTGATTGGTTGGTTGGTTGGTTGTTGGAGTTTTATGTCCGGGCACTGGGAAATCAGGCTGCCGGCACCGTGTCCCAATATCCCACTCAGTCACATTATCCTGACACTGAGCTAACAGGTCCTTGCCCTATCCTAGTAATGCTGAGCGCCAGGCTAGAAAATGACAAGCATCAATTTTATAAGTCATTGGTTTGACTCGACTGGCAACCGAACTGCCGACCTCCCGCACGCGAGGCCCGCGCTCTACCGATTAGGCCACCGCACCCATTACTAATATGGATGTGTGCTTCTGGTTCCACCGGACGCGGTGACTGAATCGGTAGAGCGCAGGCGTCCTGTGCGGGAGATCCGGGAGTTCGATTCCCTGGTCGAGTCAAACCGATTAATTATCAAATTGATACTGGCGCTCGGCATTACTAGCATCTGCCGCATGGGAAGCCTGCGCTCTGCCGATTAGCCACCGCGCCCGGTATATATAAATATATACTGTAAGACCTCTCTAAATCGACCAACCATGGGGCCGACTTTAAATGTTCCATTTAGGGAGGTTTAAACAAATTGTTATACTAGTATTGTATGGGCAATCGTTTGGGTCCCAAAAAAGTCGATCGATATAGGGGAGTGGTCGATCTGTGGAGGTGGTCGGTTAGAGAGCGTTTACTGTATATACATATATATACAGTAAAACCTCTCTAAATTGACCAACCTTGGGACTGACTTTAAGTGGTCCATTTAGGGAGGTGGTCGGCTTAGGGAGTTAGAATATGGTTACAATGGTATTGTTGGAACCCACTTAAAGCGATCGATATCAGAGTGGTCGATCTGTGGAGGTGGTCAGTTAGAGAGGTTTTACAGTATGTATATATATACAATACAACCTCTATAATTCGACCGACCTTGTAACCGACTTTACGTGGTCCATTTAGGGAGGTCGTTGGCTTAGGGAGTTAGAATATGGTTACAATGGTATTGTTGGGACCCAAATAAAGCGATTGATATAGGGGAGTGGTCAATCTGTGGAGGGGTCGGTATAGCGAGGTTGTACTGTATATATATATATATATATATATATATATATATATATATACAGTGTTTCGCCTACAGCACTTTGTTTACGGCGCATGCACGATCACGTGACACCGATGCCAGTGATACACTCGGGTTTACGCATGCGCAGTGACATACTTCAGTGTACACATGCGCTGTCGCAGGCGGGCTGGAAGGGTGGGCCGTGTGGACGCGAGGTCACTTATCTCAGCTCATTTTCCCGCACTAAACACGGAGCTACTCGTTAGTGACCAGCCCGCCACTGGGGCAGCATGGATATGTATATGCAGATGTATATATACAGTCATTAGAGACCAGGCTGTCACACATATATAGTCATTAGTGATAAGGCCACCACTGGGGCAGCACGTGTTGTTTGGATATGTATATGCATATGTATATATACAGTGATTAGTGACCAGGCTGTCACACATATATAGTCATTAGTGATAAGGCTGCCACTGGGCAGCACGTGTTGTATGGATATGTATATGCAGATGTATATATACAGTCATTAGTGACCAGGCTGTCACACATATATAGTCATTAGTGATAAGGCCGCCATTGGGGCAGCAGGTGTTATATATAAGTATAGATATAGTCGTTAGTGACCAGGCCGCCACTGGGGCAGCAGGTGTTGTATGGATATGTATATGCATATGTATATATACAGTTGTAGTAGTCTGCACTGACCTCTCAGGCAAGTAACCATACAGACAGGTAGGCGTGGGAGTATGGTGATATCAGGGAGCCTAGGTGGAGTAATGGTTAGCACACTGGCCCGGAATACAAAGAGATGTGGGTTCGAGTCCCGCTCTAGGCGCAATATTTCCCATTTTCATCACCCCCATGACACAGTCATTAGTGATCAGGCCATCACATATATATAGTCGTTAGTGACCAGGCCGCCACTGGGGCAGCAGGTGTTGTATGGATATAGTCATTAGTGATCCGGCCATCACATATATATAGTCGTTAGTGACCAGGCTGCCAATGGGGCAGCAGGTGTTGTATGTATATGCATATGTGTATATACAGTCATTAGTGACCAGGCCATCATACATACATACATATATATATATATATATATATATATATAGTCAATAGTGATCAGGCAGTCCTGATGGGCAGCAGGTGTTAAATATATACAGTAAAACCTCTCTAATTCGGCCCACCTTGGGCCCGACTTTAAGTGGTTCATTTAGGGAGGTGGTCGGTTTAGGGAGTTAGAATATGGTTACAATGGTATTGTTGGGACCAAAATAAAGCGATCGATATAGGGTAGTGGTTGATATGTGGAGCTGGTCGTTTAGGGAGGTTTTACTGTAGGCTAGTCTAGTAATAAGAATAGAACAAAATAAAATACATATATGCCAAGAAAATCCAAAAAAACTAACATAGGCTACTAACCATACCAACCAACTATCTATCTGCTACTGAAATGCAGGCAATCAAATTACTTATCAGCAGCTGCTGTGTGGTAAGATAACACCAGCACTACAACTGGCCAGCATTGAAAACAAGCCTGGGTACCCGGGCTTATATGCTATGGACAGTGTAAATGCAGGCTCAATTAAAAATAAATAAAAAGTAGCCCATACATAGTAATTTCCTATAGCATTTTCAATATGAGAACATATTACATAGTTTGTATACAGTCAAACCTATCTAACCGAACACCTCCACAGATCGACCACTCCACTATACCAGTCGCTTTATTTGGGTCCCAACAACACCATTTTCACCATATTCCAACTCCCTAAGCCGACCATCTCCTTAAATAGACCACTTAAAGTCGGTCCTAAGGTTAGCTAGCTTGTAGTCTTCATATTTATATAACATATATCATAACCCATACATATTAATGTCCTATGCCATATGCAATACTGTCTCGCTTGCAGTATTTATGCAAGGTAATTTCCTATTACATTTCCAACTCTGGCTGGCTTGGGGCATTCATAGTCAAGTAACACATTACATAGCCCAAACAATAGGAATTTCCTATGACATTTGCACCAACCATTCTGTGAATGTAAAAAGATTGTGAGCGGAGTTTCATACTCACATAATACTTTGCATGGCCCATATATATGTTAATTTCCTAAGGCGCTCGCAATTTAGCCGTTCGCTGAATAGAGAGTGAAGTAGAGCTGTGAATGGGTGACCCTTCCAAACTGACCTGCCACCACTGTCTGGACCCTTCAGGGTCCAGCCATAGAAAGGACAACCGGAAGGAGCATGTCTGTGGGTCGGTACTGGATTACGCCTTTTCACCTTTCGAAACACTTTTTTCTTTTTTTTTACCCTGCTCATGTTAACGGATAAGTGTGTTAACACTTGTCTTCACTGCTGGGCAGCACTAGTCCAATTTGATTCAAATCTTTTGAATTTTGTTTTTAGTAATAATTTAGGTTTTCTTGCTTCTTGTTTATCGCTTGTAACTGTTTGTAGATTGCAAACAGTCCAAAATCCAGTTTTCGCTATAGTTTGGGGTTAATCCATTTTAAACATCATCTGTACATGCAGATATCCATAGGAGCTTTTGTCTAGTTATTTTATATTATAACCAGACGGGATGGCCGAATGAGTTGAGTGTCCATCCCCTGGCCGCCTCTCTGTGTGCACCATTACCCGCTAGGTGGCGTAGTGAATGGGTTAACGGCACCAAACAGACATGAGCCCAGTACCACTGTACCGGGGTGGTGCAGCCTTAGACGCGCTGTCAATATCTAGATACCCTGGATGCTACTTGATTTAGATTTGATTAAGTTATTAGTAGCCGCCCTTCCTTACACACCACTACCCGCTAGGTGGCATGGTGAAAGGGTTAATGGTACCAGACAGACATGAACCCAGCTCTCCACCCTTGTACCGGAGTGGTGCAGCCCAAGACGCATTGTCAATATCCAGATATGCTAGATGCTACTCAATTTAGATTTGATTAAGTCATTAGCGTCACCTAAGGTCATAACACGTTCTGAGAAACGAGGGAGCGGGATGTAGCTCAGGCAGTATAGTCTTCACGTGTGAAGGTGTGGATCATCCGATCGATCCTGCTCAGTGGACCCATTTGCAGTTTGGACTATTTTCCGTTCCAACCAGTGGTCCACAACTGGTTCATCAAAGGCTGTGGTATGTGTGATCCTGTCTGTTGGAAAGTGCATATAAAAGAACCCTTGCTGCTTATCAGAATGAGTGGCAGTGGGTTTCCTCCAAAGAAATATGTCAGAATGACCATATATTTGAAATCCGATCGCTGATGACACAATAAAAAAATCAAAATGCTTTAGAGGTGTCGTTAAATGAAACAAGCTTGACTTGAGTTCTGAGAAACCAGTCGTCTAAGTAACAAAGGAAGGCTTTTCAAGTTGTGTGCACCTGTCAGGTGCACATTGTCTGCTGTCACTCTTTCTCTTACGCATCTATCTATCTATTTATCCATCCATCTATCTGTCTGTCTATCTATTTATCTATGTATTTATCTGTCGATTTCCACCTGTCCATTTCTAGCTCTCTCTCTACATAGGTGTCAACCCCCAAGAATGAAAACAGTAGCCTACGATTGTGAAAACCATATATTTCTCCATGAAACCATAAATTCAACATAACTGCTAGTCAAATTCTGTATTTGCATTGTAAATGCATTGTTGCTAAGAAAAGAAAAACACTTTAATTTAAACAATTTTATTGGTATTGTCATGGGAGTGATGAAAATGGGAAATATTGCGCCTAGAGCAGGACTTGAACCGACATCTCTTTGCATTCCGGGCCAGTGTGCTAACCTTTACACCACCTAGGCTCCCTGATATCACCACACTACCCATGCCTACCTGTCTATGCGGTTACTTGCCTGAGAGGTCAGTGCAGACCACTACACTCGTCCCCCTGGAATTGTAAGTCTTTTAATGCTTACAAATTACCTACATACAGGCAATGCACTTACACACACACAGGGTAGGTTCAACAACTATACAGCGCGCAGCTTGTACAGGATCATGGTCACAGCAACCAGTGTCATGGGGGTGATGAAAATGGGAAATATTGCGCCGAGAGCGGGACTTGAACCCACATCTCTTTGCATTCCGGGCCAGTGTGCTAACCTTTACACCACCTAGGCTCCATGATATCACCACACTACCTACGCCTACCTGTCTATGTTGTTACATGCCTGAGACATCAGTGCAGACCACTACAGTATCAAAACATTATTAGCAATACAAACATTCAGTTATATCTTTGCAAAAAATAAACAGATAGTTACATTCATATTATGTCAGTGGCAAGAGATAAGCAAATTGAGAGTTCAAATACGCTGAAAAGTGTATCGTTTGCTCATCTACGGCCATAGTTGTAATTTTACATGTAAAACCGTGGTCGTTATGGCCAAAACGTAGTACTTGACAGGTACGTCTCTATTTATAACAAAGTTGTAAAATAACTGTTGGAGTCTTGGAGTTATGGAGTATTAGAGTATTGAAGCATGGGAGTATTGGCTTCTGCAGTAACAAATTTGATTAAGTTGACTCAGTATTCCCTTCTATGTGGCGAAAAATGCTTAATAAGTGCACCAGTATCTAAGTTAGATATGTAGAATCGAATCTAGATAACTGTTTTGGGTTTGAAAATTTGGTGTTTTCATGGAACTATGCAACTTGAACAGTGTTGAATCTCGAGTAAGGTAAGTTACAAAGATCAACGCAATATATTTATCAAACAAATTTCAAGATCTCAGAAACTGAAAAACATCGGACTATACAACTTTAAATGGGTAGTGTCAAAGACCCTATAATACTAAGACGGCTCAATCCCTATCTCTCCCATGGTAATGTAAATTTCGCAGTGCCACCTTGTGGTGGGTTTGATCAGCCCGGCTGCTGGTTGGTGTTTGACATGTAAACACATACAATTATATTCTACATGAGATAGATAAGTATGAATACACATCAATACGAAATTGCCATGAACAAATACACAACATCATCAGCATCATCATCAGAATCGCCATCATCACACATCTTTCACATTCATATATACATATAATATAGCACCTGTTTAACCAAGAGAACAGCCAGCGCACCAAGTGGTGGGTTTGATCATTTTGATTATGCAGTACAGGCTGAGTGAGCTGTTTTAGTATTATAGGGTCTTGGGCAGTGTGCCACTTTGGGTGAACTCTCTCGAGGGACTGTTATTTGGACCCGCCCATTCCGCCATTCCCAATTTAGTACCGAACTTCCCCGCCCGTGGCACTGCGATCGTCGTAGTGCAGAATCAGTTACGCCAAAATGAAGCGGTTTGTGTTTTATGTCTGCTTCGGCCTGGAAATATAGAGGTTCTTTGAGAGTTGGGTGAGTATTGGGCTGTTGGAGTATCTGAGCATTGGAGTGTTGGGCCGGTGGAGTATTGGAGTATTTGTAGTGTTGAAGTGTTAAAGTATTGGAGTTTTGAGTATTTGGAGTATTAAGTATTTGGAGTATTGAGTATTTGGAGTGTTGGAGTATTGTAGTAGTCTATATAGTGTTTGGGTATTGGAGTGTTGGAGTATTGAGTATCTGAGTATTGGAGCGTCGAAGTGTCAATGTATTGGAGAAGTTGGGTATTGGAGTATTGGGCCGGTGGAGTATGTGTAGCGTTGAAGTGTTAAGGTATTGGAGTATTGGAGTATTGAGTATTTGGAGTATTAAGTATTTGGAGTATTGAGTATTTGGAGTGTTGGAGTATTGTAGTAGTCTATATAGTATTGGAGTGTTTGGGTGGTGTGTATTGGAGTGTTGGAGTATTGAGTATCTGAGTATTGGAGCATCGAAGTGTCAATGTATTGGAGAACTGGGGTATTGGAGTATTGGACTATTGGATTAGTAGAGCATTGGAGTATAATATTATAGAGTATTGGAGTGTTGAAGTTGTGCAATACTGGGGCCATATGCAGGAGTCAGTGTTAGTGAGCCAAAACGCGTTTAGAGGGGATTTCTGGTTTAGCGCTGACAAGTCGGTATGCACGAGTCAGTGATAGGCCTAACACCACGTGTTTAAGGTCCGCGACACTAACCCCGTTTCATATGATGTTTAAGGGCGGTGTTAGCATAAGGTTGTTGCCAAATCTATTCAATGCTATCATATTTAACAGAATTACATACGCAATAAGTGAAATTTCATTAAATTAACCGTAAATCCGAAGCAATATTAACGCTGCCGCCGCATTGGCGTCGATGTTAATATTGTCAAATCGAATGGACGAACGTAAAGTAAACAAATCGCCGCCGCTGCCGCATCGACGTCGCTTTCCAAAGTGTTACGCGCTCCTGCATACGATTTGACAGAGTTCCCGACGTCAGTGATAGCTAAACGGTAACAGGCTCTAACACCAAACCCCGCTAACACTGACTCCTGCATATGGCCCCTGGAGTATTATAGTTGGATTAGTCGAGTGTTGGAGAATGCTAGTATTGGAGTGTGGGAGTATTGGAGTATTGAAGTATGGGAGTATTGGAGTAGTCGATCATTACAATGTTGGAGCATTAGAATATTAGAGCATTGGAACCTTGGAGTATCAAAGTATTGGTCTATTATTGGAGGATTGAAGTATTGGAGTATCGGGGCTTTGGAGTACTGGAATATTGGAGTATTGGGGTATTGGATTATTACAATTTTGGAAAATTGGAACAAAAACTATTGGGGTATTGGAGGATAAGACAATTGGAATGTGGAAAATGTGGAAGTATTAGAATATTAGAATATTGGTATGATGGAGTATTGGAGTATGGGAATATTGGGACATTGGAATATTGGGACATTGGAATACTGAAATATGGGAATATTGGAATATTGAATATTGGAATATTAGAGTATTGGGCATTAGAGTATCGGATTATTGGAATACTGTAACATTGGAATACTAGGGTATTGGAGTATTGGAATACTGGAGTATTGGAATACTGGAATATTGGAATATTGGAATATTGAAATACTCAGTTGTAGTCTTGGACTATTGGAATATTAAAATATTGGAGTATTGGGGTATCATGGTATTGGAATACTGGAATATTGGGATACTGGAATATTGGAATACTAGAGTATTGGAATACTGGAATATTGGAATACTGGAATATTGAAATACTCAGAGTCTGCCCGTTGTAGTCTGCTTGGACATCACCAGACAAGGAACCACATACTCAGGTAAGCGTGGTTAGGTTGATTTCACCAAGGGGCCTGATAGACTAACGGTTCGGGCGCTCGCCCCGGAATGACAGAACTGTGGGTTCGAATCCCGCGCTAAACATGCTGTTTCTCCCCTTTGGTTGCAACCCCTCTCACAATAATGGCAGGGTTGCCAACCCTTATGGTTTCGGCGTAAGGTGTATGGTATTTTATGTCCCGTCATCACCTTACGCTGATCTTCCGGTTTTTCATTTCCCAATGTTGGCATTCCTGCAATGCCATGAATATAGTAATATTATATAAATCTTATGGATTATTTGTAAAAAATTAATGGGGGGGGGGTACCCCCATACCCCGCGATATAACATCCCTTAGGAACTTCCGGTTTGTCATTTCCCAATGTCGGCAGTGAACGTTTCCTGCTCAGAGTAATCTATGGCGACAGGTAAAGACTGTTGTTCACCCCGTCCTGATATGACCTTAGATGTTGCCAAGACTTAAAACCCCCATACCAAACAAAGTATTGTTCAGGGAAAACCCATCGCTTAGTTTGTAATTGCGGTGGGCAGTCTGCTGAGTGTGCATGTGTTTTAATGAGGACTCATTCGATTTAGACTTAGACTTAGACTGATTGATCCACAAGATCCACTGCATTGATCCACATGATCCACTATAGTCGCAAAGTGGCCTGGTTCAACTAGAAGCCATCGCTACATCTGTCAATTAGCCATAAATGATAGTGACGTCAATGACTACAGTTTTTCTTCATTTTTGTTGTTTTGTTAAAATTTCTATTCTAGTTGAATAACATGTTATTTCCAGATCCAAAATCAGTGGCCCTATCAGTCTTAGCAGTTATGGTGTCTTTGAATTATCTATACTCCCCCATAGCCGATGTCTACTTTTAGTGTTTGGGGTATTTAAACAAACATTGAATTATCTATACTCCCCAATAGCCGATGTCTACTTTTGGTGTTTTGGGGTCTTTAATTTTTAAACAAACATTGAATTATCTATACTCCCCAATAGCCGATGTCCACTTTTGGTGTTTTGGGGTCTTTAAACAAACATTGCATTATTTATACTCCCCAATAGCCGATGTCTACATTTGCTGTTTTGGGGTCTTTAAACAAACATTGAATTATCTATACTCCCCAATAGCCGATGTCCACTTTTGGTGTTTTGGGGTCTTTAATTTTTAAACAAACATTGAATTATCTATACTCCCCAATAGCCGATGTCTACTTTTGGTGTTTTGGGGTCTTTAATTTTTAAACAAACATTGAATTATCTATACTCCCCAATAGCCGATGTCCACTTTTGGTGTTTTGGGGTCTTTAAACAGACATTGCATTATTTATACTCCCCAATAGCCGATGTCTACATTTGCTGTTTTGGGGTCTTTAAACAAACATTGAATTATCTATACTCCCCAATAGCCAATGTCCACTTTTGGTGTTTTGGGGTCTTTAAATAAACATTGCATTATTTATACTCCCCAATAGCCGATGTCTACATTTGCTGTTTTGGGGTCTTTAAACAAACATTGAATTATCTATACTCCCCAATAGCCGATGTCTACGTTTGGTGTTTTGAGGTCTTTAAACAAAGATTGAATTATCTATACTCTCCAATAGCCGATGTCTACTTTTGGTGTGTTGGGGTCTTTAAACAAACATTGAATTATCTATACTCCCCAATAGGCGATGTCTACTTTTAATGTTTTGGGGTCTTTAAACAAACATTGAATTATCTATATTCCCCACTAGCCGATGTCTACATTTGGTGTTTTGGGGTCTTTAAACAAACATTGACTTATCTATATATAATATCAAAGATGGTTCGGTTTTAGGATCCTTCTGATCACTACTCCTAGAGCTGTTAATCGGCTCTCCCAATGTGCATCATCATACCCCATGATGCTTCACCATGTACGTTATTGAAAAATAAGGAAAACTGTTGTTTATTGTTGGTTGTTGTTTTACATCCTAGCAACATCTAAGGTCATATCAGGACGGGTACCGATTTGTGACAGTGTGCACTCATGGCAACTTTATAGTGCTGCCCCACTGGGAGACCCGGCCACCAGCAGCATGACCTGATATCCCACTCACTCACATTATCCTGACACTGAGCCAACCAGTCCTTGCCCTATCCTAATAATGCCGAACACCAGGATAGGAAGCGACAAGTATGAAATTTTAAGTCATTGGTTTGACTCGACCAGGGTTTAAAGTAAATAACAACGGTAAACCTATCGAAAAATAATTATAACAAAATCTCAAAAACCACCAAACTATGCAAGTATAATTATAGTAGTTATTAATTATGCACGCTTATCTGCCCCGTAGTAATTCATTACATAATCAGCTTCTATAATGTTTCAGCGGGAATTTCTCTACGAGCTAGAATTTGTGGGCTTATAATTTATAAGCTTATAGCAAAGTGATTGGGTTAGGGACTGGACTGGAAATGGAGTGAGTCGGACTTGACCCACTTATCTGCAGATACCCGCTCCCCATGCCGCTCAAGCCACCATAACAACAAAAATAATGAAAATAATAATAGTAATAATGATGGTGTTAATAATAGTGTAGGAACAAATAAATACATATTCAATGACATGTGCATGATGTATTTTACAGTAGAGTGTCCACCTGTGAAGATGTGGGTCATCAGATCAAACCTGCTCAGTGGACACATTTGCAGTTTGGGCTATTTTCCATTCCATCCAGTGGTCCACAACTGGTTCATCAAAGGCTGTGGTATGTGCTGTCCTGTCTGTGGATAAGTGCATATAAAAGAACCCTCACTGCTTATCGGAAAGAGTAGCCTATGTGGCGGCGGCGGCTTTCCTCCAAAGAGATATGTCAGAATGACTATATGTTTGACGTCCAATATTCGATGATAAAAATTAATGTGCTCTAGAAGCATCGTTAAATAAAACAAACTTTCCTTTGATATATTTTACAACATACTTTATAACCTTATAACTTAACTTTAGTTGGGGTTTTAAACAAAAACCAAAGACCACCAAAATAAACGATGAGAGGAAGCCATGTGAAAATAAAACACTTTATCTCCCCAGTGAGAAGTTATCATCTTTAAGCCTTTGAGCTGTATGTATTAAAAAAATCACGTCTTTGGAAAGCACACACACTGTTTGTTTGTTGTTGTTTTACGTCCTAGCAACAACTAAGGTCATATCAGGACGGGCACCGACTTGTGACAGTGCGCACTCATAGTGCTGTCCCATTGGGAAACCAGGCCGCCGGCACCATAACCTGGTATCCCACTCAGTCACATTATTCTGACACTAAGCACACCAGTCCTTGCCCTGTCCTAATAATGCCGATCGCTTGGATAGGAAGCGGCAAGTATCAACCTTTAATTCATTGGTTTGACTCGACCAGGGTTCGAACCCACGATCTACCAGCACGGGAGACGGACGCTCTAGCTCATTCGGCCATCCCGTCACTGTCCCCGAACTAGGTCAGACACATAAATAAGCAGGCCATATCAGTTTATCACATTAAAATATTGATAAATATTAAGATAAAGTGTGCAAGTAAAGAGTCTCACTGACCCCATATATAATTCGTGGCTTAGATAAACAAAAACAGGACATGGTACCGGGCGCGCTGGCCGAACCGACAGAGCGCGGGCCTCGTGTGCGGGAAGTCGGGAGTTCGGGAGTTCAGCATTAATAGGATAGGACATGGTTAGCTTAGTGTCGGGATAATGTGACTGATAAGGATATCCAGTCACGGTGCCTGCGGCCTGAAATCCCTGAGCCAGTTATTAAATACAAACCAACCTTACTCTTTCCTCCAGTGTGTCTCGTCCTGCTATGACCTTAGATGTTGCTAGGACGTAAAACAACAACAAACAATAACAATCCTCCAGTGTGTGACGCGAGGGGGGCGCCCACCCGACAGCTGGGAGGGGGGGGCGGCACTCCACCTATGCACACAGAGGAAATATAAGATGTACATGTTACCCTTGCATTTATACTCGTATAATGCGTTATACATCGCATATATTTAGTGTGCAATCTGTGGATCGACATGGCGGCTTTACACCATTTAGGTATTTAGGTATTTAGGTATTGGCACTGTGGTAATGAGGTGAATCATGCCCCCCTCCCTCTACATGCCCCCCCCCCCCCCACACACACACACACTGCCGGCCGTGACACCTCCTACTACATGTGATATACACACCTATATAAGCTAATGTCACATAGCATGCCTAACCTACTGACCCAAATCATATTCAGCCACCACATTATCTACACCACTGCGCAGGACATGGTTGTGCCTGTGATTGTGACTGTGATTGCGACTGTGATTGTGACTGTGATTTTGACTGTGACTGTGACTGATTATGAATGTGATTGTGACTGTGATTTTGACTGAGTCTGACTGTGAGTGTGACTGTGATTGTGACTATGAATATGACTGTGATTGTGACTGTGATTGTGAATTTGATTATGGCTGCGATTGTAACTGTGATTGTGACTGTGATTGTGACTGTGTTTATGACTGTGATTGTGACTGTGATTTTGACTGTGGCTGTGATTGTGACTGTGATTGTGACTTTGATTATGACTGTGATTGTGCATGTGATTGTAACTATGATTATGACTGTGATTGTGACTGATTATCACTGTGATTGTGGCAGTGATTTTGACTGACTGTGATTATGACTGATTGCGACTGTGATCATGACTGTGATTTTGACTGTGATTGCGACTGTGATTGCGACTGTGATTGTGACTGTGATTGTGACTGATTTTGACTGTAATTGTGACTGTGATTTTGACTGTGATTGTGACTGTGATTATGACTGTGACTGATTATGACTGATTTTGACTGTGAGTGTGATGGTGATTTTGACTGTGACTGTGATCATGACTGTGATTGCGACTGTGACTTTAACTGTGATTGTGACTGTGATTGTGATTTCACTGACGGTGTTATATATGGTAAACACAATCTATTACTACATACAATAGTAATGTGCGTATTGTGTCTATAAATATATGTTAAGTGTATATAAACAATTCCAAGTTTATGTGGCTACATTGATAATTTGAATGTGTGTTTATATATGTGATCTATAACATATTAATTATTATGCGAGTATAAAGGCACGGAAGGGAACTACTTAATGAATATTATTATTATTGTATACCGTTGCTACTATGCCCACCTTCCTGTACCTCCCCGGTGCGACCGGTGGCGCCACCACCGGCTGTTACTGTTAAACCTAGAATATGCTGGAACCTCACTCGCACTATATATATTTGTATATGTATATGTGCGAATGTACATGAATAGTTCAGGCGCAAAACGACGATCACAAAAATTAGATAAGCATTGGAAAAGTTAGTTTAAAAGAAATATTCCTACTGTTTAGTTCATTGCTCCCTCCATAACCATATGATTATATTAAAAGTGGAATTAGTGAGAATTCAAATTAGTTTCAGGTAATGATCTTTTATTTAAACTACATTTTTGGATTGGTGTTTACTTGGTTTTGCACCTGAACTTTTCATATATGTATATATGTATGTATATATATATATATATATATATATATATCTATATATATATATATATGTGTATATATAAATGGGCACTTGGAGTATGTATATATATATATGTGTGCATATATGTACAGTGTAGGTCTATATATATATATATATATATATATATATATGTGTGTGAGTGCATTGAGAGATGCTCATGTGTGTAGTGTATTTAGTGTATATGAATGTAAGGTATATGTTTGTATATATACATGTGTACATGTATATACGTGCATATTTATATAGGTTCATTTGTCTGTATGTATACATAATGTATTTAGTCTATAGTATATGTCTATATATATATGTGTGTTTATATATGGATATATGTTTGTGTGTATGTGTATATATGTGTGGTTATAAGACATATATAATGGACCACACCAGATGTTCACAGAATGATGGTTCTACTTGAATGACTAACTATGGCGCTACTGTGTAATAGATATATATATATATATATATATATATAATAAAAACAATAAAAACAACCATAACATTAGGCAGGTAGTAGTCATTGTAAATGTCTAAGTGGTAATTGAATTGAGCATTTGAGCTTTTTTGGGGGGTCCATTAGTTGTTGAAGCAGGGGAAATTTCAGTCATAGACAACTGGTGTTCCTCATTCCACTGCTGGTCGATAGAAAGCCCGAGCCTACACTTTTACCGACCCAAGGGATTTTTAACCTCCCACACCACATAGACATGGTATGAGAGCAACCAGCCTTTGATGACACTGTAAGTTATACACAGCAGTGGAAATCCAAATTGGCAGAGCTGGGGGCATATCGGCCCATTGTGTTTCGTCACTCCTCTATGATGTATCACACTATACAGAGAAATAGGTCCTGTTTATAATTACATGCATATATATATGTATATTAGACTTTCTCAAAAGGTGCTAAGCAATATGGGACAAAACTTTGTCCATAGTAACGATCAACACACTATCTACTTATGCATTTGCTCAGGATAAACTGATTTGTTTTTTACACGGTGTTTCGTAATCCCAATAGAATACATATTGATTTGAAGCAAATGTCCTTGTGTTTTCAGTGTAAACGTTTCTGTGCTGTTTTGTGTCAATCGTTACTATGGACAAAAAAATGAAGAGTTAGCACTTTTTGAGACATGCTCATATATATATATATACATATATATATATACCTATATAGATATACATATATATATGGATGTATATATACATATACATAAATATATAAAAGGTTTTGTTTACCCAATTATAGACTACGTAATATATGGAGGCTGTAAATATTGCGAGCTTTATATCAAAATTTGGATTATCCATGCCAAATATATATACAATATATGTGATGTATAAGAATTATGCGAGTATTAAGGCACAAAAGCGAATGTTCCCTATATGATCATCCATATGCTGCATACTACTTTATGGGTGACCCTTTTCACAGTTGGACCGGGTGGCACTACCACCCCCAACCCTACTAGTGGATGGATGGATGCAATATAATAAATATAATGAATATTTTTAAGACACAACCCTCCATAATTAAGCATTTTGAGCTAGGAAACATACAATTTCAGTCACTTTACAGGCTGATGTTTACATCACCATTGATTAGACATAAGTAATTCTTGTTCTAAATATAAAATTGTGAAATTTGTGAACAAAAACTTGTTTCAAAGAAATATATAACCAATATCTGATTAACCCTACTCATTTTCTATTTCTACATACATCATTAACCATAGGATATCAATAAAAACATGAATAAAATAAGTAAAACTGAGTCTGGCTATGGCTCTAACACTAATCTGAGTGCCCAGATTTGTCTGAATCTAAATGGACATGGCATAAGATGTGCTGATTATATTGATGTAAATGCAATGCTGGATAAAAGATTAATTTATTATATATATAGTTTTAGTTAGTATTCTAGGTTTCAAACAAGAGCTGAGATGAGCTGAAACTCGCACTTTTCATAGCTGCACCCAGTGTATTAGCAGGTGCCATGTGCTTCTCGCGGGTTTGTTTTGCTTTGACGCATCCCACAATGCACCGCGCCGCTGGAATGGCGATGTAGTCTATTGTCCTGTCCCTTGGTGCCGTGGACAGTTCCGAATACTGACGCCCCCTAGCGTATTCCAGAGGAACCTCACCGCCCTACGCCCCGCAAGCAAACTCTGGCGCGCCTGATTCTCGCCCTAGTCATAGGACCTGCCTGATTTGGGTAGAATTTAGGAGCTCCGTCGCCGCTCTCACCGGTTTTAATTACAGGCCGTGACAATATCGCTGCGCGTTTTGGCACGGATGTGGAGAATTAGTTCCGCAATTTGACGCATTATATCCACAATCTGTAGAACGCATGCGCAAGATCAGGCTACTTGTCACCCCCCCCTCCCCCCACCTCTCCCCCCGCCGCCCGTGTCCCACCAACTAGTTGTTTCCACACCGGCCATTGAAAAGCATCGACTGAAAGTCGTCTGCTGTCATCAAATTTGGTTGTTTGTTGGAGTTGTACATCCTGGCAACGTCTAAGGTCATATCAGGACGAGTCCTGACTTCTTGTGATAGTGCGCACTCATGGCGACTTTTAATAGTGCTGTTTCACTGGGAAATCAGGTCGTCGGCAACATGAAACAATATCCCACTCAGTCACATTATCCTGTTACTGAGCTCACCAGTCCTTGCCTTATCCTAATAATGCCGAGTGATGGGCTAGGAAGCGACGTGTATCAAATTTGTATGTCATTGGTTTAACTTGACCGGGAACCGAACTCCCGACCTTCCGCCCGCGAGGCCCGTGCTGGAGCGATTCGGTCCCCGTGCCTGGTGTGTCATCAAAGTTAATTTAGCTGACATTGAACTGCCAGTAACTACTCTATTTCTGACTGATGACCACTTCCGGTGATAGCAGACGATTGCCTTTTTTTCGGTCACGTTTTTCAATTCTAAAAAAAAAAAAATGCAATCACCTCTGCCAATTTGGATTTCCACCGCAGTGTATATGTAACTGACAGCGTCATCAAAGACCAGTTGCTCTCATACCTTGTCTATGTGGCATGGGAGGTTAAATCTTGTGTCAATGGTCAGTAAAAGTGTAGGCTCTGGCTTTCTGTCACCCAACTGTCTAATGGTGAAAACAAGTCTATTCAGACTTACCCATCCTGGGCAGTATACATCTTCAAGAACCCCCCCCCCCCCCCGAAAAAAAAAAAATCAAAAATGCATGGCTTTAACCAACGATATTGGGGCCAAGTAAAATCTATTTAATTTTACAACGACAGTTTTCTATCAGTTTTCCCACTCTTTCTTTTCCCCAGCAGCAGAACTCTATGCGGGGGCCATCTTGTTGGCTCGCCTCTCTGTTTATTTGCAATGCTCTTGTACAGCAGACGAACCATGGTCGAGTCAAACCAATGCCTTACAAATTTATACTTGTCGCTTCCTAGCCAGATGCTCGGCATTAATAGGGTAGGGCAAGGACTGGTTAGCTCAGTATCAGGATAATGTGACTGAGTGGAATATCGGGTCATGGTGCTGGGGGCCTGGTCTCCCAGTGGGGCAGTTACTATAACGTCACCATGAGTGTGCACTGTCACAAGTTGATACCCATCCTGATATGACCTTAAACTCCAACAACCAACCAACAGCAGACGACTATTCCCACCAGCAGACGACAATTCACCAGGTGACAGTTTCTTGCGCTACTGCGCTTGCGCCCTGCACTAATTGATAGCAACATAGCGGTAATGCGATGGATGTATCCTTGGATGCGGATATGATGACGTGTAAATGATAGCTTGTACCGGAAGTGACCGTTACTGACATTTCGTCCGTGGCTGAATTGTTGAGAAGACATACCTCCCGGCTAATAATTACTCTGTTTGGTATGAACAGGTAAATAGGTGTCTTTATGTTGTAATTAATCATCATGATATTGCGCTATATAAATTATATTACATGAATATTATTTAATGGAGGGCCTGTTGCGTTCTACCCAAAAATGCTACCTATCACCCCCACCCGCTGGCAACGGCAGCGGCCTGAGCGACTTGGGTTTGCACTCAGGTAGGCAAACCTGCAGCGAGTCGCCGCTGAGCTGGCACGAGCTCTACTATTACCCTCACTATCGTCGGAAATTTTTACCAAAAAAATGAACAGTAGGCTAGATTGTTGCCCAGCCAGAGGTATCGATCTCGAGCAACATACTCGTGTTAAAGTTGCATAGTCCGATGCTTTTAAGTTTTTGCTATTTTCTGAGATAAATATATTATGCTAATAGTTTTCTTGAAGATTTATACTGCCTAACATAGATAAGTCTGAATAGACTTGTTTTCACCATTATACAGTTTGTCGATAGAAAGCCCAAGCCTACACTTTTACCGACCCTACACTTTAACCTCCCACACCACATGAGAGCAACCAGCCTTTGATGACGGTGTAACTTATACACAGCAGTGGAAATCCAAATTGGCAGAGGTGGGGGGCACAGGGAATCGAACCACCGACCTTCAGATTAGCAGTCTGACCTCGAAAAAAGTCAGACACTCTAACCACTCTGCCACAGAGCACTTATAATCTACTTTACTTTAGTTTGAAGTAACTTTAATTTTAAATGGCTAAGTTTGGAGATATTTGATGTCAAGACATGCAAAAATAATTTTCGCAAGCACGCCAAAACTCTGACACCATAGACTTCAGTAGTAACGGCTTATATTAATTTACTTATTATGCCCTTCTATGCAGCAACAAATGCTTAATAAGTGCACCAGTGTCTAAGTTGAATATGTAGAATCAAATCTAGATAAGTGTTTTGGTTTTGAAAATTTGATGTTTTCATCGGACTATGCAACTTTAAGTTGGCTCTTACAGAGTCTATAATAATACTTATTATTAGCAAAAACTAAATTGATCTGTTAAATTAAGGGCACTTGTCACTGAATCTAGATTTATAGGTTAAACTGAACAAAGCATGTATGGTAGAAACCTGTTCTACTTACCTATCTTCTTGCGCAGAAGCTTATACCCCTGTCACACTACGACGTAACGAGCCAACGTGAGCCTAACGTGATGATTTTTCGTCATTACGTTGCCGTACGTTGGGTCACGTTATGATGACGTCATAATGACGTTAGAGTGACGTCGAGCTACGTCATGTTACGTCGTGTTACGTCGGCGCGCGTCGAGGTTTTGAACCTGTTCAAAACTTTCGACGTATCTCAACGTGAAGCCGTTACGTTGGGATGACGTGACAATGACGTTAGGTTGACGTTCCGCGATCGTTATAGCAGCGTAAATGACGTTAGAGTCACGTTATGTCACGTCAGACTGACGGCCCGGGTGGGAGCAACGTGTGGGCAGCGTTTTGCACGTTACGGTCACGTTACGGTCACGTTACGGTCACGTTACGGTCACGTTATGGTCACATTATGGTCACGTTACGCTCACGTTACGGTCATGGTACGGTCACGTTACGGTCACGTTATGGTCACGTTACGGTCACGTTACGTCCACGTCGCACCCGTTATGGCCACGTTACGCTCACGTTACACTAACGCCCTGTCACGTCGCCAATTACCCCTCCCCTCTAACGTTGTCACGTTACAGCTAACGTCACGACGTACACCGACGTTACTTTCACGTTACGCTCACGTCAACTACGCGGCATTCACGTCCACAATCTGCGATAACTTCGACGTGATATCATTATTTTCACGTTGTGGTTACGCTGACGTAGTCACGTCGTAGTGTGACAGGGGTATAAGGTTCACATTTATTATCTAAAGCGGCATAGTCCAATGAAGCATCAAATTTTCAAAACCAAAACAATTATCTAGATTTTATTATATACAGTAAAACCTCTCTAAATCGACCGACCTTGGAACCGACATTAGGTGGTCCATTTAGGGAGGTGGTCGGTTTAGGGAGTTAGCATATGGTTGCAGTGGTATTGTTGGGATCCAAATAAAGCGATCGATATAGGGGAGTGGTTGATCTGTGGAGGTGGTCGGTTAGAGAGGTTTTACTGTATATCTAACTTAGATACTGTGATGCACTTATTAAGCATTTGGTGCCAAATAGAAGGGCATACTCGCCGACACGGCGTAAAGCAACCACCAATCAATCAATCAATCAATAGAAGGGCATACTGAGTCAATGTAATAAAACCTGTTACTGCATAAGCCTATGGTGTGAGAGTTTTGGCATGCTTGCCAAAACTAATGTCGCATGTTTGTAATTCAAATATCTCAAAGATAAAGGCCCAGTCACACTTTACCGGATTGGGGAAACGGAAAGAAACCGGACACAGTCCAGTGAAATAGTCAATGTCCGGTTTATATATGGTCAGCATCTGGCATTTCCGTTCTCTATCCGGTGGTGTCCGGCATGTACGGTGGCAAGTTTTGAACATGCACAAAACTTGGAACGGATGCCGCCGTACTGACATGTATGGTTGTTGTCCGGTTTAAGTTTGTTTAGTCCGTTTTGTCCGGTACCCACCCATAACATCTCCGGTTAGCTTCCTGAATAGTCCGTTGACAGGAATTTGGTCCACCAGCTTTTTTTATATGTATTTGGCGCATCCGTCATGTGACGTAAATAGTCTGGTACGTGTACGGTTCATGTTCAATCCGTCCGTTTGACATTCGGTTTTCACCCGTCGGTTCACTGTTCCATGTCCGTTTAGCTTACGTTTCGTCTGGCGGCCTTTGACCCGATATCGCAACATATCAACACATTTCGATACATTTTGATACTGAACACCACCGGACTAGAAAATTCTTTGTCCGGTTATGTCCGTTGCTCAATCCGGTAAGGTCTGACAGGCACTTTAGCCATTCAATATACAAGTTACTCCGAAGTAAAGTTAGGTAGATCATAACATACGGCAAAGTAGATCATAATAATCAATTTAATATATTTATCTCAGAAAAATCATAGTAACTATGCAACTTTAAGCATAATCTACATAGGTGTGATTACATATACAGTAAAACCGCTCTAAATCGACCGACCTTGGGACCTACTTTAAGTGGTCCATTTCAGGAGGCGGTCAGTATAGGAAGTTAGAATATGGTTACAATGATATTCAGTGATATTGTTGGGACCTATAAAAGCGATCGATATAGGGGAGCGATCGATCTGTAGAGGTGGTTTGTTAGAGAGGTTTTACTGTAGATGTGGTTAGCAAATAAAAATCGTGGGTGGGAAGGACAAGATTGAGCAGAGAACACTTCCGGTTAGAGTGCAGGAACACTTATAGTTACACCTCCAAGCCCATACCATCAGACCATGCACCTCGCCTGCACTCCTCGTATGCCTCAATCTGAAGTCAGTGTTTCAGCGGAAATACCCAGTGCACAGTCGCACCTCCCGTCTGTCTGCGCGGATGTGGTTCACCCTGGCGGGACGCAGGTAAACAATAACTGAGTCAGTGAACCGTGTCCACCCTGCCACAGCCACGGCGATATCCTTCCTGTGTGGGACAGGTGACCCTTGTAAGATTAAAGCTGCGTAGTCGGATGGTTCTAAGTTTTTGAAATTGTCTGAGATAAATACATTAGATTATTATGGTGTTCTCTGCGGCAGAGTGGTTAGACTCGAATAAGTGAGAGAATATATAATAATATATGTGAATATATATTCCTTCATATTCCTACATATTCCTACATATTCCTACATATTCCTACATATTCCTGCATATTCCTGCATATTCATAAATATTGGTACATAGTCGTACATATTCATACATATTCATACATATTCATACATATTCATATATATCCATACATATTCATACATATTCATACATATTCACGCATATCCACGCATATTCACGCATATTCATGCATATTCATACATATTCTTACATATTCATACATATTCATACATATCCATGCATATCCATACATATTCATATATATCCATACAGAGTCATACATATTCATACATATTCATAGATATTCATACATATTCATATATGTATTCATATTTTAATGTGCATGACGGCGTTAACCGAATGTAATTGCAGAACATGGTGGAGATGACATACCAGCGCTAGTGTCGTATATACCCATTTCAATGTTTATAAACATTGTGTATGCGCACGCAGCTTGGCTGCACAACGAATACACACTGCCCTTGAGTTTGCTGGTACGTGCAGTGCAAAATGTCTATTTTATTCAAAATTGATAGAAATGCAGAACCCTAACCGTATAAATTTAATATAATGTGTTTGTTAAACATGTTTTCTGTATGTTTTCCAAACGGTTTGTTTCTCGGTGGTGTGGTTTTAGAGATATTTCACTTTTTCTGTATGAAGTTTGCTCAGGGGCATTGACAATGCATTGAGTTTGCCAATACGTGCAGTTCAAAATGTCAATTTTATTCAAAATTAATTGAAATGCAGAACCCTAACCTTAAAAATTTAATATAATCTCATAGTTGAATATGTTTTCTGTATGTGTTCCAAGCAGTTTGTTTCTAGGTGGTTAAGTTTGAGAGATATTTCAGCTTTTCCCTATGAAGATTGCTCATAGCCAATGGATTTGCAGTGTGACAGTGTGTTGTCCTGCAGCCAAACAGCTCGCGCACTGACCTAAATACCTATGCTGACGTCATATGAAATAGGTCTATAAGGGCCCACATAAATATATCTGAGCACACAGACAAAGTGAATATGGCCTATGCTGCCGACACGGCGTAAAACAACCGCCAATCAATCACAGACAAATGTGATGAACCAGAAACCTCCATAATTTATACTCACATAATTAATTATATACCACTGAATACACGCACGATGAGCTATGGAACACAGTGTAACATGTACATGGTTTAAAATATTGACATGGGTTCAGTCCCCTACAGCGTATATTTCATAGTTGCTGTCATAATTATCTCATAAGTCTGGTTCAGCTGTCATGCAACACAGTAAAACCTCTATAACCGACCATCTCCACATATCGACCCCCTCGTCTATATCGATCGCTTTTTTTTGTGTGTCCCAACAATACCATTGTAACCATATTCTAACTCTGTAAACCGACCACCTCCTTAAATGGACCACTTAACTTAAAGTTGCATAGTCCGATGGTTTTATATTTCTGTATTTTTTCTGAGATGAATATATTAGATCGATCACTAGTATCTACTTTACATTAGTTCAAAGTTACTTTTATTTTAAATGGTAAACTTTTGAGATATTTTGAGTGCAAACATGGAAAATTAGTTTTGGCAGGCTTGCCAAAACTCTGACGCCATATACTTCTGCAGTAACAGGTTCTGTTAAATTGACTCAGTATTGCCTTCTACGCAGAAACGCAGAAACAGATGCTTAATAAGTGCATCAGTATCTAAGTTAGATATGGAAAAGCAAATCTAGATATTTGGTTTGGTTTTGAAAATTTGATATTTCATCAGACTATGCAGCTTTAAAGTCGGTCCCCATGTCAGTCGATTCGGAGAGGGTTTACTGTAATTGGTCCATGTGACTACAATGTCAGGGTTTTGTTGTTCCTTCATTCGTGCGTTGTATGGTGGAAGTTATCGGATAGATAAATCACGGACCATATTGTCTGCCACATAAATAAGGCAATTCGCGAACATAATGATGTATATGCTTGGTTCGTGGTGGTACATGGAAGCAACTCCAGGTGGCGCCAGGAGTCTGGTTCAGCGTGACGGATAGTTGGCGAAATAGGAAATATATAGTTGTTTGTTTGTTTGTTTAACGACCCCCCCACCCCATCACAAAAAGGAAACATCGGTTATTGGGGGTCATAGAAATATATAGTGAACATGTGATCACTTCTGTTAGGTAGTATATATGCGTATTTGCTAGTGTAGGCACCCGCGGGCTTTGACGATTGTATATATTGAGCTGGGCAGAATTCCGGCGTTTCGAACGCGCCGGCTTCGTGCGGGTCTACATTCATATATATTCATATATATATCATTATATATATCACCAGAGACAGATGTTGTGTTCAGATATGTGAATATAATATTCATTATATTCATATATATGGTTATATAATATTCATATCTGTTCATATATATTCATATAAATTCATATATATTCATATATATTCATATATATTCATATATATTCATATATATTCATATATATTCATATATATTCATATATATTCATATATATTCATATATATATTCATATATATATTCATATATATATTCATATATATATATTCATATATATAAACATATATATATTCATATATATATTCATATATATATTCATATATGTATTCATATATATATTCATATATATATTCATATATACCTGTATATTCGCATACAGATCTATTAATATGTATATATTCACATATGTAAGGGCTGTGAAGAGTGCGGTGGGCGGGGCGGATCTCGGTGAGGTGAGAGGAGGGGAAGGGGTAGATCTAAGTTTAATAGCATTGTGATATATGGAGTGCTTGTGATCAGGTTGTTATGTAGGCCTGTACTCATACTCTCCATCAAACTTAAGGGAGCCCACCTTTGTGGACATATACCCCCCCCCCCCCACACACACACACACACACTCGCACATTGCTTTCCTCTGACTCGGCAATTCTCTGCAGAACCAACCGCATGAACATCCTGTTAATCTGCACAGTTGGATGAAAGCATCAAAACCAAAACAATTACAGTTTAACCCCTTTAAACCAAGCTTGAAGGGACCCCAGAAATTTGTTTGGATTGACAGATCATTGGTTTAACCGAGCTTTGACTTTGACTTTGAGTAATTGTGTATTGCACATGTAATATACAATGTACATGGACACTTTGATTATTGTTTTTTATGTATGTACAGTATAACCCCGTTAAACCAAGCTCGGTTAAACCAGACGATTGGTTAATCCGAACCTTTTTCGGTGGCCCAGCAAAATACTACCATTTATCATATAAAAAGTTGGTGGGTCTCAGATGACCTTATAACTACATGAAAGTTTGGTTTAACCATATCGGAGTGGCCTGGGGTCCGATAATTTTGTTTGGATTAACCGATAATTTGGATTAACCGACTTTGGTTTAACCAACTTTTTTATATGATAAATATTAGTACTTTGCCGGGCCACCGAAACAAAGTTTGGATTAACCGATCGTTTGGTTTAACCGAGCTTGGTTTAATGGGGTTATACTGTATCTATATTTTATTATATATTATGTACTTATTAAGCATTCATTGGTGTGTGGAAGGGAATATTAGGTCAATTTAATAGAACCTGTTACTGTTGCAGCGGATGATGTCAGAGTTTAGACATGCTTGCCAAATAATATTTTTTTACATGTTTGCCCTTGAAATACCTCAAAAGTTAGCGATTTAAAATAAATAATAATGAGTTCTATTACATTGCTTTAATATGCAATTCTATGCCACAACAAATACTTAATTCAGTCTACTCTGTCAATAACGGCCTCGGTCAATAACGAATCTCTGTCAATAACGGCAAAAAGTGCTGGTCCCGTCACGGCACCCTTTTACTTTAATAGCATTGCCTCTGTGTCACGGACAACTAACTTTCTTATGTGGACAATGAGCCGTTTTTTCAGTGTTTGATCAATATTCTCTGTCAATAATGATATGCTGTAGGTACGACCTCTCCTGTCGTCACCTCTGGTTGCCACCTCTGGAGGTGGCGAACCTATGTCACCACCTCTGGTCGCCACGTCAAGTCTAAGTATAAAAGTATAAGTATATAAGTATAAGTATACAAGTATAAGTATAAAAGTATAAGTATAAAGTATAAAATACAAACATTGGTTTCAACCCATTCTGTCAGTCAGTCTCTGTCTATAACGGATCTCTCTCTATAACGGCATCTTGCTCCAGTCCGGTGGGTGTCCGTTATAGACAGAGTAGATTGTAGGTGCATCATTATCTAACTTGGATGTGAAGAGTTCAGGTGCAAAACCATGTAAACGCCAATCCAAAAATCACTCAAAGACTTAATTGTTTTATATTCCAACTGTTTTGTTCATTGCTTCATAACCCTGCGATCATATGAAAAGTGGAATTAGTGAGAATTGAAATTAATTTCAAGTAAAAATCTTTGATTTAAACTACATTTTTGGATTGGCATTTAAGTGGTTTTGCGCATGAACTCTTCATATGTAGATTCAAATCTAGATACGTGCGTGCAACCTGTGAGCATCTAGCAACAAGGAAATACACATAAACACAGCTCACTACAATCAGTTTAAGCGGCTGTCACACATCGCTGTGTGATATTTCTGGATGCCCGGCCACGTTTTGGACACCAGATGATACCAACAGACTCTTCCCCCTTCATATCACCTGTGATGCTATTATTCGAACCCAGATTACTAACACATTAACCATAATAAGGAAGAAAGGAAGACATGGACAAAGATAGACAGTGAGGATGTTGTGCTTTATTGGCAACAACTCCTGCTCACCTATCAGTGACCTATCACCCTCACCCCTCCTGTTCTGTCCACACAGCAACTCATTGGTCTCTATAGTTAGTCTCAAAATCAGTGCCTACAGCCCATGGAACCAGAGCCCCAGGGTTGTTGCACACACTCAATTGGAATAAGTGAATTTTGCTAGCATCAGACAGAGTGTCTGGGGTCCTGCTCAAGAATAGGTCTGTCTCATTCAAGAGGCAGGAGAAGAGTGCCGATGTCCAGTGTGACGGGAGCATCAGTCGGTTTTTCATTAATAATTAATCTTATGCTGCTCGTGTGGTCAGGGGCCCGGGGGGAGAGAGCGACTGGCCATTCCACAACCCGCCAATCAAAACACCCCCCACAGCCTGGGAGGCCGCACCACCCCATTTGAGTAATGGTGACTCATCCCCAGCTGCAGGCGGCACCTCAGTGTATATGTTGATTAGGCTGGTGTGCTAGGCCATTCGGCACCCTGGTGACAGATAGTTGCAAACAGTTACAAACAATATATATACTAAAATGTCCTTTTTCTCCAATTGCATTCTTTATGAATACATAGAGGAACATTTCTTCAACCTTAAACTACTTCTGATATACCACATCTCTTCATTAATCTATAGGCACCATGCATGCACATATATTTCACATAGTCTATTACATGTCATAATGTGAGTGGGCCTCATTGCTCATTAGATAGTGTAGTGGTCTGCACTGACCTCTCAGGCATGTAACCACATAGACAGGTAGGCGTGGGGAGTGTGTTGATATCAGGGAGCCTAGGTGGTGTAATGGTTAGCACACTGGCCCGGAATGCAAAGAGATGTGGGTTCGAGTCCCGCTCTAGGCACAGTATTTCCCATTTTCATCACCCCCACGACACTGGTTGCCGTGATCAGGATCCTGTACAAGCTTTGCGCTGTATGGTTGTTGAACCTACCCTGTGTATGTATGTGTTAGTGCATTGCCTGTATGTATGTAATTGTAAGCATTACAAGACTTACAATTCCAGGGGGACGAGTGTAGTGGTCTGCACTGACCTCTCAGGCAAGTAACCACATAGACAGGTAGGCGTGGGGAGTGTGTTGATATCAGGGAGCCTAGGTGGTGTAATGGTTAGCACACTGGCCCGGAATGCAAAGAGATGTGGGTTCGAGTCCCGCTCTAGGCACAGTATTTCCCATTTTCATCACCCCCATGACACTGGTTGCCGTGATCAGGATCCTGTACAAGCTTTGTGCTGTATGGTTGTTGAACCTACCCTGTGTATGTAAGTGCGTTGCCTTGCCTGTGTGTATGTAATTGTAAGCATTAAAAGACTTACAATTCCAGGGGGACGAGTGTAGTGGTCTGCACTGACCTCTCAGGCAAGGAGCCGCATAGACAGGTAGGCGTGGGTGGTGTGTTGATATCAGGGAGCCTAGGTGGTGTAATGGTTAGCACACTGGCCCGGAGTGCAAAGAGATGTGGGTTCGAGTCCCGCTCTAGGCGCAATATTTCCCATTTTCATCACCCCCATGACAATTACATAACCCCTTACTTATTCTGTCACCCAAGAATAATCATGCTCTTTACTAATATATAAATCTAAACCGAAAATCCGTATATTTTTACAGCTGGATTGAGCAACGGACAGAATTGTCTAGTCCGGTGGTGTTCGGGCATGATAAGTATCAAAATGTATTCAAATGTGTCAAAATGTTGCGATATTGGTTCGAAGGACGCTGTACGTACGTACATGAAATGGACATGAAACGGACATGAAACGGACATGAAACGGACATGAAACGGACATGAACGGATAGCAAACGGACGAAACAAACTCAAACCGGACAAGAACCATAGACGTCAATCTGGCGGCATCCGTTCCAAGTTTTGTGCATGTTCAAAACTTATACGGACACAAACCGGGCATCAACGGACTTTGTTCGGTTTCTGTCCATTTCCCCCAATATGGTGAAGTGTGACAGGGCCTTTAGACTTATTCAAGATTTCATCGGACTCTGCGGCTTCAAACTAAAGTAAGGTACATCATAACGATCAACCTAATAAATTTATGTAAAAACACAAAAAAAGGAGAGAAACTCCAAATCATCGGACTATGCAACTTCTATGTCTGAATCTCACCGATGATGTCCATATCGGACCGGATAGTTGAGGCGGTATAGTGCGCACTTCCCGTGCGGAAGGTCGTCAGTTCGATACCCAGCCTACTCAAACCAATGACTTTACAACATTGGCACTTGTCACTACCTAGTCTAGCCCTCGGCATTAATATGATAGAGCAATGACTGGTTAGCTCAGTATCAGGATAATGTGAGTAAGTGGGATATCAGGTCATGGTGCTTATGGCTGAACGGTGTCCCAGTGGTGCAGCATTGCAAATCCGCCACGAGTGCGCATTGTCACAACTTAGTACCCGTCTTGATATGACTTCACAGGACCGGACGGAATGGCCGAATCAGTGAGGGCACTGGTCGGCTTTCTATATGGGAAGTCGCGGCTTTGGACCCTGGCCGAGTCAATCCAAAGACTTATGAAATTTGTACTTGGCATTACCTAGCATGGTAAGCAGGTATTGCAATACCTCAGGGAGTTTGATGCCCCTGCCCTGCAGACTTGTAAACCACTGCCTTGTGGTACAGGTTCTTGACAGAACCGAAGGCTCTGTCAAGAACAGAACCGAACAGAAAACCATGTCACTGTGGCAGCATCAAGGGCGGTTGATGGATGGAACTCCCAACATCTCCCGACCAGCCGATGCAGGCATAAATAGTTTTGCGCCTGTCTGGACAAGGTCTTGCCGGTGTGAAACCTCTATTTGCTCCCGGAGAGAGTGCCGCTGGTAACTTGCTAAAGCCAGCAGCATTTCAACACTTTTGCTGGCAGCTGTCATGAAATGTAGACCGACTCATGGACATCACTCTCACAGCAGAGAGCTAAATGGAGAGCGGCAGTCAAGTAATGAAAGCACACTTTGTCGCATCACGACCGACAGCATGATGATGATGATGATGATGATATGATCTCATGTGTTGCTAGATTGTAAAACCCCAACCAAGCCCAGGAATGTTGTGATTTGTAACTGAAGTGCAAACCCACAGTCCTACGTTAATCCATATATAATAAACACCATGTTGGCTCACTCTCAACTACTTAAGTCTACACATACATATGTGTGTGTGTTTCATTCTATATATATATATATAGTTCTATATAGGCTAATCCGGGATCGGTCACACCACTCTATGGCCACTAATTACATTCACTCGATAAACCAACTTTAGCTACATATGAGCTAGACTAGCGACGGACTACTTACAGAATTCCCAGGACCGGACTGAATGGCCGAATCGGTGAGGGCACTGGTTGGCTTTCTATATGAGAAGTCGCGGCTTTGGACCCTGGCCGAGTCAATCCAATGACTTATGAAATTTATACTTGGCATTACCTAGCTTGGTGGTCTGCATGAATAGAATAGGACGAGGACAAGTACTGGTTTACTCAGTATCAGGATAATGTGACTGAGTAGGATATCAGGTCATGGTGCTGATTACCTAGTCTCCCAGTGGGGCAACACAATAACGAGGACAAGTACTGGTTTACTCAGTATCAGGATAATGTGACTGAGTGGGATATCAGGTCATGGTGCTGATTACCTAGTCTCCGAGTGGGGCAACACAAGAACGAGGACAAGTACTGGTTTAGTCAGTATCAGGATAATGTGACTGAGTGGGATATCAGGTCATGGTGCTGATTACCTAGTCTCCCAGTGGGGCAACACAATAACGAGGACAAGTACTGGTTTACTCAGTATCAGGATAATGTGACTGAGTAGGATATCAGGTCATGGTGCTGATTACCTAGTCTCCCAGTGGGGCAACACAATAAGGAGGACAAGTACTGGTTTACTCAGTATCAGGATAATGTGACTGAGTAGGATATCAGGTCATGGTACTGATTACCTAGTCTCCCAGGGGGGCAACACAATAACGAGGACAAGTACTGGTTTACTCAGTATCAGGATAATGTGACTGAGTGGGATATCAGGTCATGGTGCTGATTACCTAGTCTCCCGGTGGGGCAACACGAAAACATTGCCATGAGTGCGCACACTCAAGTTTCGCCAGCACCATGACCTGATATCCCACTCAGTCACATTAACCTGATCCTGTGCTAACCAGTCCATGTCCTATCCTATTAATGGCAAGCACCAGGTTAGATAACGACAAGTATCAATTTGATAAGTCATTGCTTTGACTCGGCTGGGATTCGAACTCCCGACGTTCCTCACGGGAAGCCTACGCTCTACCGATTCGGACACCGCGTCCGGTCGGGGGCTTTTGTTTTGAGGAAGCGCGGTTGGGTGAGGAGTCGGGGTGGGGGCTGGAGGGGGGGAACCGGAAGTGACGTCGTATCCTTTTAACAACGTGAGTAGTTTGACAAAGAGACATACATGTATGTAGATGCGTGGGCGGTGTGAACACTCAAGTCAATATCAACCACCCCCCGCCCCAGTACTCACGGAATGGGCAGACGTAGAGGCGGGGGGGGGGGCATGAGGGGGGAGGGTGACCCATCCTACATTCCCCGGCCTGTCACAAGTCGATACCCGTCCTGATATTCCCTTAACTGTTACTAGGATAAAAACAACAATGAACAAAAAAAACAATAGGTAGAGGGCTGCTCTCCGTTTTCTGGTTCAATCAGGTTGACTACTCATCGCCATTGGCCGCTCGTGCCTGATTCATGCATTTTTACTCAAGGGTTGATTGGTTGCTTATTGAAGTTTTACCTCCTGGCAACATCTAAGGTCATATCAGGACGGGTACCGACTTGTCCCTGGATGTAAAACTCCAACAACCAACCAACCTTAAATGTTGCCAGGACGTAAAACTCCAACCACCAACCAACCTTACATAGCCATGTCTCTTACACACACTGTGAAATAGGTTTCAGAGGGGGTTTGTAGCTAGATAGTACCTCTTTAAGAATAAAATACACTGCATTGTGAGTGGTGATTTCTTAGTGACACCGAACCACATCGTTGTTTACCGCGTTTAGAGGTGTGTGGTTTATTTATTTGTTTCTCTATTTTTTTGTTAACGATTTTGTTTGATTAATTTGTTTTAGGTTAGGCGACCCCGAAGCCATTGAAAATAGCTGTCAGTATGAATGGGAATTATGCTGATTTGTGGAGTAGTAACATTTTGCTATTTAAAATGTTTAAAGAATCTTTCTTTAAAAAATAATTTCCATAAAGAAATTCTTTTTTTTAATTTTCCTTTTTTAATTAATTATTTTTAAAAGGACAAATTCTTTCCCCGTCTGTCTGTGCTGAATCAACTTTCAGTTGAAACAGATAACGCCAGTGCTCTCTCTGTGTGAATCGAGTGGGAGTCGAGAGCTATTATGAACTCCGTAGTGGATTAGGCTTCCTGTAGTAGGCTTATTAAATTTGCCCATAAAATCGATTTTCCAATACAATACTAACCAGTCCTTGCCCTATCCTGATAACGGCGAGCTCCTGGCTAGGAAGCGACAATTATCAAATTTGTAAGTCACTGGTTTGACTCGACCAGGGTTTGAACCCACGAACCCATGGGTTCGGATCCCGCGATCTCCCAAAACAGGAGAGAGACGTGTTGGCTAAAGCGGCTGTCACACATCACCGGATTGGGAGAAATGGACAGAAACCGAACAAAGTCCGGTTTGTGTCCGTTCAAGTTTTGAACATGCACAAAACTAGGAATGGATGCCGCTGGATTGATGTCTACGGTTCTTGCCCGGTTTGAGTTTGTTTCGTCTGTTGGCTGTCCGTTTCATGTCTGTTTCATGTCCGTTTCATGTCCGTTTCATGTCCATTTGTTGACCCGATGTCATAACACTTTGATACATTTTAATACATGTTGATACATATCACCACCGGACTACGCAATTCTGTCCGTTGCTCAATACGGTGATGTGTGACAGCCGCTTTACATTTGTAGTAGTCTGCACTGACCTCTCCGGCGGAGAGTCCCATGGCCAGGTATCCATGGATAGGGTGGAGACATCAGGGGGCCTAGGTGGCGAAATGGTTAAGCACACTGGCCCGGAATGCAAGAAATCTGGGTTCGATTCCCGCTTTAGGCCCAATATTTCCCATTCTCATCCCCCCTCACGATACATTATTTATTTGAAATGGCTACTTTTAAAAATATAGATATTTGAAGTGCAAACATGTCAAATTAATTTTGGCAAGCATGCCAAAACTCTGACACCATAGGCTTCTGTAGTAGCAGATTCGATTAAATTGACTTGGCTTTCCATTCTATGTAGCAGCAAATGCTTAATAAGTGCACCAGTATCTAGGTTAGACATGTAGAACCAAATCTAGGTTAGTGTTTTGGTTTTGAAAATGTTACGCTTTCATTGAACGACACAGCTTTAGTTTAATTAAATGCCCACGATATATGCGTAGACTCTACTGTATTGTATTACTTATTTTTAAGTGCCTGTCACAATATGCCGGATTGAGCAATGGACAGAATTGTCTAGTCCGGTGGTGTTTGGGCGTGACACGTATCAAAATGTAGCGATATTGGGTCAAAGACAGCCAGACGAACGGACATGAAACGGAAATGAAACAGACATGAAACGGACATGAACGGATAGCCAATGGATGATAAGCGGACTATACAAACTCAAACTGGACAAGAACCGTAGACGTCAATCCAGCAGCATCCATTCCAAGTTTTGTGCATGTTCAAAACTTGTAACGGATTGGGCCGGATATCAACAGATATCAATGGATATGCAATGGATATGCAACAGACAAAAACCGGACTTTGCCCGATATCAACTGACTTTGTTCGGTTTCTTTCCGTTTCCCCAATCATGTGATGTGTGACAGAGCCATTACTCTTCATCTGAGCCATGCCTTTCAATGACTTCTCAGGAATGTCTGAACCACTTTAAGCAAATTATTATTTTTAGTTATTTGTTTGTTGTTCTCAGTACTGCATGGTTGACTCGTGGCAAGTTTGCTTTTGGTTGAATAGTTGTGCTAACTGTTGGCTTATTCTGATTACTATCTAGTAAGACGCAAACAAATCTACATTGCTGGGTCTTTCTTGTTAGTATCAAGCAACCACTACGCATAGTGGTGTAAAGTAATACTGTCTTCTGGAAATAATCTCCATAGCTCTGTGGTGTTCTCTGTGACAGAGTGGTTAGAGTGTCTAACTTTTTTTCTAGGTCAGACTCCTAATCTGAATGTCGATGGTTCGATTCCCCATAGCATCACTTTTCCAATTTGGATTTCCTCTGCTGCGTATAACTTACGGTGTCATCAAAGGCCAGTTGCTTTCATACCATGTCTATGTGATGTTGGAGCTTAAAAATCCCTTGGGTCGGTAAAAGTGTAGGATCGGGCTTTCTATCGACCAACTGTCTAATGGTGAAAACAAGGCTATTCAGACTCATCTATTATAGGCAGTATAAATCTTTGAGGAAAAACAAAGCTCACTCAGCACCAATGATCGTGGAGTGATTAGCGTTAGTTAATCTGTAAGTTAGATGTTGCCAGGGTGTAAAACTCCAAAAAGCACACATCCCCAAAGAGAAGCCACTGGAGCAGGCCGCCCACTACCCCCTGCTCGCTACATGTGTGGTGTGCCTTGCATTTCCCTGAGTATGAATACATTTGTTTGTTGTTGTTTTACAACCTAGGAACATCTAAGGTCACATCAGGATGGGTACCGACTTGTGACAGGGCCCACTCATGGCGACTTTATAGTGATGCCCCACTGGGAAATCAGGCCGCCAGTACCATGACCTGATATCGCACTCAGTCATATTATCCTGAAACTGAGCCAACCAGCCCTTGCCCTATCCTAGTAATGCCCAGCGCAATGCCTGGCAGCGACAAGTATCAATTTTGTAAGTCATTGGTTTAACTCGCCCAGGGTGTGGACCCACAAATCCATGGGTTCGGATCCCGCGATCTCCCAAAACAGGAGGCGGACGTTCAACTCATTTGGCCATCCCGTCTGGTGTCTGAATGCATGTGATGTGCTCGTGAATGACACTTGTTTGTCAGCATCAAACAGACCTGGGTCCATTCAGTGCGTGCAAACTGGGGTGTATTTAGTCTAGGTGTACCCTGAATAGAGGCAGATATTTACCATGCAGTGCATCTCTCAAGGATACGTGGGTGTAATGCAAGTCCTATTACAGGTTAGAGAGTGCCTTGTTTAGGCCTAATCCATGATTTATTGTCGTGTGCCTGTGTTTAGAAAAAATATTGATTATATTGTCTGTGTTATTCTGGTATTTACTATATTGTCTGTGTTATTCTGGTATTTACTGCATTGTCTGTGTTATTCTGGTATTTACTATATTGTCTGTATTATTCTGGTATTTACTATATTGTCTGTGTTGTTCTGGTATTTACTACAGTGTCTGTGTTATTCGGGTATTTACTATATTGTCTGTGTTATTGTGGTATTTACAGTGTCTGTGTTATTTGGGTATTTACTATATTGTCTGTGTTATTCTGGTATTTACCATGTCGTCTGTGTTATTCTGGTATTTACTATAGTGTCTGTGTTATTCTGGTATTTATTCTATTGTCTGTGTTATTCTGGTATTTACCATATTGTCTGTGTTATCCTGGTATTTACTATATTGTCTGTGTTATTCTGGTATTTACTATATTGTCTGTGTTATTCTGGTATTTACTATATTGTCTGTGTTATTCTGGTATTTACTATATTGTCTGTGTTATTCTGGTATTTACTATATTGTCTGTGTTATTCTGGTATTTACTATATTGTCTGTGTTATTCTGGTATTTACTATTGTGTCTGTGTTATTCTGGTATTTACTATATTGTCTGTGTTATTCTGATATTTACTATATTGTGTGTGTTATTCTGGTATTTACTATGTTGTGTGTGTTATTCTGGTATTTACTATAGTGTCTGTGTTATTCTGGTATTTACTATATTGTCTGTGTTATTCTGGTATTTACTATATTGTCTGTGTTATTCTGATATTTACTATATTGTGTGTGTTATTCTGGTATTTACTATGTTGTGTGTGTTATTCTGGTATTTACTATAGTGTCTGTGTTATTCTGGTATTTACTATATTGTCTGTGTTATTCTGGTATTTACTATATTGTCTGTGTTATTCTGATATTTACTATATTGTGTGTGTTATTCTGGTATTTACTATGTTGTGTGTGTTATTCTGGTATTTACTACAGTGTCTGTGTTATTCTGGTATTTACTATATTGTCTGTGTTATTCTGGTATTTACTACAGTGTCTGTGTTATTCGGGTATTTACTATATTGTCTGTGTTATTCTGGTATTTACTATATTGTTTGTGTTATTCTGGTATTTACTATATTGTCTGTGTTATTCAGGTATTTACTATAGTGTCTATGTTATTCTGGTATTTACTAGAAGTTTCCAGAAGCTACTCAACGTCCCTGGTGACATAGATCACAAACCTCTGGACAACATCCAGCAGCGCATTACCAAAACATGCCTTGATGAGATTCCAACCATGGATGAGATGGCTAGAGCAATCGCCAGCCTGAAAGATGGCAAAGCACCTGGGGGTAATGGACTTCCTGCTGAACTATGGAAGCACGGAGGAGACAATCTAGTCAACAGACTGCGCCAACTAATCACCAATGCCTGGGAGGAGGGTCCTGTACCCCAAGCATGGAAGGATGCCAGCATTGGAACCATCTACAAGAAAGGTGATCGAACAGAATGTGGGAACTATAGAGGAATCTCTCTTCTTTCCATAGCAGGCAAGATCTTTGCCAGGATCCTCCTCAAAAGACTATCTATTCACATAACACCTGAAGTAGTTCTGGAGCAGCGTGGATATATTTTGTCTCCGACAGCTACAAGAAAAGTGCATTGAGCAGGACTGACCACTGTACATGGTATTTGTCAATTTCAGTCAGGTGTTCAGTCGGGAGGACCGGGCTATGGCAGCTACTGAGGAAGTATGGATGCCCAGAGAAGTTCACAACTATGATTGAGGCTCTACATACAGGAATAATGGCGAATGTTAGTGTTGGAGGGGAAGTCTCGGAATCGTTTGGGGTTACCAATGGGGTCAAGCAAGGTTGTGTACTGGCCCCCATGCTCTTCTATCCTATCAGCAATGCTTGACGAGGCTTTCTGAGGCATGGGGGATGGCATCTATATACAATCCAGACAGAGCGCTAACCTATTCAATGTCTCACATTTCAGAGTGAAGACCAAGACTACACGGATACTGGTGAGAGAGCTGCTATTCGCAGATGACAGTGTTGCCCACTCTGCTGAAGAGATCCAGAAAATAGTGGACGCTTTTTCCGATGCATCAAAGAAGTTTGGCCTGAAGACTAACATCAAGAAGATGGAGGTGCTGTACCAACCCAACTCTACAAGAACCCGAGAGGAGGATATCATGGTTGACGGAAACTAGCTGAACTCTGTTCCGGAATTCACCTACCTCGAAAGCACTATATCAAGTGATGGACACATTGATATTGAAATACAGAGGAGGATGGCCAAGGCTAGTGCATCTTTCGGCCGACATCTGCATTCAATCATGAGGCTAACCTGGAAGGACAAAATGACAAATATGGAAATACTCGAACGGACGGGGCTACCCTCTATGGAAGATCTTCTGATCAAAAAGAATCTCCGGTGGACTGGACACCTTATGAGGATGTCATCAGACAGGCTACCAAAGCAGATCCTCTAATCTCAACTGTCTTCTGGTTACAGAAAGAGAGGGTGCCCTCGTCTATGGTTCAAGGATACCATCAAGAGAAACCTGAAGCTGAGAGACATTAAGACCGACTCATGGACATCACTCTCACAGCAGAGAGGTAAATGGAGAGCAGCAGTCAAGTAATGAAAGCAGTCTTTGTCGCATTGCGACCGACAGCATGATGATGATGATGACAAGTTGTGCTCCATTTTTTTTTTTTTAAATAAAATTAATAAAAAGGGACTCTAGCTTTCAAATAATCAAAACAAACAGTTGGACCTTGATATATCAACGTCATCCAGGATGACTAAACAACAACAATCTCAGGTACCTGTAGGGCACTAGACTTGTGTCAGTTGTCATTTCTGACAAATTGTCATTTGCCATGGTCTGCTGTGTTCTGTTATTTAACAAACTCTCCAGGTATACGATAACAACTTAAATGAATTCTCGTTTTGTTTGTTTGACGTCCTAGCAACATCTAAGTTCATATCAGGATGGGTACCGACTTGTGACAGTGTGCACTCATGGTGTCTTTATAGTGCTGCCACACTGGGAGATCAGGCCACCAGCACCATGACCTGATATCCCACCCAGTCACATTATCCTGATACTGAGCTCATCAGTCCTTGCCCTATCCTATTAATGCCGAGCACCAGGCTAGGAAACTACAAGTATCAAGTCATTGGTTTGACTCGACCAGGAACCAAACTCCCGACCTTCCGCATGCGAGGCCCGCGCTCTACCGATTAGGCCACGGCACCCGCTACATGAATTCTCAAGAACCTAGTTTTTTTCCTTCTCTCTCTGTGGGGTCTTGTTGTTGTTCTCAGTATTGGGTAATTGACGCCACATCAGATCGATCAAGACTGACTGGAGATATGATGCTTCTTTTGGTGTGTATTTAGTAGGATGTTGTCTGGAAATTGAAAGGCCCTGCTGATTGATGTTGGAATGTCTCTTGTGGGCACTATTTCTGTCCAAATAAGGCACACACACACAAAATTGCTGATTTTTCCCGCCCGTGCCTGAAAAATCGCCCGCCCCTGATTTATTTATTTGTAAAGTTCTTTTTTAAACTATTAAAAATGTGTCGGCCTAGCAACATTTCAACTTTCGCACCGATTTTTTAAGTCATTGGTTTGCCTGAGCCAGGGTTTGAACCCAATAGTTCGAATCCCATGACCGACCAGAACGGGAGGCGGATGCTTAACTCATTCGGCCATCGCATCTGGTTACGTAATACATCTACGTCAAAAATATAAAATATAAAATAAAAATAAAAACCGCCTGCCCGACCTTGATTTTTATTTCGAAAGGACGATCACCAATTTTTTTTTTTATTTGGCCTAAGGGGGTTCACGTTGAGAGGATTGTCCTACACAACACCCTTCAAGGTGCTTGTTCCAGCAGGAGTAAACCCAGAGAGCGCCGACAGGTGGTTCGCGATGTGATCAGCCATTAGATGTGATTGCATGTCCTTGTGTGCAGACTGTAGACTCAAATGAGATGACGAGTGCGCCCTCTTGAAAAGTTTGTGTATCTCTGAACAATTGATGGTATTAAATTCTATGTTGCATTAAGATAAGAGTTTACATTAGATTAAATTGAAGTAGTCGTCAGAGAACTTCTACACATATTCTTTATATATATACTGTCTCCTATCTACTTCTATAATCACTTGTTGGGCTCAGTATCTGGAATATCACACAAGAAGACACAATATTGTACTCACATGGTTTAATCCAAACTAAAGTTGACACAAGCACATGTTATACACAGATCTGGACTCGCTGGTGGTGATGGGGAGAGAGAGTGTGCATCTGACCTGCACCCCTATTTATATCGGGTCATTAGTCATGTGACCTAGCTTTCTTGTACCTGGCACCCCTTTGCTTGCACAGTAATGTCTAAGGTAGCTATCACATAGAAACCCTTTTCTTGGCTATAGTACCTTTATTACCTTGCAACCACATTAATAATATGTATCACCTCTATGTCATGATATGCACATACAACATGCTTTTAGAATATTATTTAGCTACCCCAATTTCCGAAATATTTTACACTCTGTGTATTCATGCAGTGTGGTCGACATTTAGATATTATTACACTGGTTGGTCCTTGCCTGGGATTTCAATATATATATACACATACATGTATATATATATCTATATATATGTGCTATATAAGAATTATACGAGTATAATAACCTGGAATATCCCTCCTTTCCCTCATCACCCACTCAGCTCCATGGAGTCTGTCCTAGTCATCTACTGCTCCAATCTCCCCAACCCCAGCTCCGATGGTGGCGCTACCACCCCTGCACACTGTAACCACCACTCACTGTACCGCTGAAAGTATATATGTGTAGTGGTCTGCACTGACCTCTCAGGCAAGTAACCACATAGACAGGTAGGCGTGGGGAGTGTGTTGATATCAGGGAGCCTAGGTGGTGTAATGGTTAGCACACTGGCCCAGAATGCAAAGAGATGTGGGTTCGAGTCCCGCTCTAGGCACAGTATTTCCCATTTTCATCACCCCCACGACACTGGTTGCCGTGATCAGGATCCTGTACAAGCTTTGCGCTGTATGGTTGTTGAACCTACCCTGTGTATGTATGTGTTAGTGCATTGCCTGTATGTATGTAATTGTAAGCATTACAAGACTTACAATTCCAGGGGGACGAGTGTAGTGGTCTGCACTGACCTCTCAGGCAAGTAACCACATAGACAGGTAGGCGTGGGGAGTGTGTTGATATCAGGGAGCCTAGGTGGTGTAATGGTTAGCACACTGGCCCGGAATGCAAAGAGATGTGGGTTCGAGTCCCGCTCTAGGCACAGTATTTCCCATTTTCATCACCCCCATGACATATGTATTGGTTGATATATACCCCTTCCTGTGTATAATATACACAACTATCATATATAGACATATATAGACATATATACCCCCTCATGTTTACATCTGAACGTGGAGATCTCATCTTACACATTCATATATATATATATATATATATATATATATATATGGATATGTGTGTATACTACACACACATATATATGAACATATATTATATGTATGTCAAGTATATACACATATCCATATATATGTATGTAAAATGAAATCTCCACGGGGGTATAGATATATATATATATATATATATACATATATATCCATATATGAGGAGTTAGACTTGTATGTATATACATATATACATATATACATATACACATATACACATATATACATATATACATATATATAGACCCCCTCCTGTTTGGCTGCCTGAACTGATACAGTTCCCACCGTCTGCTCTGCCAGACTCCCATTTGTCAGCCTCTCACCCAGACGCTGGACCCACTTACTTCTACCGGAAGTGACGCAGGTTCCACGGGGCCCCTTCAATCATCTGCACGGGCCATTGTTGTTTACGCACGGCGTCTATATCGTATTTCATTTGGGGAAATTGTCGTTGTGGAATATAGGTTGTTGGAGTGTTTTCTTTTTTAATTGTTCGTATGTAAAAGCAAACCCATAAGGTAGTCTAGTCTATGGTTATTGATTTCTTTGTTATTGTTGTTGTTTTTTTTGCTGTAGAAAGTGTCGAGCTTCATTGTCTACTCAATACAGGCAAGAAGAGAAAGGAAGGGTATAAAGAATGAAAGCAGAGAGAGAGAGACAGTGCCCTCAGGTTTATTATTATATAGTGGTACATGGATCTGGTATGGCATAGCACCTGACTGTGTTCTCCAATGAGAATCAAGCATTTATAGTTCCACCAATGAACATCAAGCATTCCTGTGTCACCATGGCTACCGTGATCTGCCCATCACCACCATGCGGTGTGGCTGCTTGGCCACCACCTGCCTGAGCTGAGTATGTGGTGATCTGTGACTAACAGAGGGGGGAAGGGGTAGTGAGTAGCGCTCCAAATGCCCCTTACACACTATCACTAGTGCCTCTTTCACACTATCTACCTAAAACACAATGACTATTGACTATAAGTAAAGGATCACCAGCAGTGTATAACTTACAGCGTCATCAAAGGCCGGTTTCTCTCATACCATGTCTATGTGGTGTGGGAGGTTAAAAAATCCCTTGGGTCGGTGAAAGTGTAGGCCCGGGCTTTCTATCGACAAACTGGCCACAGCAGGAGCATCCACATCGCAGCCTTGGGAAGCAGCTATCTGAATGCAAATCCTGCTACCACCATCCACCACTGAGAGCACGTCCCACGAATAAAGATCATACCTCTGGTCGAAAATCCCTTGAGATAACTGGTGGAAGGACACGATGAAGAAGAACCAGCAACTACATAAATACATTCATGCACCTGGCACTATATACCATTTACCATTATAGACCATTTGCATTCCCCCACCAATGCATTTTATCAGAATATTTTACACAGTGTCGTAGAGGGGGTGATGAAAATTTGAAACATTGCACCTGGAGCAGGATTCAAATCCAAACTTCTGGCCATTCCGGGGCTAGTGTGCTAAGCATTACACTACCTAGGCTCCCTGATACGATGTAGGTGGTTCCATGCCTGAGAGGTCAGTGCAGACTACTAGTACTACACCTGTTATGACATGACATTAAATCCTTCGTGTGTGAGTTTGAATTCATGAATACCCAAGGAATGCGGTGTACAACTATGCTGACTCACCTGCGCGTCTCTCACCATATGGATGTGAACAGTGAGAGAATACTGAGGCGTGGGCGGTGGGTGGCGCCACGGGTCAGGTCATGAGGAACAAGTAGATGAGCTGATGAGTAGGTGACCAGCCGATGACTTAGAGGCTGGGGGGAATAGATGAATCTTCCAGCTTATTATGCTCGTATAATGGCTTATACAGCATATATATATATACACCAGACGCGGTCACCAAATCTGCGGGAGACCAGGAGTTTGATTCCCTGTCGAGTCAAATCAATGACTTGCAAAATTAATACTTGTCGTTTCCTAGCCTGGCGCTCTCGGCACTAATAGGATATGACAATGACTGGTTAGCTCAGTGTCAGGATAATGTGACTGAGTGGGATATCACGTCATGGTGCTTGCGGCCTGGTCTCTCTGTGGGGCAGCCATATAAAGTCACCATGAGTGTGCACTGTGACAAGTCGATACCTATCCTGATATGACCTTAGATGTAGCCAAGATGTAAAACTCCAACAACCAACCTCCCAACGATCAGTTGAAGAAGAGAACATTTGTATTTACCATGAAGAGATATGCCTGTATTGTTGTCACTTCTCTCACCCTTTGTTAAAGCTGCATAGTCTGATGAAAACATCAAATTTTCAAAACCAAAACAATTATCAGGATCTGATTCTACATATCATGCACTTATCAAACATTTGTGGCCACATAGAAGGGGAATACGGAGGCAATTTAATAGAACCAGTTACTGCAGAAACCTATTGTGTCAGATTTTTGGCGTACTTGCCAAAATTAATTTTCCATGTTCACACTTTAAATATCTTGAAAGTTAGCCATTTAAAATCAAAACTACTTCAAAGTAAAGTAAGGTACATCATAAGGATCAACCTAATGTATTTATCTAAAAAAATGATATAACCTCAAAACCATCGGACTATGCAACTTTAATTAAAAAACACATTCATTTATTAATTTTGACGACTGGTTGGAAAGCAATGGCCAAAGATGGGTACACTTGGTTCGAGTAAGGCGCCCCCCCCTCCCATTTGCCATCCCCTCTCCACCCCCCACTCCCCCACACCCACTCCCGGCCCCACCTCGGCCTGGTTTATGGTGGGTCAACATGACCCCAAGGACTCCGGTGATCGTGGATGTGTTCAGCTTGCATCAGGAACAATATGGCCAAATATGTGCACAGCCATCATCCCCGCCACCCCCGTGGTGGGGCTTGGTGTCAGGATAATGTGACTGAGTGGGATATCAGGCCATGGTGCTGATGGTCCAGATCACTCACTGGGGAAACACTATAAAGTCGCCATGAGTGCGCACTGTCACACACGTCCGTCCCCGTCCTGATCTGACCTTAGATGTTGCCAGGACATAAAACTCCAACAACAAACCATGCAAAGCAGACGACATTTATCCGAAGCAGACGACATGGCAGCGTCGGAGTGACCTCATTGCGCGCATCCTGCTACATAAGGGGCTTACTCCATATGAAACATTGACCCTCCTCTCGGAGTGCTTGTCGGGATCTGTGGGGGGGGGGGGGTGGCGGCGGATGTGCGGCGGGTGTGCTGGAGGGGGGGGGGGGGGGGGGGGGGGGGGAGTACCCAACGCCCCTCCACATACCGACCATGTGTACGCCTCCTATTGGTCTGTTTGATGTGACGTGTCAAGATGGCGCCGGGCTGACTGTCAGTGCCAGTGCACCTCCAATAAGGGTTTGCGCCGAGCGGTTGGGAGTTTAGCCTTTATAGTGTTGCCCCACTGAGAGACCAGGCCGCTGGCACCATGACCCGATATCCCACTCAGTCACATTACTGTTGATATGGCCGAATCGGTAAAAGCGCAGGCTTCTGGGGTGGAAGGTCAGAAGTAAATATT